>OW285228.1:8871936-8893510 GCA_935421205.1 Xylocampa areola | reverse complement strand
ATTGTAAATTGGTGTCTACAGTTTTTCGTCTGTCTGTAAGCAATAAAAAATAACAATCCTCACATATACCGCATATTAGTATACATGCATGATATATATTTTGATTCATTGTAAACATGTAGATAGGTTTATTTATTTATTTATTTATGTATGTATGTATGTATGTATGTATGTATGTATGTATGTATGTATGTACCTACCTACGTATCTACACCTATGTGAATTATTCACTATTATGTGTAAGTGAATAAGTAACGCAACTGCACGTGGTGGCTGATGATGATACACTACTAATATTAAGTAGGTAGTGTAGTTTCAGTTCGGGAGGTGTGTGTGTGTGTGTGTGTGTGTGTGTGTGTGTGTGTGCGTGTGTGCGTGTGTGCGTGTGTGCGTGTGTGCGTGTGTGCGTGTGTGCGTGCGTGTGTGCGTGGTTGGTGGTGGTTGTAGTAACGTTTTTGTGACGTCTAAACGTAAAGAGACATTTCAATATCAGATGCATGTGTGGCCCTGAAAAGGGCCTTTTATATTGCGCCGCGTGCGAGCAGGCAGAGCCGCTCGCTGCGGCTGCAGCTAACGTGTGGTGTACGCGAGACGATGTCGTTGTTGTCGCCGCCGCCGCCGCCGCCGCCGCTTAAGCGCGTTCGCCCCTGATTCTGCGCGCCAACTGTATGTCCTTGGGCATGATGGTGACGCGTTTCGCGTGAATGGCGCACAGGTTGGTGTCTTCGAAGAGACCAACCAGATAGGCCTCGCTGGCCTCCTGCAGCGCCATCACCGCGGAGCTCTGGAAGCGGAGATCGGTCTTGAAGTCTTGGGCGATCTCACGCACTAGACGCTGGAACGGAAGCTTGCGGATCAACAGCTCGGTACTCTTCTGGTAACGACGGATCTCACGAAGGGCCACGGTACCGGGCCTGTACCGATGGGGCTTCTTCACACCGCCGGTGGCGGGTGCGCTTTTACGCGCGGCCTTGGTGGCGAGCTGTTTCCTTGGCGCCTTACCACCGGTGGATTTACGAGCGGTCTGCTTAGTACGCGCCATTATACAAAAACGAGGTACAAACTAATAATTCAGAATTTTACTTGACGGAACGTACGTACGTCACGAACGAACGATGGAGAGATAGATAATAAAATCGTGTAACCGACGGCACGTCGTATTTATACCTACCGTAGGGAGAGAGAGAGAGAGACAGAGCGTGAGCGCGACAGCGCGATACAGCGCGCCCTCTCGCGTCGGCGATACACACAAATATTAAATTATTGTGGTGGTTCATCATTATTTTATTTTAATATTATTTTCATTCAATTATTTCATACAAATTTGATAGATTGATTAATATTTAAATGTTATTTGTATAATTATTATGTTTATATGGGTACCTACGCGTGCGTGTATAACTTTATTACCTATAGGTACATACTATACATACATATATTTATTTATGTATTGTGTTTCACCCATCTAATACAGTATACAGATCGATGCACACAGTCAGTAGGTAGATTGTAGTAGACTATCTAGTACTGCAGTATAGCTGCAGTATGTACCTATAAAATTATGAAATTTGATTAAAACGTAATGTAATATGTACCTACCTATAATTTTGGCGAGCGGGCGGGGTACACTCGGTCCGTACTGTTTTACTATTACCTACTAATACTTAATCATTTGATTTGGGTATGTGCATGTATAATAAATTTATATATATTTATAATGTGACAACCAACCTACAATCGTACCTGCTCGCCACGGTGCAGTGCAGTTCAGGCAGGGCGACGGGCGTAACAGTCGATAATTTATTTATTTATCAAATGATAATAATATATGGTAGGCAGGCAGGCAGGCAGGCAGGTAGGTAGGTAGGTAGGTAGGTAGGTAGGTAGGTAGGTAGGTAGGTAGGTAGGTAGGTAGGTAGGTAGGTAGGTAGGTAGGTAGGTAGGTAGGTAGGTAGGTAGGTAGGTAGGTAGGTAGGTAGGTAGGTAGGTAGGTAGGTAGGTAGGTAGGTAGGTAGGTAGGTAGGTAGGTAGGTAGGTAGGTAGGTAGGTAGGTAGGTAGGTAGGTAGGTAGGTAGGTAGGTAGGTAGGTAGGTAGGTAGGTAGGTAGGTAAGTAGGTAGGTAGGTAGGTAGGTAGGTAGGTAGGTACCTATAATATTAATACAATTTATAACGAGCACGAGGTTGAGTACCTAATAATTTGTGTGTTGTCACATGCTTATGTGCTCATAGTGAATGTATGTGTACCTACCGTATCGTTGTTCCTGTGCGTGTATAGTACCAGTTACCATTCCAACATAACATAACTATACAATATACAGTCATTATGTGTGTGTGTTCCTACTATATCTAGGTATTATAGTAATATTAAGCAATTATATACCAATTGTTTTACAAAAATATACATATTTGTTACGTTTTGACGGGCATCTTGCTAAAGAAACGTGATTTTTTTTGTTCACATGAAAATATTTGTGGCCCTGAAAAGGGCCTTTTGTTTTGTATCCTGTTGCCAACCGGCCAGCCAGCCAGCCAGCCAGCCAGCCAGCCAGCCAGCCAGCCGACCAACCGACCGACGGACCGACCTGCGTGTGCGGTCTCCAGACAGACATCTGCGTCGCGGTATGTGGCGAGATTTTGCATCGAGCACGCAACCCCTAACACGGGTGTTTACGCACACACGGCACAATTTCAACAACCACAACTCGCTCCACGGACGCCGGTTCGAACACAAACACAACACACTAGGCGGCGGCGGCGGCATTAGGATAGAGCGTCGGCGGCTCTTGTTTGTAGCTTAAGCTACCGACTGCTCACTTGGAGCTGGTGTACTTGGTGACGGCCTTGGTGCCTTCACTGACGGCGTGCTTGGCGAGCTCGCCGGGCAGCAGCAGCCTGACCGACGTCTGCACCTCCCTGGACGTGATGGTGGACCTCTTGTTGTAGTGGGCGAGGCGGGAAGCTTCGGCGGCGATGCGCTCGAATATGTCGTTCACGAACGAGTTCATGATGGACATAGCCTTACTGGAGATACCGGTGTCGGGGTGCACCTGCTTCAGCACCTTGTAGATGTAGATGGCGTAACTCTCCTTCCTCTTGTGCTTCTTCTTCTTCTTGTCGGTCTTGGAGATGTTCTTCTGGGCTTTACCAGATTTCTTGGCGGCTTTACCACTGGTCTTGGGCGGCATGTTGATAAGTTTCAGTTCGCTCTGTGTCGATTATGTGTGTGTGTATTACGTACGCGTGCAACCGAAACGACGTTCAGCGGCAGTGTAATTCACAACATCGGACAACACTACTATTTATATCGATTCAAGCCACGTACGCCAGTGACGCGCGGAGAGCGTCTCGCCGCCGGTGCGGACCAATCGTAGCGCCGCAAAATATGCGTGCAGAACGCGCGCGGGTAGAGGGGGGTGCACAACACTGGTCGGGGCGAGAGAGTGAGAGGGGGGGGGGGTCGGGGGAGCTAGCGCTAGCGCTAGCTAACGTCTCGATCGGCAACCGTAGAACAAGACGTGATGACAATAATATTAGTTTTTGTATTTTTTTTTGTTTTTTTTTTTATATATTTTATATATCCGAGGTGTGTTACAAGATACGCAAATGGACACGCGATATCCGTTCATAATGATTTATCTATATGTATTTCATATTCTTTTTATTGTGGTACCTACCACCTGTATACTAGTGTATCTATCACCTGTATCTGTATACTGTATACTAGTATAGTTTAGTTTAGTTGCATTTGGTGGATTATTTTAAAGAAATACATGAATATGATATCTTTATTAAACATGTCAGTCAGGTACCCATGTAATCGTAATATTGTATACCCGTGCTTATTTGCCAACCTCTCTCTCTCCTCCGTTATACAGTTTTTGTTTCACGACAACACATGCAAAGAGACTGTCCTTCTTTATTATCATTGACGAATCATATTGTGGCCCTGAAAAGGGCCTTTTGTTTTGAATGCAACGAGCGCAATCGACATGGCGTGCACCGCACGGCTCTCGCACGAGGAGACGCGCAGGTCGGATGTGTCGCGGCGGCGACGACGACGACGGACGACGACGTTTTACGCCTTCTTCTCGGTCTTCTTTGGTAGGAGCACGGCCTGGATGTTCGGCAGCACACCACCTTGGGCGATCGTCACACCGGAGAGCAGCTTGTTCAACTCCTCGTCGTTGCGGATGGCCAATTGAAGATGACGCGGAATGATCCTAGTCTTCTTGTTGTCCCTCGCGGCGTTGCCGGCCAACTCTAGGACTTCAGCGGCCAGATACTCCATCACGGCCGCCAGGTATACGGGCGCGCCGGCACCGACGCGCTCGGCGTAATTACCGTTGCGCAGCAGCCTGTGGATACGACCCACCGGGAACTGGAGACCGGCACGGTTGGAACGGGACTTTGCCTTTCCCTTAACCTTACCGCCTTTGCCGCGACCCGACATTATTTATATATATAAATATAACACACGCACAAGCACAAAACAACAAAACAAACACACTCAAATAGAGCGTGAGAGACAGAACGAGCGAGCGTCAAGAGAGGATTGTGAATGTGTCCCGTAATCTCTATGTGGAATTCGCTGCGCTCCCGCAAGGGGGCGCGACGAGCGGTGTCGGGGCTTCGCCCCCTGACCGCGGAGGCTATACCTCGGTCCGAAAAGTCGGACCCGTCATTGGGTTGCCCTTAGTGGCAAGGCATGACTTAACGTAAACCGCCTATGCAGTTTACGTTATGTATTATTGTTATTATGTATTCAGTAGGAGCGCCGCGGAGGTTTGTGTTACCGCTATCTTCACGGCGCCTCGGCGGTACGTCCCCGCCAGGTGAGACCACCGGTTACCCGGTGGAGGCCCAGTGAAGAGTAACCAGCGACAGAGGCGCCGACTTAGACGCTCCCTACTGAGGATGCTGGCCCCCGTCTGTCGCGCTTCCAGGTCGAGCCGGTCACGTTTCAAACAAAGGGGCCGTGGTGTGGGTATGAGCAGTAGTGTAAATGTGTTACACTGCTCAATGTTTACGTTTGAATAAGTAGCGCGCCCGCGCCGCATTATTCAACGTGTTATGTATAGATGCTTGAGTAGTTATGTTTGTATGTGTTTTCACTACGCGCCGTGCCTATGTAAACTTAGAACACTACGCGCAGTGAGTGGATGCGTTATGTATGTGTGGAGTAATTTTTTGTTGGAGTGAGTCGCGTGTATATGAGTACGACTCACTCGGGTGTCAAGTAGTGGGTGGGGTACGGGAAATATCCGTGTCCGCCAGCAAGTCGCGAGGTAGTCGCTTGGCGTCCGGCGGGCGCGCGTGCCATGGCGCTATCTGCTTAATATGGGGTAAGGCAGACGCGTCGGCACGCGCGAACATATTTTTTGTGAGGCGCCCTACGAAGTCCTCCAGGCTCTCAATCCCGAGGTCTCGTTGTATGACATCGTTCCTCACGAGGTGAGGGGCGGCGACGATTCTCCGCAGTGCGATATTTTGTTGCACGCGGAGTAATTTGCGGCTCGACTCACTCGCGAGGGCGAGCCATGCCGGGGCGGCGTACGTCAGTAGCGGGCGTATATATGTTTTATACACGCCCAGCTTGACGCGCGTCGGGAGGCGGGACGAGAGCACCGGGTAAAGTAGGGCGCGGGCCGACTTACCTTTGCTGACGGTCTTGAGCACGTGATATTTCATTGTGAGCCGCCGGTCTATGGTGACCCCTAAGTACGTTACCTGGGGTGACCACGCGACCTCGGCTCCGTGCAGTTTTAGGGGTGGCGGCAGCGGGACGCGGCCGGTCAGTATGGCTTGAGTCTTACCTACGTTGACCGACAGGCGCCACTTCGCCAGCCACTCGGGGAGCAGATCTAGGGCGCGCTGCATCTTGACGGCCGCGTACCTCGCATTCATCGAGGTGGTTATGTACGCGGCATCGTCGGCGTACAGCGCGAGCGTCGAGTCCGGTGTGGTGGGGATGTCGTCGGTGTAACACGAGTAGCATAGCGGCGAGATACAGCTGCCTTGCGGTACGCCCGCCGCTATCGCGCGGCTACCCGATAAAACACCGTCGACTATCACCCTGAAACTTCTGAGCTGTAGGAAAGAGGAGACCACTTTAACAATACGACGGGGCGTCGTCGTGAGAGAAAGCTTGTATATGAGGCCGTCGTGCCATACGCGGTCGAAGGCCTTCTCCATGTCGAGAAATACTGCGACCGCATACTCCTTCTTGTTCATACAAGTAGTGAGCAGGTGCAGTACTCTCGACAACTGGAGCGTCGTACTGTGCTCCGCCCTAAAACCGAATTGTTCGGGGCGGGGTAGCGTGTGTGGGGTGAGGTGTCGCAGCAGGAGCTGTTCGAACACCTTGGAGATCGTGGGTAGAAGGGTGATCGGCCGATAGCTCTCGGGCTTCAGCACGTTCTTGTGCGCCTTGGGCAGCATGATGACGCGGCCCTCTTTCCAGACACAGGGGAAAGTACCGGTGCGCATCACACCTGTAAACAGGCGCGCCAACGCCGCAATAGTGCGGAATGGTAAGTGGCGCAGCACTGTATTTGTGATGCCGTCCGCGCCGGGGGCCTTTCGCAGCTTAGTGCGTTTGATGGCGCGTGCTACTGCGCAAGGCGAGAAGCTAATGGGGTCTTCATTGGGGGCTATCGGCGTGGAGAAGTACTCGACAAGGTGCTGCTCCACTGCTGCAACATGCTCGAGTTCCTCAGTAGCATTCGGTTGGAACTGACGCTCCAGGTGGTCGGCGAAGATCTCCGCGCGGCCTGCCGCGGTATATCTTAACGCCCCGTCGTTGCTACGTAGGGGGCGCACGGGAGCCGGGGTGTGGGTGAGTTGGCGGCACAGTCGATGTATGGCCGGCCAATCACCCTCTATTGCATCGATGTGCGACTCCCAGCTCTCTGCGTTATGTGCCTCCAACTCGGCCTTAACCTTCTCCGCGAGACGGTTGAGGTCGTACTTGAGGTACGGGCATCGTGTCTGTTGCCACCGCTTGCGCAAACGTCCCTTGCGCGCAATCAGTGCTCTGATGCGGGGGGGTAGGGGAGGGAGCCTCCCCCGGGGTCTTGTAGTTACGTCGGTCGCCTTTTCTAAGGCGCCGCGTATACAAGCGGTGACCTCCACTGCCAGCTCGTCAACGTCCGCGGCGGCGACGATCGGTCGAGTGGGTGTGGTGGCCTCCATCACCTCCGTGAAAATAGCCCAGTCCGTTTTCGGACGTGGCGCTGGTGGTGTTGATCGCGTCGGCATACCAGATAAGACGACGAGTACGGGTAAATGATCCGATTTCATCTCGTCGTCTAAAACCTGCTGTGTGACCTGGCAGTGTAATCCATAGTGGATCACTATGTCGAGCACGTCCGGTGCGTGTAGATGGTTGTCCGGGTAGTGGGTGGGTATCTCCGGACCCGACACCGTGTACCCGCGATTTTCTGCATCGGCGAAGAGTCGTCTGCCCCCGGGGTTCGTGGTTAGTGCGTTCCACGCTGGGTGCTTACAATTCATGTCGCCGGCGATTAGAGTAGGCCGCTGTGTGCTACTTAATAGGCCCCACAGTTCGCTCACTACTAGCGGGACTGTGGGAGGCTTGTAGCAGGCGTAGATGTTAATATCTTCGCCGGCCATGTGTAGTTGTACACCCAGAGCGGTAAAGCTGTTGGGCGACACTAAAGGGAGCTCTTCGTGCACGACTCTCCGCTTTACAAGTACCGCCAGGCCGCGGTAGGTACTGCCGTGCGTGGACCTCTCGTCTAGCCTATAGACGAGGTACCCCGGGAACTTGACTTTATGTCCCGGTCCCAGGTGAGTCTCGTTTATAAGCGCCACGTCTATGTTCTGTTCCTTGAGGAGGAGGCGGAGGGGCGCGACCTTATTACGGAGGCCGCGGGCGTTCCAGTGTATGACCCTTAACGACTTAGCCATGGTAAATCGTTAAGAGTGCGGCCAGACCGTCTAGTATGACGAGTTCCGCGTCCTGTCCTTGTCTAATGGCCTTAATAAGGTCCATTAGAAGTTGGATGGCGCAAGCGGTAAATCGTTTCTGCCTACACTCGTCCGGTGTGGCATTGACGTTAATGTTTTGCGCGCGCTGCGCGCCCTCTTGCGGAGCGCGGCGCACCTGTTGCACTCGCATTGTTAGTTGCGGATTAGTGCGCGGCGCAGTCGCTGAGGGGGCGCTAGCGTCTACGTGGGATGGCGGTTTGTTTATTTTACTCACCATTGCGCCCACAACAGAGGTGGTATAGGCAGACTTATGCGTCGCCTGCGCCGTTTTGGTAGTAAGGTCGGCTTCCTGTATTTCCGTGTTTGCGGTTTCAGGCGCGGGGGTGGGTAGGGATTTCTTACCCTTCCTCTTCCCCCCGCGTTTCCTCTTCCTCCGCCCCGTAGAGCTCGTTTGGGTGCCGGGATCGTTCGCAGCTGCCATAAGTGACGCGCCGGCGGTCCCGTCCTGAGTTGGTACGGCGTCTGTGCGCTGCCTCTCGGGGGCCGATGTAGGCCGGCGCGCACTTTGGGTAAAAGCGACCGTGCCCGCTCGCTTGTTAGCGATTTCCCTCTGGAATGCGGGGCACTTTACGTTGTTGGCGGGGTGCTGCCCGCCGCAGTTAACGCAGGTCGGGGGGTCCGACCGCGGGCGCGGGCAGTCCCGGGCCGCATGTTCCTCGCCGCATCTCACGCATGCGAGCGGGCGATGGCAGTGGTGCGAACTGTGCCTGAATTTCTGGCACCTGTGGCATTGCGCGGGGCCGCGTTTCGCACGCCAGGCCTCGATTTTGACGCCGCGCATACACATAAACGTATTTATGTCGTAAATGGTGCGGACGTCGGGGGTCTTTTTAAGTACGGCGTGAAATACGCAGCCAGGCCTTCCCTGGCGCGCATTGATGTGGCGCACGTACTCGGGTTCATATCCCAAGTCACGGAGCTCCTCCTCTATGTCGGCGGGATCCGTGTCCGCCGGTAGGCCTCTGATGGCCACCTTCATGCTGCGCTCCGCCGGTAGCGAGTACGCAAACCATGAGAGGCCGCTCTCCTTCTCGAGGTCGGTCAGGTACCTCTGCACCACCCTGAACTCTTCGTCCGATTCAGGTGAGAATCGGACGCCGTTCTGGTATGGCCGTGCGTTCGGGGGCCGGCCCAACTTCGCGCTTAAAGCCCTGAAGTGGGCCGCCCAACCCGGCATCCTCTCGACTACGAGCGGAGGGAAGCGAGATTTCTTTTTTCCGGCCGTTTTGGTAGCGGTTGCGTTGGCCGCAGCGGTGGGCGGAGGCGTCTTCCTCTCACCCGATGGGGTAGGCGGGCGGCGCGCCGCCTCGGCGAAGGACAGCGTCTCGGTACTGCCCTTGTTACGCGGGTCGTGCGACCGCTGCGGTTGCGGCGGCTCCAAGCAGTATCGCTTGGCCGCCTCGTCCGCGGCGGCGTCGTCGTCGTCCGGGCTGCGTTGCCTTCTCTGCGGCCGGGGGTCCAGGGTATATTCATACCCAAACCCCATTGAGTCCATCGGGGACGGAGCGCGATCCGTCCCTGGAGTAGCAGTGCGCGGGCGCGATTGGTAAAGTGATTCTGAGTCACTTACCTGCCGCTCGGTGAGCGAGCCCCTCGACGCCACCGACAGGTCCGACCCGGCGCGGGAGGAACATGCCGATAGCACCGCGGGGGAGTCCTGCGCGGCGCCGCGAGGTGGCGCTGGCGAAGCGGGAGTGGTGTGTTGCACGGCGGCGAAGCGGTGACGCATGAATGCGTCCGGTGAGGGCGTCCTCGGCGCTGGCTGAGCGGTCGGCGCAGGCGGCGCCGGGCTCGCCAGCATGCGGCGGGACGTCGGTGATGCGGCGCGCGCGGCCGGGGCGGCGCGCGTCGGTGTCGGCTTCATGGGTGCACTCGCGGTACGCGCGGTCGGCGCGGATGATCGCGGGGGCACGGGAGCGCGCACGTGAGGTGCGGCGGCGCGCGTTGGCAGCGCAGCGGAGCGCGCGGCGGGTGCGGCGGCGCGGATCTGCGAAGCGCGGGCGGCGGACACAGCTGGCCCCGGGGCCTGAATCGGTACCGGGCGGAAAGCTGTGGGCCTTATGGGCACTGCGTGCTGGCGGCTCGTCGACGGCGTCGGCGATGCGCGCGTATACGCCGACGTCGGCGGAGAGGCGGTAGCGGCCGGTGTCGGATGTCTCGCGGCGGGCGGTGCACCGGGCAGCGGGTCCCCGAGCGCGGGGAGCGACACTGTCCGGTCCATCGTCGGGCGGTCATTGTTCGGGGATGTGCGGCCCTCGCCCAGGGATGTGCGGGCGGTGGGCTTCGGCATGGCGAGTGTACATACACTGTCACTATTATACGTGTCCTATCACTCACTATTCGGCAGATTACTATTTTGGCAATGTGAACAAAATAAAACTTGTGCACTGTGCACGTGGCTTCCGCGACCACTACGGTGTGACGACACACCGGGCAGCACTTGGCGGCCCCTCTTCCGTGCCCACGGAAGCGCGTATGCGCTTTCGCGACCACCGAAGAAGGAACCGGTTACGTGGTCCGAGCGACTGTGAGAGGCTTGGCGCGCGTGGGGGTCGACCTAAGGCTCACAGTTGGACCACGAGCGGATCCCGCAGCAGCCTGTGGATACGACCCACCGGGAACTGGAGACCGGCACGGTTGGAACGGGACTTTGCCTTTCCCTTAACCTTACCGCCTTTGCCGCGACCCGACATTATTTATATATATAAATATAACACACGCACAAGCACAAAACAACAAAACAAACACACTCAAATAGAGCGTGAGAGACAGAACGAGCGAGCGTCAAGAGAGGATTGTGAATGTGTCCCGTAATTTTATGGGCCCGTCCATTATATACGCGCCACGCGCAGCGGTGTCAGTGGGAGGGGTGTAAACGTACAGCGAAATGCGCGCAAGCGCGCTCGTTTCGTTTCGTTATGCTAGCAGGCATGAACATCGCGCGCGCCCGGCACTGGTATCTACAGGCAATGGATACATACATACATACATACATACATACATACATGCATGCATGCATGCATGCATTCAAACAATCACGCCCGCGATTCCCACTAGGGTAGGCAGTACCAATGGGAGAGTATCAATTTCCACATATTTATTATTTAGTTTACAAATTTACGTATTAGGTAGGTAGGCCGGTAGATATATATATATATAGATAGATAGATAGATAGGTAGGTAGGTAGGTAGGTAGGTGGGTAGGTAGGTAGGTAGTAGCAGCGCATACGACATATATACCTATATTAATATTATAATTTATCTCTTTTCCTCTCTTATTATTATATAATTTCTTTCTTTCTTTATTTTAAGTACGGTATCGTTCAGGATCTCGGCGCTGTGTGACATTACATCCTATATATAATATCTACCTATTATTAATATTATTTGTTTGTCTGTTTAATTCATACCGAATGCCACATGAGGATGTGAGGTGTACATGTAATGTTTTGTTTTGTTTTGTTTTGTTACGTTTCGACGCGCTACGACAAAGAGACGAATATTATTAATATATTCATGAAATTTTTGTTAGCCCTGAAAAGGGCTTTTTGGTGTGCGCTCGGTGAGCGCCGCTGGCGAGAGCGGAAGCGCGCGTGCATCTCGCGTCTCGGTGTGCCGCCGCCGCTGCCCCTGCCCCGGTTATCTTCACACAGCAGCAGTTCTGCTACACAATGCCACAATGATGATGATGATGCGGATTATGTTGAACCATCGGATGAAGCGTTGGCGACAATATCGAGACACGTCTGGCGCGCGCCGCGCTCGGTCCCCCTCTTCCCCCGAGGACGAATAGAAGCGTGCGAGCGTGGCCGGATGGCGATCGACAGACACTAACACAACCACTTTGGTGGTACTACTACTACCACCACCTACGGCCCCTTGCTTACACGGCTACTTGTACGATGTATTATTTAGTGTATGATTGATTACACGTCATATTATCTATCACGCCGTGCCCCGCAGTCTTATTACGCACTTGCGTGTGTACGTAGGTAGTGCCTATATACATACCACGGAGACACGCGCGCGCGCACAGCTATGATAAATAATATCGAGCACAACACACAACACAACACAACACACGTAGTAGGTAGGTAGGTAGGTAGGTAGGCAGGTAGGTAGGTGGTATGCATTCGTGCATATCTATCTGCTGCTGCCGCTGGCTTGGCCGTCGTGCCGACGTTGGTGGTGCCGGTCGCCGCCCCGCGGCCCATCGTTCATCGTCTTCGGTGTAAAGGCGCGGAACGCGACCGGCGCTTACTTCTTGGCGGCGGACGCCTTCTTCGCGGCCGGCTTGGACTTGGGTGTGGCCGCCGCTGCCTTCTTGGGTTTAGGTGCTTTAGGCTTCTTCGTGGGTGGCTTCGCGGTCTTCTTGGCCTTGGGGGCGGCGCCTCCCTTCGCCTTGGCGGGGGCGGCGGCTTTCTTCGCTGCCGGCTTCTTCTTGGCGGCGGCGGCCGCCTTCTTGTCCTTGGCCGCTGCGCCGGCGGACGCCTTCGACTTGGACGGCGAACCCGAAGAGGCGGCGGCGGAGGCGGCCGCGGCGGCGGCCTTCTTTGTCTTGGCGCCGGCGGCCGAGGCGGTGGCCTTCTTCGCCTTCGAAGCGGCGGACGCGGAGGCGGCGCCCTTGCCGCCGGCGGCCTTGCCTACACCACCGACGCCGCCGCCGGCGGGTTTCTTCGCCGCGGCGGATTTTGACTCGAGCTTGAACGATCCGGACGCACCCTTGCCCTTGGTCTGAATTAGGGCACCGGATTCGACGGCGCTCTTCAGATATTTCCTGATGAACGGGGCCAGTTTCTCGGCGTCGACTTTGTACTGCGCCGCGATGTACTTCTTGATGGCCTGCAGCGAAGATCCGCTGCGCTCCTTCATCTCCTTGATGGCGTTGTTGACCATCTCCGATGTTTTGGGATGGGTCGGTTTCGCCTTGGGTTTCTTACCGGCTCCGGCTGCGGCGCCGCCGCCGCCGCCCGCCTGCCTCGCTTGCTTCTTCGCCGGTGTAGCGGGAGCCGGTGCCTCGGTAGCCACTGCGGTGTCTGCCATGTTATATTATTACAAAACAACGAACACGACGACTAACTTCTACAAAATACACAAACACGATCTGCTAGAACGTGTACAGTGATACAGACAGAGAGAGAGACTCGCTCAGATGTCGCCACTTATAGCGTTTTTCAAATTTCGAATACGTACGCTCAAGTACAGCGAAACTTTACCGTAACGAGCGCCGTGATGTCGCGGGACGTTTTCTCGTATGAACGCTTCAAACTTTTCACTAACATGTGTCTAATAAAATTAAATTTATTAATGGTTAACGTTGTATGCGCAACCGACCGTTTACGATTTGGTATAAGTCATGAACTTGAGCACACCGAGAAACACTTGTTATACGGGTGCACGGCATATTCGGACGGCAGCGGTGTTTTATTTCGGCGACTGAGTACCTCGCATCGCTCGGGTCCCGTTCAAAATGTATTTTTCTCTATAAAAATGATAGTTATCGCACATCGAGGCAGACGCGTCAACAAGGAAGATATCGAGCTTGATCGGTAACAGGGCTCCGTCGATATTGCTTAGTCTTGCGAACGTATTTAAACACTAAAAGTGACACGTCGTAAAACACACACACAACCACCGAGCGCCGAGCGCGCCGCGTACGCTGTTAAGGTCGGGCGGAACGGTATCGTTCAGGACGTGTGCAACCTATTATTAATTTATATGTACATAATATTATTATATACCTATACTGTAAATAGGTAATAATGTTATTAACATCTGAAGCAAAACGAAAAGGGAGATAATAACGCGCCGCCGACCGACCGCCCGGCCGGCCGGCCGCCCTTCGACGCGACACTTCTTGTAACTCGTACTAGTTCGTACACCACCACACACACACACACACACACACACCGCCGGGATCGCGATCTATCCACTTATTAGTAATATACCTAACAATCTGAAATATTCATAATAATAAAATATGAAAAATAAAAATTAAAAAAATATAAGCACACACATAAATAAGTAAGTGTGTACCTACACAAATCTACATAGCTTCTACGCGCGTCTTGTAGTAGTAGGTATCTGTAACTGTAAATAATATACCTTACACACAGAGAGCGAACGCATCGCACAGCTAATGAATTTTTCATAATTTAAAATATAATTATGTATAATAATAATATCTATGTATTATTTAATAATGTGTTGTAATATAAATAAAAATTTAATAATATTCAAACTATCCGTACATCTATCTACAACCTAACAACAACAAAATCAACAAACAAACAAACAAATAACTAACTAACTAACGGCAGTGAGTTTAATCTGCAAAACCTAACAAATATTAAAGTATCTATTAAATAATCTATTATAATAACTATTTGTGTGTCTGTTCGCAGTTTAGATGGATCGGATGTGGACCGTGCGTGAGTTCCCTCCTGTTGCCGTTGCGGCCGCCGCCCGCCGGCTCCCGCTGCTGCTGCTGCTGGTGGTGGTGGTGGTGGTGGTGGTGGTGGTGGTGGTGGTGGTGGTGGTGGTGATGGTGATGGCGGCGATGGCGGCGCTGGGACTAGGCAAATCATAAAGCACGAAACTGAGGTCACCGAGCCGCCCCCGTACAAGTACACGGTAGGTACATTATTAATAATTACCAACATTAAAATTTTAGATTGGTTGGTAGCTAGGTAGAGGTGTGTATGTATGTATGTATGTATTAATTTTTTCGTTTCGACGACACTTATCAAGAGACATTTTTATTATATCGAATCATATGCGGCCCTGAAAAGGGCCTTTTTATTGTGTGCATCTATATACGTATGGTTGGATCGTATATCGTAACACACGTCCACCACAGTATGCAGAGCATGTTTATCACGACGACAATGATGACGCCATGACCGCGCGCGCGCGCCCTCGATACCGGGTTTAACCGCCGAAACCGTACAGGGTGCGGCCCTGGCGCTTCAGAGCGTAGACGACGTCCATCGCGGTGACGGTCTTCCTCTTGGCGTGCTCAGTGTAGGTGACAGCGTCGCGGATAACGTTCTCGAGGAACACCTTGAGCACACCGCGAGTCTCTTCGTATATCAGACCGGAGATACGTTTCACTCCTCCTCTGCGTGCCAAACGACGGATGGCGGGCTTCGTGATACCCTGGATGTTATCACGCAACACTTTTCTGTGGCGCTTGGCTCCTCCTTTTCCCAGTCCCTTGCCTCCCTTGCCGCGACCGGTCATCTTTTATATGTTTACTGTTAATTAACACACGGCACACAAAGCAAGTAAGCGCACGTACGCACGCACGCAAAGACACGCTACGCGGACGAACGGGGAACGACTGTATAAATTTTTTGAACCCCGTCCGTCTTATATTTATACCAAACGCGGATCACAGAGACGGCGGGGTCGACGCCGGAGGTGAGCGGGGCGAGGCGACGCGCACGGCGCTCGCTGTTGGTTGGTCGGTTAGTCTTAGTCGATCTGATGCACGCGGGGTGAACAATAGCGATAGAGGTTCGATTTGTTTCCATCTTTCTCTCATTCTAGCTTTAGGTAACCAACTACCTATAGTTGAAATTATTATTTCGCTCTACTACTATTATTTTAAGCTCGAGTGAGTAACGCGTTGATATAACACTATTATTTATAATCATTATTATATTAGATAGGAAGAAAAATAATAGGTCTGTGTCAAACTAATTATGCACGATGCATTACAGTATGGCACTATTATTTATATTGTAAATTGGTGTCTACAGTTTTTCGTCTGTCTGTAAGCAATAAAAAATAACAATCCTCACATATACCGCATATTAGTATACATGCATGATATATATTTTGATTCATTGTAAACATGTAGATAGGTTTATTTATTTATTTATTTATGTATGTATGTATGTATGTATGTATGTATGTATGTATGTATGTATGTACCTACCTACGTATCTACACCTATGTGAATTATTCACTATTATGTGTAAGTGAATAAGTAACGCAACTGCACGTGGTGGCTGATGATGATACACTACTAATATTAAGTAGGTAGTGTAGTTTCAGTTCGGGAGGTGTGTGTGTGTGTGTGTGTGTGTGTGTGTGTGTGTGTGCGTGTGTGCGTGTGTGCGTGTGTGCGTGTGTGCGTGTGTGCGTGTGTGCGTGCGTGTGTGCGTGGTTGGTGGTGGTTGTAGTAACGTTTTTGTGACGTCTAAACGTAAAGAGACATTTCAATATCAGATGCATGTGTGGCCCTGAAAAGGGCCTTTTATATTGCGCCGCGTGCGAGCAGGCAGAGCCGCTCGCTGCGGCTGCAGCTAACGTGTGGTGTACGCGAGACGATGTCGTTGTTGTCGCCGCCGCCGCCGCCGCCGCCGCTTAAGCGCGTTCGCCCCTGATTCTGCGCGCCAACTGTATGTCCTTGGGCATGATGGTGACGCGTTTCGCGTGAATGGCGCACAGGTTGGTGTCTTCGAAGAGACCAACCAGATAGGCCTCGCTGGCCTCCTGCAGCGCCATCACCGCGGAGCTCTGGAAGCGGAGATCGGTCTTGAAGTCTTGGGCGATCTCACGCACTAGACGCTGGAACGGAAGCTTGCGGATCAACAGCTCGGTACTCTTCTGGTAACGACGGATCTCACGAAGGGCCACGGTACCGGGCCTGTACCGATGGGGCTTCTTCACACCGCCGGTGGCGGGTGCGCTTTTACGCGCGGCCTTGGTGGCGAGCTGTTTCCTTGGCGCCTTACCACCGGTGGATTTACGAGCGGTCTGCTTAGTACGCGCCATTATACAAAAACGAGGTACAAACTAATAATTCAGAATTTTACTTGACGGAACGTACGTACGTCACGAACGAACGATGGAGAGATAGATAATAAAATCGTGTAACCGACGGCACGTCGTATTTATACCTACCGTAGGGAGAGAGAGAGAGAGACAGAGCGTGAGCGCGACAGCGCGATACAGCGCGCCCTCTCGCGTCGGCGATACACACAAATATTAAATTATTGTGGTGGTTCATCATTATTTTATTTTAATATTATTTTCATTCAATTATTTCATACAAATTTGATAGATTGATTAATATTTAAATGTTATTTGTATAATTATTATGTTTATATGGGTACCTACGCGTGCGTGTATAACTTTATTACCTATAGGTACATACTATACATACATATATTTATTTATGTATTGTGTTTCACCCATCTAATACAGTATACAGATCGATGCACACAGTCAGTAGGTAGATTGTAGTAGACTATCTAGTACTGCAGTATAGCTGCAGTATGTACCTATAAAATTATGAAATTTGATTAAAACGTAATGTAATATGTACCTACCTATAATTTTGGCGAGCGGGCGGGGTACACTCGGTCCGTACTGTTTTACTATTACCTACTAATACTTAATCATTTGATTTGGGTATGTGCATGTATAATAAATTTATATATATTTATAATGTGACAACCAACCTACAATCGTACCTGCTCGCCACGGTGCAGTGCAGTTCAGGCAGGGCGACGGGCGTAACAGTCGATAATTTATTTATTTATCAAATGATAATAATATATGGTAGGCAGGCAGGCAGGCAGGCAGGTAGGTAGGTAGGTAGGTAGGTAGGTAGGTAGGTAGGTAGGTAGGTAGGTAGGTAGGTAGGTAGGTAGGTAGGTAGGTAGGTAGGTAGGTAGGTAGGTAGGTAGGTAGGTAGGTAGGTAGGTAGGTAGGTAGGTAGGTAGGTAGGTAGGTAGGTAGGTAGGTAGGTAGGTAGGTAGGTAGGTAGGTAGGTAGGTAGGTAGGTAGGTAGGTAGGTAGGTAGGTAGGTAGGTAGGTAGGTAGGTAGGTAAGTAGGTAGGTAGGTAGGTAGGTAGGTAGGTAGGTACCTATAATATTAATACAATTTATAACGAGCACGAGGTTGAGTACCTAATAATTTGTGTGTTGTCACATGCTTATGTGCTCATAGTGAATGTATGTGTACCTACCGTATCGTTGTTCCTGTGCGTGTATAGTACCAGTTACCATTCCAACATAACATAACTATACAATATACAGTCATTATGTGTGTGTGTTCCTACTATATCTAGGTATTATAGTAATATTAAGCAATTATATACCAATTGTTTTACAAAAATATACATATTTGTTACGTTTTGACGGGCATCTTGCTAAAGAAACGTGATTTTTTTTGTTCACATGAAAATATTTGTGGCCCTGAAAAGGGCCTTTTGTTTTGTATCCTGTTGCCAACCGGCCAGCCAGCCAGCCAGCCAGCCAGCCAGCCAGCCAGCCAGCCGACCAACCGACCGACGGACCGACCTGCGTGTGCGGTCTCCAGACAGACATCTGCGTCGCGGTATGTGGCGAGATTTTGCATCGAGCACGCAACCCCTAACACGGGTGTTTACGCACACACGGCACAATTTCAACAACCACAACTCGCTCCACGGACGCCGGTTCGAACACAAACACAACACACTAGGCGGCGGCGGCGGCATTAGGATAGAGCGTCGGCGGCTCTTGTTTGTAGCTTAAGCTACCGACTGCTCACTTGGAGCTGGTGTACTTGGTGACGGCCTTGGTGCCTTCACTGACGGCGTGCTTGGCGAGCTCGCCGGGCAGCAGCAGCCTGACCGACGTCTGCACCTCCCTGGACGTGATGGTGGACCTCTTGTTGTAGTGGGCGAGGCGGGAAGCTTCGGCGGCGATGCGCTCGAATATGTCGTTCACGAACGAGTTCATGATGGACATAGCCTTACTGGAGATACCGGTGTCGGGGTGCACCTGCTTCAGCACCTTGTAGATGTAGATGGCGTAACTCTCCTTCCTCTTGTGCTTCTTCTTCTTCTTGTCGGTCTTGGAGATGTTCTTCTGGGCTTTACCAGATTTCTTGGCGGCTTTACCACTGGTCTTGGGCGGCATGTTGATAAGTTTCAGTTCGCTCTGTGTCGATTATGTGTGTGTGTATTACGTACGCGTGCAACCGAAACGACGTTCAGCGGCAGTGTAATTCACAACATCGGACAACACTACTATTTATATCGATTCAAGCCACGTACGCCAGTGACGCGCGGAGAGCGTCTCGCCGCCGGTGCGGACCAATCGTAGCGCCGCAAAATATGCGTGCAGAACGCGCGCGGGTAGAGGGGGGTGCACAACACTGGTCGGGGCGAGAGAGTGAGAGGGGGGGGGGGTCGGGGGAGCTAGCGCTAGCGCTAGCTAACGTCTCGATCGGCAACCGTAGAACAAGACGTGATGACAATAATATTAGTTTTTGTATTTTTTTTTGTTTTTTTTTTTATATATTTTATATATCCGAGGTGTGTTACAAGATACGCAAATGGACACGCGATATCCGTTCATAATGATTTATCTATATGTATTTCATATTCTTTTTATTGTGGTACCTACCACCTGTATACTAGTGTATCTATCACCTGTATCTGTATACTGTATACTAGTATAGTTTAGTTTAGTTGCATTTGGTGGATTATTTTAAAGAAATACATGAATATGATATCTTTATTAAACATGTCAGTCAGGTACCCATGTAATCGTAATATTGTATACCCGTGCTTATTTGCCAACCTCTCTCTCTCCTCCGTTATACAGTTTTTGTTTCACGACAACACATGCAAAGAGACTGTCCTTCTTTATTATCATTGACGAATCATATTGTGGCCCTGAAAAGGGCCTTTTGTTTTGAATGCAACGAGCGCAATCGACATGGCGTGCACCGCACGGCTCTCGCACGAGGAGACGCGCAGGTCGGATGTGTCGCGGCGGCGACGACGACGACGGACGACGACGTTTTACGCCTTCTTCTCGGTCTTCTTTGGTAGGAGCACGGCCTGGATGTTCGGCAGCACACCACCTTGGGCGATCGTCACACCGGAGAGCAGCTTGTTCAACTCCTCGTCGTTGCGGATGGCCAATTGAAGATGACGCGGAATGATCCTAGTCTTCTTGTTGTCCCTCGCGGCGTTGCCGGCCAACTCTAGGACTTCAGCGGCCAGATACTCCATCACGGCCGCCAGGTATACGGGCGCGCCGGCACCGACGCGCTCGGCGTAATTACCGTTGCGCAGCAGCCTGTGGATACGACCCACCGGGAACTGGAGACCGGCACGGTTGGAACGGGACTTTGCCTTTCCCTTAACCTTACCGCCTTTGCCGCGACCCGACATTATTTATATATATAAATATAACACACGCACAAGCACAAAACAACAAAACAAACACACTCAAATAGAGCGTGAGAGACAGAACGAGCGAGCGTCAAGAGAGGATTGTGAATGTGTCCCGTAATTTTATGGGCCCGTCCATTATATACGCGCCACGCGCAGCGGTGTCAGTGGGAGGGGTGTAAACGTACAGCGAAATGCGCGCAAGCGCGCTCGTTTCGTTTCGTTATGCTAGCAGGCATGAACATCGCGCGCGCCCGGCACTGGTATCTACAGGCAATGGATACATACATACATACATACATACATACATACATGCATGCATGCATGCATGCATTCAAACAATCACGCCCGCGATTCCCACTAGGGTAGGCAGTACCAATGGGAGAGTATCAATTTCCACATATTTATTATTTAGTTTACAAATTTACGTATTAGGTAGGTAGGCCGGTAGATATATATATATATAGATAGATAGATAGATAGGTAGGTAGGTAGGTAGGTAGGTGGGTAGGTAGGTAGGTAGTAGCAGCGCATACGACATATATACCTATATTAATATTATAATTTATCTCTTTTCCTCTCTTATTATTATATAATTTCTTTCTTTCTTTATTTTAAGTACGGTATCGTTCAGGATCTCGGCGCTGTGTGACATTACATCCTATATATAATATCTACCTATTATTAATATTATTTGTTTGTCTGTTTAATTCATACCGAATGCCACATGAGGATGTGAGGTGTACATGTAATGTTTTGTTTTGTTTTGTTTTGTTACGTTTCGACGCGCTACGACAAAGAGACGAATATTATTAATATATTCATGAAATTTTTGTTAGCCCTGAAAAGGGCTTTTTGGTGTGCGCTCGGTGAGCGCCGCTGGCGAGAGCGGAAGCGCGCGTGCATCTCGCGTCTCGGTGTGCCGCCGCCGCTGCCCCTGCCCCGGTTATCTTCACACAGCAGCAGTTCTGCTACACAATGCCACAATGATGATGATGATGCGGATTATGTTGAACCATCGGATGAAGCGTTGGCGACAATATCGAGACACGTCTGGCGCGCGCCGCGCTCGGTCCCCCTCTTCCCCCGAGGACGAATAGAAGCGTGCGAGCGTGGCCGGATGGCGATCGACAGACACTAACACAACCACTTTGGTGGTACTACTACTACCACCACCTACGGCCCCTTGCTTACACGGCTACTTGTACGATGTATTATTTAGTGTATGATTGATTACACGTCATATTATCTATCACGCCGTGCCCCGCAGTCTTATTACGCACTTGCGTGTGTACGTAGGTAGTGCCTATATACATACCACGGAGACACGCGCGCGCGCACAGCTATGATAAATAATATCGAGCACAACACACAACAC
>OW285228.1:8843615-8866115 GCA_935421205.1 Xylocampa areola | reverse complement strand
TAACCTAACCTAACCTAACCTAACCTAACCTAACCTAACCTAACCTAACCTAACCTAACCTAACCTAACCTAACCTAACCTAACCTAACCTAACCTAACCTAACCTAACCTAACCTAACCTAACCTAACCTAACCTAACCTAACCTAACCTAACCTAACCTAACCTAACCTAACCTAACCTAACCTAACCTAACCTAACCTAACCTAACCTAACCTAACCTAACCTAACCTAACCTAACCTAACCTAACCTAACCTAACCTAACCTAACCTAACCTAACCTAACCTAACCTAACCTAACCTAACCTAACCTAACCTAACCTAACCTAACCTAACCTAACCTAACCTAACCTAACCTAACCTAACCTAACCTAACCTAACCTAACCTAACCTAACCTAACCTAACCTAACCTAACCTAACCTAACCTAACCTAACCTAACCTAACCTAACCTAACCTAACCTAACCTAACCTAACCTAACCTAACCTAACCTAACCTAACCTAACCTAACCTAACCTAACCTAACCTAACCTAACCTAACCTAACCTAACCTAACCTAACCTAACCTAACCTAACCTAACCTAACCTAACCTAACCTAACCTAACCTAACCTAACCTAACCTAACCTAACCTAACCTAACCTAACCTAACCTAACCTAACCTAACCTAACCTAACCTAACCTAACCTAACCTAACCTAACCTAACCTAACCTAACCTAACCTAACCTAACCTAACCTAACCTAACCTAACCTAACCTAACCTAACCTAACCTAACCTAACCTAACCTAACCTAACCTAACCTAACCTAACCTAACCTAACCTAACCTAACCTAACCTAACCTAACCTAACCTAACCTAACCTAACCTAACCTAACCTAACCTAACCTAACCTAACCTAACCTAACCTAACCTAACCTAACCTAACCTAACCTAACCTAACCTAACCTAACCTAACCTAACCTAACCTAACCTAACCTAACCTAACCTAACCTAACCTAACCTAACCTAACCTAACCTAACCTAACCTAACCTAACCTAACCTAACCTAACCCAGGGTGGTTAGCGTGAGATACGCGGGGGAGGAGTGTAAAAAGCCAACCAGCAAAGGTTGCGTCCAGGGTTCCATAGGTGGTCCTATCTTCTGGAATTTGCTGCTGGACCCACTCCTGAAGCAGCTTGATGATAGAGGCCACTACTGCCAGGCATTTGCCGACGACGTCGTAATGGTGTTCGACGGCGAATCGGCAGCGGAAATCGAGGGACGGGCAAATGCCGCTCTCGAACATGTTCGTGCGTGGGGTGTCAGAAATAAGCTCAAATTTGCGCCGCACAAAACGTGTGCGATGGTGCTAACGCGGAGGTTGAAGTACGACACGCCAAGCCTGCGCATGGGAGGGATCGACATTGGCATGTCCCAAGATATAAAAATCCTGGGCCTCACCATAGACTCGAAGCTCACATTTAATAAGCACATTGCTATCGCTTGTAAGAAGGCGATATCCCTCTACAAGCAGCTGGCCAGGGCAGCCAGAGTGAGCTGGGGTTTGCACCCGGAAGTCATTCGGGTGATATATACTGCAGCGGTTGAGCCAACGCTCTTGTACGCCGCAAGTGCATGGGCACCAGCCGCTAACAAACTAGGGATCATAAAGCAGCTAAACGTGGTGCAAAGAGGTTTCGCGCAAAAGCTGTGTAGAGCCTACCGCACAGTTTCCCTTAACTCGGCACTGGTGTTGGCTGGGATACTCCCACTCGACCTACGCATCCGAGAGGCGGCTGCGCTTTACGAGGCCAAGAAGGGGGTGCCCCAGCCCTTGCTAGGGGACAGGGAAATTGAGCGGATGGCTCCAGCGTTAGAATCCCCGCACCCCGCAGAGCAGACCACACTGCAGTTCGGTAGCCTGATGGACGAGGAACAGTACCAAAACCACAGCGATCTCCCTGTGCGTATTTTCACGGACGGCAGCAAGATTGGGGGCAGGGTCGGAGCGGCGCTATCCTTGTGGAATAGCACCACTGAACTGAAGGCCCTCAAACTTGCGTTGCCGTCTTACTGCACCGTCTATCAGGCGGAACTATTGGCCCTACAAAGAGCGGCTGGTGAAGCGCTCAAACGAAGGGAAGATACATTCGGCATTTTCAGCGACTCTATGGCGGCTCTCCAGTCGGTGGTCAATGCTAGTTCCCCCCATCCCCTAGCGGTGGAAACAAGAGACACCCTTCGCCGCTGTAAGCTTCAGAACAAGAGTGTCTCCTTGTTCTGGATTAAGGCCCACGCAGGATTGGAGGGAAACGAGCGAGCCGACCAACTCGCAAAGGAGGCAGCTCTGGGGTCGAAGAAGAAGCCGGACTATGATCTGTGCCCCGTTTCATTCGTCAGACGGCAGATCCGCATGGCGTCGCTTGTCGAGTGGAACGGGAGATATAAGTCCGGTGAAACAGCATCTGGCACAAAATTATTCTTCCCCGACGCGGTTGAGGCGTACAGGGTGATGCGAAAAATTGAGCCCACAAGTCTTACCACCCAAGTTCTTACGGGGCACGGTGGGTTCTCTGCATACTTGAAACGCTTCAAGTGTAAGGAGAACGCATCGTGCGCCTGTGAGCCGAGCAAGGACGAGACGGTTCTGCATGTGCTCTTGGAGTGCCCGATCACCGAAAAAACGCGCTACGAGGCTGAGCAAGACATCGACGAGAAATTCACTGTAGATAAATTGCCTGGTTTAATAAGCGGTAGTAAGAGAAATAAGTTTTTAGAGTATTGTTGTAAAATAGTAATGATAGTTAATAATAGAAATAAGATAGCATAAGAAAAGTAGGATACTTACTTATATAATAATTATATAGTTTAAGTACCTAATAGAATGATGACAAAAAAAAAAAAAAAAAAAAAAAAAAAAAAAAAAAAAAAAAAAAAAAAAAAAAATTACATATATACAATATTCTAAAAAGAAAAAAAAATATATATACACATCCAAAAATATCCAGTAAAAATAAGGTATAATGTCTAAACTTGTAACTTTATACTTAATTTTGTTAGAATAAGTTATAGCTCTCTATGTAATCCTAAAACATAATGATATGGCATGAAATTAAAATAAAAATAAACACAAATATATTGAATCGCAAAATAATGGCTCTGATCATGTCAGAGGACAACTTGCGTGGCAGGAGTGTGGTTTTAGTCAGTAAGAGTCTGACACTGAGCAGACTGGCTCGCTTGCGAGGCAGCCTGGCCGTCCATGAGGATTTCCCACTCCTGCCAAATAAAAAAAAAAAAAAAAAAAAAAAAAAAAAAAAAACCTAACCTAACCTAACCTAACCTAACCTAACCTAACCTAACCTAACCTAACCTAACCTAACCTAACCTAACCTAACCTAACCTAACCTAACCTAACCTAACCTAACCTAACCTAACCTAACCTAACCTAACCTAACCTAACCTAACCTAACCTAACCTAACCTAACCTAACCTAACCTAACCTAACCTAACCTAACCTAACCTAACCTAACCTAACCTAACCTAACCTAACCTAACCTAACCTAACCTAACCTAACCTAACCTAACCTAACCTAACCTAACCTAACCTAACCTAACCTAACCTAACCTAACCTAACCTAACCTAACCTAACCTAACCTAACCTAACCTAACCTAACCTAACCTAACCTAACCTAACCTAACCTAACCTAACCTAACCTAACCTAACCTAACCTAACCTAACCTAACCTAACCTAACCTAACCTAACCTAACCTAACCTAACCTAACCTAACCTAACCTAACCTAACCTAACCTAACCTAACCTAACCTAACCTAACCTAACCTAACCTAACCTAACCTAACCTAACCTAACCTAACCTAACCTAACCTAACCTAACCTAACCTAACCTAACCTAACCTAACCTAACCTAACCTAACCTAACCTAACCTAACCTAACCTAACCTAACCTAACCTAACCTAACCTAACCTAACCTAACCTAACCTAACCTAACCTAACCTAACCTAACCTAACCTAACCTAACCTAACCTAACCTAACCTAACCTAACCTAACCTAACCTAACCTAACCTAACCTAACCTAACCTAACCTAACCTAACCTAACCTAACCTAACCTAACCTAACCTAACCTAACCGAGTCCCCCGCGAGCGCCCGATCGTACAACACGTGTCCCACCACGTTGCGCTCCCTTACGGCTTAGAAAAAGTACAAAAAAATCGATAAAAGTGGTAAAACTTACGCGCATCCTATAGTGCGATACACCAATAGTTGCGCAAAAATCCGGCGCAGGTGATTGTGAAAGTGCCGCGAAAATCGAATTGTGCAGTGCGCCGCAAATCGGCAAAAAGTGCAAAAAAGTGCAATTTAAAAATTTCAAAAAAATACGCTGCGTGATTAGTCGCTGTGACTCCTACCTTTTTTGGGTGTCCCGGGATTGTCTCATCGAGCCCCATCTTTTGACACCACTAGCGGATTTTTTCCGCCCAGGCGGCCGGAAATAAAGGCTAAAAAACAAGTACCACGTGTTTTCGAGCCACGCCCCTGGAGGTGTGTCGCTACTTTTGAAAACGTCATCCGAAGCTCTTCAAAAGACCAAGAAAGAAGACGCATCGCACACAAAAATCGGTCAGTTAGTTTTTAAGAAATATTATTGTTAAAAATTTACCGATTTTCAAAAAATCATACAGGCCGAAGGAGATCGACAACCTATATTTTTTAAATTATAGAAAAATCGAGTTTAGGCTAGAGAACATCCACGCCAAATTTCAAAATTTTTTGTTGTATAGTTTCTTTTTAAAATTATTTTCAAAAATAAGGGTTGGAACCAGCGTGGTCATAGAACCACCCTAGTGCAAGAACTTTTATGTTAAAAAATTATTTAGTTGTACTTTAATCTGCCTTACCTTTTTTACATTTTTAGAATCATTTTTTGTATTTTTCACAGTGAATTTTGTAATATTTTTGGTGTTTTTATGCTTTTAAAAATCGGGTTTTGAAGTTTCTCTGTTTTTACCGTGCAAGTTAAACAGATCAAAACAAGACCTATCTGACAATACCAAACACGGGTATCCTAGGTTGCATAGGTCACGAACAATTACGGTGCAAAAACCTGGGCGGAAATTAATAATCAGTAGGCGCGTACCCGCCCTAGGCCGCCCTAGATTTCAACTAGCTATAACTCTGACAAAAATCATCCTAACAAACCCGGGTTTCTTCGTGGGTTGGTAGCCTGACCTCTCCCTCCCTCCATACCTCAAATCTTCCCCCAAATTTAAGAATTTAAAATCCTTTTCTGGAAGTCCTATAGCACGGAGAACGACGAGTGGAAGAGTTTGATACCTCGCACGCCCCTGTGAGACTTTTGGTTCCGGAGATATACCGTTTTAAACATTTGACGGCCATATTGGTCCGCCATCTTGTTTTTATAAAAACACATGTAGCTCAGGAACCAGAAGTCGTAGAGCAGTGAGGTTCTCTCCATAGAGGTTCCCCTGTCGTCCCCCACCCCCCCAGCTCCCCTTTTAGTAGATTCGGAGTTCAAAATTTTACTGTCAAAATTATTATAGGAGGAGATAGGGCTTACCAAATAATTGACAGGGAAATTTTTCCCAACTCTCTGTGGCGTCTGGAAGCCGAGATAGCTCACTTTTTGACTAGGCGATCCGCCATCTTGAAAATTTTGATTGCAGGCGTTCTCGGCAACCATACGTCGTAGAGGGACGCGGTTTTGTTCCAGATAAAGAGCTTGTGGTGCTCCTTAAGATAGGTTATAAAAAGTGACTAGGTAGAGTCAAAAAATTTATATTGTGGAACAGCATCTCTACATTTAATATTTGTTTTTTTTTTTTTTAAGTTTATTTAAGTTGAACCGGACCTACTTGTTTAAGTATAGAAATAGGAATTTATTTCTCTTTTTACCATTGACTTTTGTATAATCAGTTAACTGATCCCCCCTTTACAGGGATTCAATTCACAACATATTTAGTTGTCCTCTGACAGAATCATTTTGTCAAAGTCAGTTGACTTTAATATGATCCGCACGCCGGCCAAATCGGACGTAGACTCGAAGGATTCCGGAGGCTCGCCGCGATCGGCAGAGAAAGCTGGGACCTCACGGGCGAACGTGAGACGCAGCATTGGGGAATGGGAGGCTGGAAAAGCGGAGCCCAAGGCCAACCCAAAACCTGGTGCAACTCTGCAGGTCGCACAGAAAGTCCACGGTTCTCTGGGGACGCGGCGGGCTTCCGCGGACGCTGCGGGACCCAGCAACAAGCCCGAGTTGAAGTACCCCAACCTGACAGCGGAGGCGAGAGCTTGCCTAAATAAGGCAAAGCTTCACTTGGGCAACTCTCGCAACCTCAAGACCGAGATAAAGACGGAGGTTCTGGGGGCTATAACTCGGCTCTACGAAATAGTAAAAGAGTCGGAAAGGTCGAAACCCCTTGCCACTGCTGCGTCCACTCCGACTATCGACCACACCAGCCTGCTTCCACCCAGTGAGGAAACCGGTGAACACAAGGATCTTGTTGAGCGGCTTGAGGAAAATAGCGCTCTGCTTAAAGAGAACCTAAGCAAAATGGAGTTGTTGCGAGATTCTTTGGCGTCAAGAGACATTGTTGAGGAGAGAACATACGCGTCTGTGGCTGCTGCGCACAACAGCCAAACCGTGGCTCAGGTCCTAGGGCGAGCAACACTGCACACCGTAGTTGTCTCCTCAACAAATGAAACTGAAACTGGAGAAGAGGTACTAGAAAGGGTAAGAAAGGCAGTTGACGCGAAGGAGGGTTGGGTGCAAGTGGAGAAGGTTAGGAAAGCGAAGGACAGGAAAATAATACTGGGATGTCAATCAAAAGAGGAGAGGAGTAAAGTTAAGAAAAGACTAGAGGCAGTTGGCGAGGGACTCGTCGTCGAGGAAATGAAAAACCGAGACCCGCTTCTGATTTTGAGGGACGTGTTGCTGGTGCACAGTGACGAGGAGGTACTGAAGGCCCTAAGAAATCAGAATCGGGAACTGTTTCACGGCCTTGCAGTCGAGGACCAACGGACGGCCATCAAGTTCCGCAAGAAGACGCGCAACCCCCACCTAAATCATATTGTTATCAGTGTGTCCCCATTAATCTGGAGGAGGGCCATAGAAGGAGTAAAAGTTCGAATCGACCTCCAGAATGTGCGCGTCGAAGATCAGACGCCACTGGTGCAGTGTACCCGCTGCTTAGGCTATGGACATAGCAAACGGTTTTGCAAGCAGTCAGCCGATCTGTGCAGTCACTGCGGCGGCCCGCACCTTAGAGCCGATTGCCCGGATAGACAGACGGGCGAACCAGCGGTGTGCGTGAACTGCACCAAGGCAAAACTGGGGAACACTGAACACAATGCTTTCAGCACTGAATGCCCTGTGCAAAAGAAGTGGGATGCACTGGCTCGAGCCTCAATAGCGTATTGCTAAAGTTGCACCTGGTACCTACCAGTACAAAATTGTCCAGGCCAACCTGCAACGGAGTCAGCTGGCCACAAACGAGCTGTTTTTGGAAGCTGACAGGCGCAAACTTGCCATAGCGTTACTCCAGGAGCCCTATGTAGGAGCGGTGAGAAGGATGAAGGGCTACCGGGGCGTTAGGGTCTTCCAGAGCTCTGAGGGTGGAGAAGGGACTGTAAAAGCAGCAATAGCTGTCCTTGACCAAAACTTGGACATCATACAGTACCCGCAACTTACTACAAACAACATCGTTGTGGTGGGAGTCCGAACCAGAGCTTGGAAAATCACGCTGGTATCCTTCTACTTCGAGCCTGACAAGCCCGTGGAGCCATACCTGGAGCACCTGAAACGAGTAGAGCAAGAGTTGGGCCTTAGCAGGTTGGTTATTGGAGGAGACGCAAACGCGAAAAGTACATGGTGGGGTAGCGGCAACGAGGACTCGAGAGGGGAGCAGATGTGTGGAGCGTTGGGGGAAATGGGGTTGCAGATCCTTAACACGGGTGACATCCCAACTTTCGATACTATTAGGGGAGGCATTAGATACAGCAGCCACGTGGACGTAACGGCCTGTTCGGTGGACATGCTGGACCTGGTGGACGGCTGGCGAATCTCAGAGGGACTCACGAGCTCCGACCATAACGGTATCTTTTTTAGCATTTATTTGGTCAAATCTGAAGGAATAAGGATCGAGCGCACAACAAGATTATACAACACAAAGAAGGCTAATTGGAGACAGTTTCGTAAGAAACTGTCTCAAATTATGCTGGAAAACAATTTAACAGTCTCGGAACTCATTAACATAAATACAATAGAACAATTAGAACACACAGTAGATACATACACAAAAGCCGTGACTGAAACATGTACACACACTTTACAAACAAAAAAGAAAAAAGAAACACTCACCTTGCCGTGGTGGTCCGAGGAGCTCGCGAAGATGAAGAAGCTGGTCGCCACTAGGAAACGCAGAGTCAGGAATGCAGCGCCGGTCCGAAGAGAGATGGTAGTGAAGCTTTACCTGGAAGAAAAAGAAAAGTATGAGGAGGCTGTAAGGAGAGCAACCGAAGAAAGCTGGAGGCTGTTTTGCGGAAAGCAGGACAAAGAGGGCGTCTGGGAAGGGATTTATAGAGTTATGGGAAGGGTTGTGAAAAGAGAGGAGGATCTGCCGCTGCGATGGGAAGGTGAAGCACTGGATGCTGGGGGCTCGGTGAGGCTGTTGGCCGAGACGTTCTACCCCGAGGACCGTGAGGAAGACGACAACATGGACCATCGCCAAACCCGACTATTGGCAAAAGAGGTAAACGAGTGGAGCCATGATGAACGGCATGACCCACCGTTTACCCGGAGTGAGCTTGATAGGTCCATGGGGTCTTTCAACCCAAAAAAGGCCCCGGGAGCTGACGGTTTCACTGCCGACATCTGCTCTCAGGCCATTGAAACCGACCCTGAATTCTTTCTGTCGCTGTTGAATGGGTGTCTGGCGCACCATCACTTCCCGAAGTCCTGGAAGGCAGCAACGGTGGTTGTGCTTAGAAAGCCAGGCAAAGACTCGTACACTGTCCCGAAATCTTACAGGCCGATTGGGCTTTTGCCCGTACTAGGGAAGGTGTACGAGAAGATGCTGATTTCTCGTCTCAAATTTTACCTGCTCCCCAGGATGAGTACTCACCAATACGGTTTTATGCCCCAAAAGAGCACTGAAGACTCCCTCTATACTCTCATGCACTACATCCGCGCAAAGTTGGTACAGAAAAAGGTCGTAACGCTTGTATCGCTGGATATAGAGGGAGCATTCGACAGTGCATGGTGGCCCGCTATCAAGGTACGGTTGGCTGAGGAAAAGTGTCCTGTAAATTTGAGAAAAGTAGTCGATAGCTATCTCAGCGACAGGGTGGTTAGCGTGAGATACGCGGGGGAGGAGTGTAAAAAGCCAACCAGCAAAGGTTGCGTCCAGGGTTCCATAGGTGGTCCTATCTTCTGGAATTTGCTGCTGGACCCACTCCTGAAGCAGCTTGATGATAGAGGCCACTACTGCCAGGCATTTGCCGACGACGTCGTAATGGTGTTCGACGGCGAATCGGCAGCGGAAATCGAGGGACGGGCAAATGCCGCTCTCGAACATGTTCGTGCGTGGGGTGTCAGAAATAAGCTCAAATTTGCGCCGCACAAAACGTGTGCGATGGTGCTAACGCGGAGGTTGAAGTACGACACGCCAAGCCTGCGCATGGGAGGGATCGACATTGGCATGTCCCAAGATATAAAAATCCTGGGCCTCACCATAGACTCGAAGCTCACATTTAATAAGCACATTGCTATCGCTTGTAAGAAGGCGATATCCCTCTACAAGCAGCTGGCCAGGGCAGCCAGAGTGAGCTGGGGTTTGCACCCGGAAGTCATTCGGGTGATATATACTGCAGCGGTTGAGCCAACGCTCTTGTACGCCGCAAGTGCATGGGCACCAGCCGCTAACAAACTAGGGATCATAAAGCAGCTAAACGTGGTGCAAAGAGGTTTCGCGCAAAAGCTGTGTAGAGCCTACCGCACAGTTTCCCTTAACTCGGCACTGGTGTTGGCTGGGATACTCCCACTCGACCTACGCATCCGAGAGGCGGCTGCGCTTTACGAGGCCAAGAAGGGGGTGCCCCAGCCCTTGCTAGGGGACAGGGAAATTGAGCGGATGGCTCCAGCGTTAGAATCCCCGCACCCCGCAGAGCAGACCACACTGCAGTTCGGTAGCCTGATGGACGAGGAACAGTACCAAAACCACAGCGATCTCCCTGTGCGTATTTTCACGGACGGCAGCAAGATTGGGGGCAGGGTCGGAGCGGCGCTATCCTTGTGGAATAGCACCACTGAACTGAAGGCCCTCAAACTTGCGTTGCCGTCTTACTGCACCGTCTATCAGGCGGAACTATTGGCCCTACAAAGAGCGGCTGGTGAAGCGCTCAAACGAAGGGAAGATACATTCGGCATTTTCAGCGACTCTATGGCGGCTCTCCAGTCGGTGGTCAATGCTAGTTCCCCCCATCCCCTAGCGGTGGAAACAAGAGACACCCTTCGCCGCTGTAAGCTTCAGAACAAGAGTGTCTCCTTGTTCTGGATTAAGGCCCACGCAGGATTGGAGGGAAACGAGCGAGCCGACCAACTCGCAAAGGAGGCAGCTCTGGGGTCGAAGAAGAAGCCGGACTATGATCTGTGCCCCGTTTCATTCGTCAGACGGCAGATCCGCATGGCGTCGCTTGTCGAGTGGAACGGGAGATATAAGTCCGGTGAAACAGCATCTGGCACAAAATTATTCTTCCCCGACGCGGTTGAGGCGTACAGGGTGATGCGAAAAATTGAGCCCACAAGTCTTACCACCCAAGTTCTTACGGGGCACGGTGGGTTCTCTGCATACTTGAAACGCTTCAAGTGTAAGGAGAACGCATCGTGCGCCTGTGAGCCGAGCAAGGACGAGACGGTTCTGCATGTGCTCTTGGAGTGCCCGATCACCGAAAAAACGCGCTACGAGGCTGAGCAAGACATCGACGAGAAATTCACTGTAGATAAATTGCCTGGTTTAATAAGCGGTAGTAAGAGAAATAAGTTTTTAGAGTATTGTTGTAAAATAGTAATGATAGTTAATAATAGAAATAAGATAGCATAAGAAAAGTAGGATACTTACTTATATAATAATTATATAGTTTAAGTACCTAATAGAATGATGACAAAAAAAAAAAAAAAAAAAAAAAAAAAAAAAAAAAAAAAAAAAAAAAATTACATATATACAATATTCTAAAAAGAAAAAAAAAAATATATACACATCCAAAAATATCCAGTAAAAATAAGGTATAATGTCTAAACTTGTAACTTTATACTTAATTTTGTTAGAATAAGTTATAGCTCTCTATGTAATCCTAAAACATAATGATATGGCATGAAATTAAAATAAAAATAAACACAAATATATTGAATCGCAAAATAATGGCTCTGATCATGTCAGAGGACAACTTGCGTGGCAGGAGTGTGGTTTTAGTCAGTAAGAGTCTGACACTGAGCAGACTGGCTCGCTTGCGAGGCAGCCTGGCCGTCCATGAGGATTTCCCACTCCTGCCAAATAAAAAAAAAAAAAAAAAAAAAAAAAAAACCTAACCTAACCTAACCTAACCTAACCTAACCTAACCTAACCTAACCTAACCTAACCTAACCTAACCTAACCTAACCTAACCTAACCTAACCTAACCTAACCTAACCTAACCTAACCTAACCTAACCTAACCTAACCTAACCTAACCTAACCTAACCTAACCTAACCTAACCTAACCTAACCTAACCTAACCTAACCTAACCTAACCTAACCTAACCTAACCTAACCTAACCTAACCTAACCTAACCTAACCTAACCTAACCTAACCTAACCTAACCTAACCTAACCTAACCTAACCTAACCTAACCTAACCTAACCTAACCTAACCTAACCTAACCTAACCTAACCTAACCTAACCTAACCTAACCTAACCTAACCTAACCTAACCTAACCTAACCTAACCTAACCTAACCTAACCTAACCTAACCTAACCTAACCTAACCTAACCTAACCTAACCTAACCTAACCTAACCTAACCTAACCTAACCTAACCTAACCTAACCTAACCTAACCTAACCTAACCTAACCTAACCTAACCTAACCTAACCTAACCTAACCTAACCTAACCTAACCTAACCTAACCTAACCTAACCTAACCTAACCTAACCTAACCTAACCTAACCTAACCTAACCTAACCTAACCTAACCTAACCTAACCTAACCTAACCTAACCTAACCTAACCTAACCTAACCTAACCTAACCTAACCTAACCTAACCTAACCTAACCTAACCTAACCTAACCTAACCTAACCTAACCTAACCTAACCTAACCTAACCTAACCTAACCTAACCTAACCTAACCTAACCTAACCTAACCTAACCTAACCTAACCTAACCTAACCTAACCCAGTCTGAGTCCAGCCCTTGCCGTGTAAGCAGCTTTTTTGCAAAGCTCTTATTTTAAAAAATCTTTTTTGTGGGTTTTTTAAGTGTTACAGTCACGTGTGATACGTCAAAAGTTGCGCACTCGCGAGGCGCTCAAGGCGACATATTATTTGTGAAATTTTAAAGTGACGGTGAAGTAGGAAAAGTGAAAAACCTAAAAATTTTAGGTTAAATTAATAAAAGTTTCAGTTTTTCCTCAATAAAAGTGTGTGTTGTGCTTAGTTTTCGACGAAAAAATCGCCGAAGTTTGGGGATGGGCTGTGCCCAACTTCCTGCACAACCAGAATATCGCCAACACAAAACGCCGAAGTAGGAAAACCGAAAAACAAAAAACCGCATGGCAACTTTTTGACACCGATTGAGCTGAAAAAATCTCTGGAGGTAAAGGCTAATACCATCAATAACCTTTTTTGATCAAAACAATTTTAACTCTTATAGTTTGTTTTTAAAAAAATTATCAAGTGCAAAAACTTTGAGCATCGATATCTCTAAAATTAGATCTATAACAAGACTTTCCATCTGAACCGTTTGCTGCGCGCTGGCTTGGAGAACAGTCCAGGATAAGATTTAGAATTTTAAGATTAATATCTTATAAAATAAAGTTAAAAATATCAAAAAATTTAAGCTTAAACTGTTATTCTTCAAAATTTTACTCATATTGTTCTAGTAACCTGTTTATTATAATTTTGTATTAAAGAGCGAAATTTGTAGAAAATTAACGTATTTTTAGTGTAAATTTAGCGTTTATATTTTAGAAGTAGCAATATTTTCAATATTTTTTTATGTTTTTTCTTGAATTAATTGAAAAGTATTAATCAAAAAATTCTTTGGTGACCGGATTTGGATTGGGGACATTTTTCCCTATCTCCAGATACCAAACACAACTGCATTAGGCCTGATATTGTAGATTTTAGACTTCATTTGACATATTTAGAGTGGCGCGGACGCCATCTTGGAAATGAACAAATGCGAATATCTCTGGAACCAGCGCTCGTAGCGAATTGCGGTTCTCTTTAGTGTATTAAGCTATCGATTTAGAACACCAATACCGGGCTTTTGGCCGGATTCGGGTTGTCACATTTTGGTGCACGGATCTCGCCAGATTCGTGTCGGGCGCGAAATTCTACGCACCCTAGACCCCAAAACCGCGTCTCTGCGACCCCTGGGGCCAGAGTTATACTAAGTTTAAGACTGACTTTGACGTTTGCGGCGCCATTTTGAAAATCTTCAAACGCCTATAACTTATCATAGCATTAAGATATTTTGTTGGAATTTTTTGTGTTGTGTTCGGTGGGGTTCAGAGCACATGCCCACGCTGTCAAAACCCGGATTGGGACCCTATAAATTTCTGTGGCCGCCGGTGGTGCTATCGTACGCGGGGCGTCAAGAACAGCCAGGAGAAATAAAGACCGATTTTCTGCGACCAGTAGGGACCGAGATATTGGCATTTTAAATTAGTCCGCGCATAACCCGGTGTATAATCCGAAGGCGCGCACTTGCTGTATCTCGGGAACTATTTTGTGTAGCGACCTGGGATTTTTTCGGGCACTCTTGGCGTGCTGCGGGCTACCTCCGGAGACTACAGACATCCTTCTGCCTCTTCTTCTTTTATCTTCTTCTGTTTTCTTTTTCTTCTTTCTCTTCTTTTTGATTTTCTTTTTTGGAGTCTGTCTTGGGGACCTCAGCGAGCACCTGAACACGTAGATTTTTGGCAACTACGTACTAAATTGACTTTGTTTTGTTTGTACAAAAAGGGAATTTCTCCCTTTAAACCGTTGACATTGACTGATTGGCGTTGATTTGCATTATTGCAATAACATTTAGATTAATTTAGGCTAGGTATACACTTTACATTTATTTTACAATTTTAGTGTTAATATTAGTTTATTTAAACTTTTATATTCTCTAATTATATATCTTGTGATTTTGTGACTTTGCGTATCTCCCCTTCATTATATCACCATGAGTAACCCCACTTCGAAACCATCGCCAAAGTACCCTGCAAGCAGGAGAAGCTTAAGTGGGGCTCTAAAGTGCTCGTCTTGGCTCCAGGAAGCCATGCATTACAGTAAGAAAGCCAAAACGGCCCTAAATGAAGCCAAGAATTTAAAGGGAGACCTAAAAGTGCTGAATTTTGACATGATTGACAGGTTGACTTCGTTGGTTGGTGATATGGAGAAACATTTTGAACAAATAGGGGGTGGGGAAAAGACGAGTAAGTTAGGAGAAACAGTTGACTCCATATCTGAGACTGTTACTACAAATAAGGTATTTTTGCAAAGTATGGGAGAAAACCTCGAACAGAGGTTTAAGGAATTAGAGAGTAATTTAATAGAAAGAATAGAAGAGGGTGTTGAAATGATAAACACAACCACTTCTATGGCAAAGGAACGCCAAACGGAGGAAACCTGTACGCTAGTAACACAGGTGGTGAATAAAAGTACTATACAAATTGAAAACTTTGTGGATGGCTCGTTCGATGCTCTTATTGACAGAATAGACGCGCAAACAGAATTGATAGTTAAAGAGGTGAAAGAAAATGTGGAGGTCCTAAAATCTAGCCTCACATCTGCACATGAGGACAGAGAGATTGTGGGAGAAATACGAGAAATAAAAACTGCAGTGGAGGGTCTCCAGATACGGGATCTCATGTCTGGAGTTTCTCCCTCGTACGCAGATGCAGTAAGGCAACCAAAAACACCATGGGAGCATAAGCCAACACACTCCCTCATCATCTCTTCCACTGAGGGCACGGACACTTCAGGTGAAGTGGTCGAACACATCAAAGGAGCGCTGGACGCCAAGAAAAGCGGAATTCGGGTGGAGAAGCTGAGGAAAATACGGGATGGGAAGGTCATCCTCAGCTGCTCCACCAGAACGGAGCTGGGTAAGGTAGAGGCTCAATTGAAAAAGAACGCGAATATCGTCTTCGAGGAGGCGAAAAATAAAAGCCCGTTGGTAATACTTAAGAATGTATTGTCCTACAACACCAATGAGGACATTAAGGCCGCCTTACATAAGCAAAATGACAACTTATTGGGGGACCTTACGATTGACATAAGCCAAGCTGAGGTCATGTATAGACGCAGGGCTCGAAATCAACATGAGTGCCATCTGGTGCTCAGAGTGACGCCCGCACTATACCAGAGGCTACTGTCAGTCGGCAGAGTATATATAGACCTTCAACGCGTCCGTGTGGAAGATCAGTCACCTTTAGTGCAGTGCACTAAATGCCTCGCATATGGACACGGGCGCAAAATATGCACAGAGGCCGTAGACTTCTGCTATTATTGCGGAGGCCCCCATCTAAAGGCAGAGCGCGAGCAATTCCAGGCGGCCCAAGCACCGACGTGCAAAAATTGTGTAAAGGCAAAGTTAAATGATACCGCTCACAGCGTCTACAGCGATCAGTGTCCTGTTCGAAAAAAGTGGGACGCGCTAGCGAGGACGGCTGTAGCTTATTGCTGAAGTCGCCGCTGGCGTCCCACATAACAACGTCACCGAACCGAGCACACCTGACGTCCATCCACATTCTATAATAGGGCACATATTAAAACAGAAACATCAAAACTTTAGGAAACTAGGCAACAAAAATTTCGATATGAAAATATTAAATAAAAAGGCCTTTCAAAATACTATAATACTTACACATTTAACTAAATTTGCAGATCCAATGAATTGGACGAACTTTCGTTTGAAAGCAAGCCAATCAAAGTGCAGGTTGGTCAATGTCAGCGGTTTGATAAGTCTTAGGTATAAACTAATATATGATGGGTATTAGAAACTATGCTTGTTTTATATTTTGATATAAATATATAAAAAGCATAATAAGAAAAATATATAAAAAGCATAATAAGAAAATAGTATAGTAATAGTTGAATGTAACGCTAAATAAAAAAGCCATAAAATATTGTTAGTGTTAAGTATTGTATTGAGAAACTGTATTAGGAACTGTTAAGCAAAACATATAAATGTATAAGTAAAATAGTGCATACCATGTATGTATGATACATGTACATACACTATGTAATGTAGAAGGTAAGTAACTATAAGATACTAAATAACAGAAAAAAGCAGCAAAATAATATAAAATGAAAAGAAAAAACAAAGTATACAAAAAGAAAAATAAAAATTAGAAAATTAAAAAACAAAGTATACAAAAAACAAAACAAAACATCAAAAAAAAAAAAAAAAAAAAAAAAACAAAATATATATATATATATAAGATAATCTATAATTTTAAGATAGTCTCCTAGGAAATAGAATAGTAAGAAAATAAATTGTCATAATATATGTTAATGTATATATGTGATCCCTTTAAATAAGACAGAAATGATTCGATAACAAATTGTTTAAGTTAATCAGGATATAAACATGTAATAATAAAAGTACATGAAGTAAGTAAGGTGTAACAATATAAAGACATCAATAAACCATATATGTTAAGAACGGTACTGTAATAAAAAGTAGCCATAAATGTAAAGATTATTATCTGAAATAAAACCGTGTTGCGAAATTATTCATCCACCAAAGGGCCCCGATTATGTTGGGGGAGAAAACGCGGTCCGGACCTAGGTCCGGGCATTTAAAAAAAAAAAAAAAAAAAAAAAACCTAACCTAACCTAACCTAACCTAACCTAACCTAACCTAACCTAACCTAACCTAACCTAACCTAACCTAACCTAACCTAACCTAACCTAACCTAACCTAACCTAACCTAACCTAACCTAACCTAACCTAACCTAACCTAACCTAACCTAACCTAACCTAACCTAACCTAACCTAACCTAACCTAACCTAACCTAACCTAACCTAACCTAACCTAACCTAACCTAACCTAACCTAACCTAACCTAACCTAACCTAACCTAACCTAACCTAACCTAACCTAACCTAACCTAACCTAACCTAACCTAACCTAACCTAACCTAACCTAACCTAACCTAACCTAACCTAACCTAACCTAACCTAACCTAACCTAACCTAACCTAACCTAACCTAACCTAACCTAACCTAACCTAACCTAACCTAACCTAACCTAACCTAACCTAACCTAACCTAACCTAACCTAACCTAACCTAACCTAACCTAACCTAACCTAACCTAACCTAACCTAACCTAACCTAACCTAACCTAACCTAACCTAACCTAACCTAACCTAACCTAACCTAACCTAACCTAACCTAACCTAACCTAACCTAACCTAACCTAACCTAACCTAACCTAACCTAACCTAACCTAACCTAACCTAACCTAACCTAACCTAACCTAACCTAACCTAACCTAACCTAACCTAACCTAACCTAACCTAACCTAACCTAACCTAACCTAACCTAACCTAACCTAACCTAACCTAACCTAACCTAACCTAACCTAACCTAACCTAACCTAACCTAACCTAACCTAACCTAACCTAACCTAACCTAACCTAACCTAACCTAACCTAACCTAACCTAACCTAACCTAACCTAACCTAACCTAACCTAACCTAACCTAACCTAACCTAACCTAACCTAACCTAACCTAACCTAACCTAACCTAACCTAACCTAACCTAACCTAACCTAACCTAACCTAACCTAACCTAACCTAACCTAACCTAACCTAACCTAACCTAACCTAACCTAACCTAACCTAACCTAACCTAACCTAACCTAACCTAACCTAACCTAACCTAACCTAACCTAACCTAACCTAACCAGTCTGAGTCCAGCCCTTGCCGTGTAAGCAGCTTTTTTGCAAAGCTCTTATTTTAAAAAATCTTTTTTGTGGGTTTTTTAAGTGTTACAGTCACGTGTGATACGTCAAAAGTTGCGCACTCGCGAGGCGCTCAAGGCGACATATTATTTGTGAAATTTTAAAGTGACGGTGAAGTAGGAAAAGTGAAAAACCTAAAAATTTTAGGTTAAATTAATAAAAGTTTCAGTTTTTCCTCAATAAAAGTGTGTGTTGTGCTTAGTTTTCGACGAAAAAATCGCCGAAGTTTGGGGATGGGCTGTGCCCAACTTCCTGCACAACCAGAATATCGCCAACACAAAACGCCGAAGTAGGAAAACCGAAAAACAAAAAACCGCATGGCAACTTTTTGACACCGATTGAGCTGAAAAAATCTCTGGAGGTAAAGGCTAATACCATCAATAACCTTTTTTGATCAAAACAATTTTAACTCTTATAGTTTGTTTTTAAAAAAATTATCAAGTGCAAAAACTTTGAGCATCGATATCTCTAAAATTAGATCTATAACAAGACTTTCCATCTGAACCGTTTGCTGCGCGCTGGCTTGGAGAACAGTCCAGGATAAGATTTAGAATTTTAAGATTAATATCTTATAAAATAAAGTTAAAAATATCAAAAAATTTAAGCTTAAACTGTTATTCTTCAAAATTTTACTCATATTGTTCTAGTAACCTGTTTATTATAATTTTGTATTAAAGAGCGAAATTTGTAGAAAATTAACGTATTTTTAGTGTAAATTTAGCGTTTATATTTTAGAAGTAGCAATATTTTCAATATTTTTTTATGTTTTTTCTTGAATTAATTGAAAAGTATTAATCAAAAAATTCTTTGGTGACCGGATTTGGATTGGGGACATTTTTCCCTATCTCCAGATACCAAACACAACTGCATTAGGCCTGATATTGTAGATTTTAGACTTCATTTGACATATTTAGAGTGGCGCGGACGCCATCTTGGAAATGAACAAATGCGAATATCTCTGGAACCAGCGCTCGTAGCGAATTGCGGTTCTCTTTAGTGTATTAAGCTATCGATTTAGAACACCAATACCGGGCTTTTGGCCGGATTCGGGTTGTCACATTTTGGTGCACGGATCTCGCCAGATTCGTGTCGGGCGCGAAATTCTACGCACCCTAGACCCCAAAACCGCGTCTCTGCGACCCCTGGGGCCAGAGTTATACTAAGTTTAAGACTGACTTTGACGTTTGCGGCGCCATTTTGAAAATCTTCAAACGCCTATAACTTATCATAGCATTAAGATATTTTGTTGGAATTTTTTGTGTTGTGTTCGGTGGGGTTCAGAGCACATGCCCACGCTGTCAAAACCCGGATTGGGACCCTATAAATTTCTGTGGCCGCCGGTGGTGCTATCGTACGCGGGGCGTCAAGAACAGCCAGGAGAAATAAAGACCGATTTTCTGCGACCAGTAGGGACCGAGATATTGGCATTTTAAATTAGTCCGCGCATAACCCGGTGTATAATCCGAAGGCGCGCACTTGCTGTATCTCGGGAACTATTTTGTGTAGCGACCTGGGATTTTTTCGGGCACTCTTGGCGTGCTGCGGGCTACCTCCGGAGACTACAGACATCCTTCTGCCTCTTCTTCTTTTATCTTCTTCTGTTTTCTTTTTCTTCTTTCTCTTCTTTTTGATTTTCTTTTTTGGAGTCTGTCTTGGGGACCTCAGCGAGCACCTGAACACGTAGATTTTTGGCAACTACGTACTAAATTGACTTTGTTTTGTTTGTACAAAAAGGGAATTTCTCCCTTTAAACCGTTGACATTGACTGATTGGCGTTGATTTGCATTATTGCAATAACATTTAGATTAATTTAGGCTAGGTATACACTTTACATTTATTTTACAATTTTAGTGTTAATATTAGTTTATTTAAACTTTTATATTCTCTAATTATATATCTTGTGATTTTGTGACTTTGCGTATCTCCCCTTCATTATATCACCATGAGTAACCCCACTTCGAAACCATCGCCAAAGTACCCTGCAAGCAGGAGAAGCTTAAGTGGGGCTCTAAAGTGCTCGTCTTGGCTCCAGGAAGCCATGCATTACAGTAAGAAAGCCAAAACGGCCCTAAATGAAGCCAAGAATTTAAAGGGAGACCTAAAAGTGCTGAATTTTGACATGATTGACAGGTTGACTTCGTTGGTTGGTGATATGGAGAAACATTTTGAACAAATAGGGGGTGGGGAAAAGACGAGTAAGTTAGGAGAAACAGTTGACTCCATATCTGAGACTGTTACTACAAATAAGGTATTTTTGCAAAGTATGGGAGAAAACCTCGAACAGAGGTTTAAGGAATTAGAGAGTAATTTAATAGAAAGAATAGAAGAGGGTGTTGAAATGATAAACACAACCACTTCTATGGCAAAGGAACGCCAAACGGAGGAAACCTGTACGCTAGTAACACAGGTGGTGAATAAAAGTACTATACAAATTGAAAACTTTGTGGATGGCTCGTTCGATGCTCTTATTGACAGAATAGACGCGCAAACAGAATTGATAGTTAAAGAGGTGAAAGAAAATGTGGAGGTCCTAAAATCTAGCCTCACATCTGCACATGAGGACAGAGAGATTGTGGGAGAAATACGAGAAATAAAAACTGCAGTGGAGGGTCTCCAGATACGGGATCTCATGTCTGGAGTTTCTCCCTCGTACGCAGATGCAGTAAGGCAACCAAAAACACCATGGGAGCATAAGCCAACACACTCCCTCATCATCTCTTCCACTGAGGGCACGGACACTTCAGGTGAAGTGGTCGAACACATCAAAGGAGCGCTGGACGCCAAGAAAAGCGGAATTCGGGTGGAGAAGCTGAGGAAAATACGGGATGGGAAGGTCATCCTCAGCTGCTCCACCAGAACGGAGCTGGGTAAGGTAGAGGCTCAATTGAAAAAGAACGCGAATATCGTCTTCGAGGAGGCGAAAAATAAAAGCCCGTTGGTAATACTTAAGAATGTATTGTCCTACAACACCAATGAGGACATTAAGGCCGCCTTACATAAGCAAAATGACAACTTATTGGGGGACCTTACGATTGACATAAGCCAAGCTGAGGTCATGTATAGACGCAGGGCTCGAAATCAACATGAGTGCCATCTGGTGCTCAGAGTGACGCCCGCACTATACCAGAGGCTACTGTCAGTCGGCAGAGTATATATAGACCTTCAACGCGTCCGTGTGGAAGATCAGTCACCTTTAGTGCAGTGCACTAAATGCCTCGCATATGGACACGGGCGCAAAATATGCACAGAGGCCGTAGACTTCTGCTATTATTGCGGAGGCCCCCATCTAAAGGCAGAGTGCGAGCAATTCCAGGCGGCCCAAGCACCGACGTGCAAAAATTGTGTAAAGGCAAAGTTAAATGATACCGCTCACAGCGTCTACAGCGATCAGTGTCCTGTTCGAAAAAAGTGGGACGCGCTAGCGAGGACGGCTGTAGCTTATTGCTGAAGTCGCCGCTGGCGTCCCACATAACAACGTCACCGAACCGAGCACACCTGACGTCCATCCACATTCTATAATAGGGCACATATTAAAACAGAAACATCAAAACTTTAGGAAACTAGGCAACAAAAATTTCGATATGAAAATATTAAATAAAAAGGCCTTTCAAAATACTATAATACTTACACATTTAACTAAATTTGCAGATCCAATGAATTGGACGAACTTTCGTTTGAAAGCAAGCCAATCAAAGTGCAGGTTGGTCAATGTCAGCGGTTTGATAAGTCTTAGGTATAAACTAATATATGATGGGTATTAGAAACTATGCTTGTTTTATATTTTGATATAAATATATAAAAAGCATAATAAGAAAATAGTATAGTAATAGTTGAATGTAACGCTAAATAAAAAAGCCATAAAATATTGTTAGTGTTAAGTATTGTATTGAGAAACTGTATTAGGAACTGTTAAGCAAAACATATAAATGTATAAGTAAAATAGTGCATACCATGTATGTATGATACATGTACATACACTATGTAATGTAGAAGGTAAGTAACTATAAGATACTAAATAACAGAAAAAAGCAGCAAAATAATATAAAATGAAAAGAAAAAACAAAGTATACAAAAAGAAAAATAAAAATTAGAAAAATAAAAAACAAAGTATACAAAAAACAAAACAAAACATCAAAAAAAAAAAAAAAAAAAAAAAAAAAACAAAATATATATATATATATAAGATAATCTATAATTTTAAGATAGTCTCCTAGGAAATAGAATAGTAAGAAAATAAATTGTCATAATATATGTTAATG
>OW285228.1:8451115-8841115 GCA_935421205.1 Xylocampa areola | reverse complement strand
CTAACCTAACCTAACCTAACCTAACCTAACCTAACCTAACCTAACCTAACCTAACCTAACCTAACCTAACCTAACCTAACCTAACCTAACCTAACCTAACCTAACCTAACCTAACCTAACCTAACCTAACCTAACCTAACCTAACCTAACCTAACCTAACCTAACCTAACCTAACCTAACCTAACCTAACCTAACCTAACCTAACCTAACCTAACCTAACCTAACCTAACCTAACCTAACCTAACCTAACCTAACCTAACCTAACCTAACCTAACCTAACCTAACCTAACCTAACCTAACCTAACCTAACCTAACCTAACCTAACCTAACCTAACCTAACCTAACCTAACCTAACCTAACCTAACCTAACCTAACCTAACCTAACCTAACCTAACCTAACCTAACCTAACCTAACCTAACCTAACCTAACCTAACCTAACCTAACCTAACCTAACCTAACCTAACCTAACCTAACCTAACCTAACCTAACCTAACCTAACCTAACCTAACCTAACCTAACCTAACCTAACCTAACCTAACCTAACCTAACCTAACCTAACCTAACCTAACCTAACCTAACCTAACCTAACCTAACCTAACCTAACCTAACCTAACCTAACCTAACCTAACCTAACCTAACCTAACCTAACCTAACCTAACCTAACCTAACCTAACCTAACCTAACCTAACCTAACCTAACCTAACCTAACCTAACCTAACCTAACCTAACCTAACCTAACCTAACCTAACCTAACCTAACCTAACCTAACCTAACCTAACCTAACCTAACCTAACCTAACCTAACCTAACCTAACCTAACCTAACCTAACCTAACCTAACCTAACCTAACCTAACCTAACCTAACCTAACCTAACCTAACCTAACCTAACCTAACCTAACCTAACCTAACCTAACCTAACCTAACCTAACCTAACCTAACCTAACCTAACCTAACCTAACCTAACCTAACCTAACCTAACCTAACCTAACCTAACCTAACCTAACCTAACCTAACCTAACCTAACCTAACGCCCAGACGTTTTAAGGAGGCTATTAATGCCAAACTCAAGTTATATTTGTCGCAATCGAGGAATCGATACAAAAAAGCTTTCCGTCTGGTGTAACTTGACCTCAGGTCTGTCTTTTTCTTACAAATAGTTTCGTCCTTGTCAGCGCTTAGTTTATATGGACGCACACACCCTTATAACTGCACAGAGCATTGATGAAGTGCGGTTAGTTTGTGTGGTGCTTTACGCACTGGGGCGGGGTCATTAAATAGTATGGTTCTGTATGTGACTCACGCGCAGGGTTTGTGTGTGTAAACGGCTGTCCAGCACGGCGACCTCTTGTACGTTTATGCACTCCTATTTTATTAGCAGATATAATTATTTTTATAAAACAGGTAATTCAATATTAAAATATGCGAGGGGTCACTTCAAACACGTCTGTACTGCACAGAGGTCCGGAGGGAAGGGGAAAAATAAAAATAATAAAAATATGGTTCAGCTGGACGGTGCTGATGCAACTGTCATACCCGTGAACGAGTGCTGCCGGCGGTGACAGGTCATCTGGGACCCACCTCTCCAAGCGATTCCAACTCCTATTTCTGTGTTTATTAAGACTGCACTAACAATACCATAAGTACACACATAGCTAATAAGTAAACACATAGTTAATAACTATATAAAAAAAAAAAAAAAAAAAAAAACTGATGGACTCACATAGCTTAAGACTAGATTAAGTCCCAAGTGGAGACACAAATGTTAACACAAAGCATATAAATAAAAAATAGCAAAAAAAGGCACGGACGCAAAGTCTGTGGACATATTGTATTATTTAAAAAAAAATAAAAAAAAAACCCTGACCTAACCTAACCCAGACCTTACCTAACCCCGACCTAACCTAACCCTGATCTAACCCTGACCCTGACCTAACCCTGACCTGACCTAAACCTACGTTCAGAATAAGCCTAGTGATGTGATTATTTAAAGTATTAGCCAGATTAAAATTCCGTAATATTTTATTCCACATATGTGGAAATAATAAATCTTTATTAAAGACAATATAATGTATAATAATATTAATAAAACTAAACGTAAAAAATAATATTTAAACTCGAAGATTTGACAAATATACAAATGAGTATATTTTCGAACGTTTTGAGCTCGTAAATACAGTTGCAGTCCAGGGTATGCTAGCGAGGTCTTAAGGGTTCAGTTCAGTTAAGACATAAAGTCGGCATAAAAAAACGTAATTCTATTCATTTGTGTCTCTGTGGGCACCATCGAGCAAAGCAGGCACGGCCGTACCATCTTTTCTCGAAGCCATTCGTGGCCCTTTCAACCCCCTTATATCTTCGCTGTGAACAAAGCTTGCTGTTTGAACGAGAACAAAGAGTAATCATTATAACTAGCTAAACTTCCAAATTACATGATATTTGAACTTATAGTTTACGAGTTATCGTGAATCAAAGTTACATCATTTTTTCACCCACTGACTGACCGATCATCAAAAATCTAAGATACTTTTAGCAGACCTAGAACCTTGAAATTTGGCATGAAGATAGATTATCGGGCACATATAAAGGAAAAATTATAAAAATACTAATAAATAGTTAATTATAGAAAACAATTTTATATTTGCCGTTTTGCAGGAACATGGTGTATGAATTTCGACTGCATTGTTAACTACGTACAAAAAATATGAAATTGGTATAGATTATTAATAAATCGTTATTTATTAAAGTTAAAATTAATTTAATACAAAGGGTTAATAATTAATTAAATGAATAACTCTAAAAACTTAATTAAATTCTCAATGTAATGCAATAAATAGTCGGTGCTCGCTCGATAGATGGCGTTGTAGCTGGTTTCGAAATCAAACTATGGTTTCGTTACAGGTCGTAGTATAAATAGTACTTTAGAAAATCTTGGATATTTTCGTATGATATTGACATTTACACTTAGTTTCTAAGAGGTTTTTACCACTTAGAAACTAAATATTTATTATAATAAAAAATTATATTTGGCAAAACGAAGTTTGCCGTTAGTTACCTACTTAAATAGTTGGTTATTAAAAATACTAATTTATATACATAGTTAGTTTGTTAAATATTTAGTTTGTTACTTATACAGTTATTTAGTTTTACTTAAACAGTTAGTTTGTTACTTTATTTGTTTAAGATAGAGATAGAGAATAGGCTCTAACAAAGCAGCAGCTCATGTACAAGACATAATTACGTCACCCAAAAAGAAAAAAAAGAGACCCACCTACAAAAAATAAATGAGATCCCACCAAAAACATTAAATGTAAAAAAATGCCAAGTCTCTCTATGCAATCTTTCCACCGTAAAAAGCTTTGCGATCTCATAGAAGCCAAGTCTTATTCAGTTAATTTTTTAGTTAGTTATCTATCAATATTTAGTTTGTGTATCAAAAGTTTTATTTATATTATAATTTTAATGACTTGGGGATGAAAACGTGGACCTGTGTTTTTAAACAGTTTTTATTTTTCCAGCAAGATTTGCTGTGGTCATGAGAATCTGCCTGCCAGAATTAGGAACGACCGCCAGAAATACGTTTTAATATTATAAAGCTGAGGAGTTTGTTTTGTTGAACGCGCTAATCTCAGGAGCTACGTGTTCGGATTGAAAAATTATTTTTATTTTCCGACATCCACGCGGAAAGTTGAAAACGGAACGAAAGTTGCGGGCACAGCTTGTTGTCTATAATTTGTGATTGCTTTCTCTGGATGCGTATGCTGTGTTATATTTTTTGTTTTTGTAGCAATATTTGTGGTGAAAATTTTGACTGATACAGGTAGCAATGACGTCACCAAAAGACGTATTAAAATTACAATGTGGAAGAAGAATTCGGTGTAGACAAGCAGTGGTCGAGATGGCATAGTGGTCAGAGCGCCTTGAGTATTTTTCCGGGAGGCGCAGATTTGAATCCTGATGAACAATTTTTCTTTACACAAAAATATATAAACTTGAGTTCGGTATGCATGCGTTAATGCTTTTCAAAGATTTATGTGTATTTGTTAACAATGTACAGAGAGGCGTAGAAGACTATGGGGAAGACCTTTCCCCAGCACTAGGACAACTAAGTTACCAAAAAAATAAAGATCGTGTGCCACTAAAGGGCCTCGCAAAATATAATAACAGATATGCTCAAACTTGCATGGAGGAGCGTGTTCTTTTTGGAGGTCTGGGGGGGCATATCGACGAACGGGCGAACGGAACTTGTGTTCCTCGTCATGGTTCGTCAAAACGGTAGTAGAGGGGGTTTGACGGCACCTCGTTATATAACAGAGATTTTAGAAGCTCACGTGTTACCTTACATGGAATTCATAGGCGAAAATTATACTCTAAGCAAGATAATGCCCGACCGCACGTCGCTGCACAAGTTCGAAAATATTGCGAAGAAGTTGGGATACCATGAATTGGCCAGCACGCAGTCCGGATCTTAAATCTTAATCCCACTGAGCATATTTGAAACAATTTTAAAAAAGCTGTATATGCGAGAAATTCTGTGCCTAGTGGACACTAAGTGAACAGTGGCACCACTTAGAACAGCAATTTCACAATACATCTTTTTAAAAGAAAAAAACCCGTGCTTAAACTTTTTTTCTATTGTTAAAACCAATTTTTCAATTAAACCAATTTTTGTGACCTGGACCTTCAGAGCCGGATCATCGAGTTATCAAGTATCGTTCCAACAAATTTTAATTGCAACAATGAAATCTTACCCATAAAGTTGCGTGCCACGTTGCATTGGAGAAATATTCCGAAGAATTCCCAGGACAAAGAGCCTAGCGCAATGGGAACGGATAGGTTTCGAATTGTACTACTAATACCGTTTTATTTGCATTACAGTGATCGTGAGTTTTCTTCATTGTCAGTGATACTTGTAAGTACTTCTTTGTGTTTTTTTCATTGCCGCTAATACCAGTGTAGATAAAAAAGTCTGCGCAAATCAAGCAATCGATTAAGATTAATAAATCACTTAAAAGAAATAATCAGAATAAAATAACATCAAAATGCAACATGAGATGACGCCGACTTAAAATTGTGGTTCAGTTTTTACACGCTTTATATTAGCTTCACTTGTGAACTTTGTGTTTGTTTGTTTGTATGTTTGTAACCTTAGGTCACTATTTTGACCCACTTCCCGGTTTCCGATTGAGCTGAAATTTTGCATACACTTTTAGTTTGGATGACAATGCATGGTGAGCTAAGTGAAGTCATTCTAAATCCAATATGGCGGACTCCCAAAGATGGCGGACTAGTAATTTTTTATGCCCTCCCGCGATATGGGTATCGAATGAAAAGTTTTGCTGATAAGAATACGAAAAATAAAATGACGTCATCTTAAATCCAACATGGCGGATTTCCAAAACTGGCGGGCTAGGCATTTTTATGCACTCCCGCGATATGGGTATCAAATGAAAGGGTTTGCTGAGAAGAATACGAAAAATAAAATGTTGTCACACTAAATTCAATATGGTGTACGTTCCAAAATTGCGAGCAAAATCTTATTTTTCAGATAAATCTTCGAAAATCATTAAACTAAAAAAGCAAAAATAAATAATAGTTTAAAAAACTAAAAAACACGCTTTTGTAACTACTCGAACTAAAAAGTAGAAAATATTTTTCTATAAATGCAAAAACAAAATAGAGTGATTATGAATAAAATATTCGGTGATAAAAGTGACTCTGACGTACTTAAGGACTGTGAGCAAGAATTGCAACGAATGCAAGAATCTCAACAATTCAATTGGAGTGCGGTTGAGGGTAGTACAGAAATAAATTATAGTGAAAATTTGAGAGGCATGAAGAGATTGCGAGACATTAGTGAAGAAAGTAGTGAAGAAGGTTTTATTACAGTTACGAGGAATAGAAAGCCGAAGAGATTAATAAGAAGCGATTCCTTGTCAGACAATAAATCGGTAGAAAGTATGGAACAAGAGGGTAGTTTTGAAAAAACTGAGGTATGTTTAACATCCGCGGAAGTGTTACCTAAGCAAATGGCCCTAGCGAAGATGCTTAGAAACGAAAACATTCTTAACGTTATGAAGATTCACTACAAAAATCCGTACAAGATCTTTTTACAATTCAGTGATAAAATACAAGCCGAAAATCTGATTAAATGCGAAAAACTGGTACAAATAGGAGTGCGAGCTCAACTAACTAGTGAACTTACTTTATCATATGGAATTGTAAAAGGGGTGGATTTAGACACCTCTGAAAAAGAATTATTAGAATCTTTGACCAGTCCATCTAAAATTTCGTCAGTTAAAAGACTTAAACGCATGGATCCTGAGGGAAATTGGGTCAATAGTGAGACCGTGAGAATATGCTTTAATAGTCGCTCACGTCCTGGTTTTGTCTTTGCATACGGCTGCAGATTCCCTGTAGAAAGGTACATATTTCCTGTGAATCAATGCTCCAACTGTTGGAAGTTTGGTCACATAAAAAGATTTTGTCCTAGTAAGAGTATCGTATGCCCTAAATGTGGTAATCATCATATGAATTGTGAAACCATTCCTTTTTTATGCCCCAACTGTAAAGGTCCCCATATAGCCTTGGATAAATCCTGTAAGGTGTATTTGAAAGAAAAAGAAATCCGGTCCATCATGGGTGACAAAGATTTATCATATAAGGAAGCATATGAGGTTTTCCTCAACTCAGTGAAGGAAAAGCACGAGAATCCTGAAAACGTTAATACGTTATCTCAAAAGGAGTATCCAAAAACTTTTGACAACTGTGAGTCTGCAAATAGACAGTCACAGATTAATACTTATGCTGATGTGGTAAGAGAGTCAACGTCTTCAAATAGAAAAATCAATCAGGAGAAAGAAACAGAAAATGAAAAGTCTAGCAGGCGTAAAAATGGAAATACTGCAAGTAAGGAAAATGGTAAGCAACACACAGATCCTAAAATTTTTATCATGGAAATTGAAAATGAAACTACAGATAGACAGCAGAGATTAGATGAAGAGGAGTCAGAGGAAAAAGAAAAATGTAAAGAAAAAAAGAAAAAGAAAGTACAATATCTTACGCAAAAAATTGAAGAAATAATACTTTGCGAAAACAAAACCATTTTAGAAAAAATCATTTTAGTGTTTAAATTTATTTATGAAGAGTGTAAGTCTTATTTTGTGAACATGTTTTGTGGGAGTGGGGTAATGAAGACAATTTTTAAATTCTTGGATGGATAGTAGTAATAAAAAGATTTCGATTAACATATGTCAATGGAATGCACAAAGCTTAATTCGGCTTTCTAGTTTCGACGCTTTATTAGCTCAAGAGAAAATACATATAGCCATTGTAAGTGAAACCTGGTTAGACTCGAATTCTGACTTGTATATTAATAACTACAATATATATAGGCGAGACAGAGACGACTCATATGGTGGAGTAGCAATATTTGTCCATAAAACACTACAATCTAAAGCTCTTACGCTTAATGTAAGCAACCCAGGCATTGAGGCAGTTCATGTGAAAATTTATAATTGTAATCATCTGGATAATATTATAGCTGTTTACTGTCCACCCTCAATTCGTACTCAACAATCTGACTGGGACAATTTATTTTCCATTGCTTCTAAGAAAACATTAATTGCTGGTGATTTTAATGCGCATCATTGTAATTGGTCGTACAAAACTGACCTAAGAGGGAATCAGCTGTTAGACTCGTCGATAGATTGTGGGTTTACATACTTAAATAATGGAGATGCTACCAGAGTCAAGCTAGTTGGCGGAGTCGTACAAAGAACTTCACCCGATATAACCTTTGTTTCTACTGATCTAATAATAAAATTCAAATGGCAAGTTTTTAACGAGAATTTGGGGAGCGACCACCTTATCCTAAAGATGATGTTTAATTTTGAACAACAGTTTCCGCTCATAGAAGTTCGTAACTTTAAGATGGCCAATTGGAAAGCGTATACTGAGGATCTTCAGAAGTATTTCTCTAACTATGATTTTGCCATTGATAATGTGCAATATATGTATGACTATTTAGAAAAACACATTAATATTTCAGCTAATAAACATATTCCTAAAATCAAAGTATGCAACAAACCAGCAAGCTCTTTTAGGCCAAAGAAATATTGGAAGCCCGAATTATCTGAGGCAGTGGCCTGGAGGAGGCTAGCACTTAAAAAATTCAGACAAAACCCTACACCAGACAATTTAACATAATTTGAAAATAACAGTGAAAAAGCGCGATTATTAATTACACAATCCCGCTCACAAGATTACAAGAATTTTTGTTCAAGTATTAATGAATGTAACTCCGCGTCAGATATGTGGTGCAAAATGAAATGGCAAAAATATCATCGTAAACCTACATTTTATGTGCCTGTAGATAAAAGTAAAAATTTATTGTATAGTCTTACACCAGATATGGCTTCGGATAGGAGTCATGAAATTTTATCCATAAACGAACCATTGGAAATACCATTTGAAATGTCAGAGTTAGTCAAATGCTTAAAAAGGAAGGACACTGCTCCTGGTGATGATGGTATCACATACTCTATGTTATATAATTTACCAAAGAACGGCAAGATGTTTCTTCTGTATTTATTCAATAGTATATTTACATCTGGTATAATACCAAATCAATGGCGAACCATACGGATTATTCCTATACCGAAGGCTTCAAGCCATCCTAGCGCCGATGTGAAATTAAGGCCGATCTCTCTGATGTCATGTCTGTGCAAAATCTTTCATAACATGTTGCTCAAAAGAATAGAATGGCATGTAGAAAGGAACTTAATTTTGTCAGAAAATACGACAGGATTCCGTAGAGGTCAGTCATGTTTAGATAATTTATCCAGAATCATAACTCACATTCAGGTAGGATTCTCAAATAAAATATCGACGGTAGCTTGTTTTTTAGACGTCGAAAATGCGTATAATAACGTGCTTATAGAAAAAGTTATCAAAAAGTTAGACCTATTAAATGTTGGCTATCGCATTTGCAATTACATATCATCATTTCTAAGTGCGCGGTGTTTGATAATAAAGGACAGAGTTACTGGTAGGGTTATCGGTTCTCGGTGGACTAGCATTGGTTTGGCCCAGGGAGATCCACTTTCACCATTGTTGTTTAATGTGGCAACATATGACATATTTAAGGATAATGAGGATTTAGGTATTATGGTATCCCAATACGCAGATGATTTTGCTTTCTATATGAGCCATAAAAATCTAAACACTTGTAAAATAAACTTGCAAACTATTTTAAATTCTGTGGTAAATAAATTAAAATCTGTTGGACTTGAGATCACTTCAAATAAATCTAAAGTGTGTATTGGTGTGTATATTTAGCCGGAGGCGCAGTAATTACGTACGGCTGCAGTCGAGGATGCAAATAAAACCGATTTAATTTACTTATGAAATTTAATTAATATAATTATTACATTAAAATCGATAAAATTAAGATGCGTGACAATTGTTCGATGTGAGAAACAAGAGTGATTCACAATTACACCAAATTAATGTTCGTCATTGATTCTGTGCGATCACACGATATTGGAATGCTGAGAAGGCGATTCTCACGGTGCAGATCGCTGTATTGCATTAGTCATTGTTACTGTAATTTTAGGGTTTCGCAAGCAACAATATAACATCTCCCTCCACGAGATCGGCAACTATTTGAAAGCGCTAGTTGAAAATAGTGACGATGATGAGGCTGCGACTGGATTGCGTTCTGTATTGCAGACTTCCTTATCTTTAGCATTAATATCAACTTCATCAGTGACTCTCTGTAGTTTGTTCAATCTGCGGCGACGAAGAATAACGATGATAATGAGTGCAGATGCACCAGATAGTAGAATATATACCGGTATAGTGGTATGGTATATAGCTTCATTGTTCGACGACTGTAGCGTTACTGGTTCTTGTAGAGCAATTTCAGAGTTACTTGAATGTAAACTTCCAAGGTCTATAGTTTCTAATTTTACGGTTTTCATTGATATATTGTACGCATTTTCTTTAATTATTGGTAAGTCCATAATTTTCAATATCTTTCCCTTGACTTGATCATGACGGTTATTCGCAGTAAACGCCGTAGTTCTCAGCATGCAGCCTTTAGGTATAATAGATAGATAACTCCCTTGTAGCATTCTGTAGTAATCTTCAGAACAAGTTAAGCGAACTTTCGTTGGTCTGGGAAAACTCACGATGTAATGTTGGTCATCTAACTGCTCCATTGCTTCGGAAGACAGGATGACTGTTGTAAATTGACAGGATTTATTTATTCTCTGGTATAATATAAGGTGTTGAATACAGTCCGACTGCTTGCCATGGTGATGACTTAAGTTATCTTCGCAAAGGTGACCGTGACTGTACTTCGGACATTCTGTCTCTATATACAATAGATCTTTTTTGTGAACCGCTATGAAAGGAGAAGTGGGAATCAGGACCTTATTGTCACGATTAGGAGCCAGGGATAATTTATATAGGATAAAGTTAGTAGGATAAACTATCGGAAATTTCACAACTATCACTATCTTATTCTCATTATAATAGTAACCAAGTCTAATTATATCAAAATATTCCCTGAAATTGATATCTAAACCCTGATTCTTATCATATAACATACCTAATCTATTTATTATATCCTTAAACATAGCATAATTAAATATAGAATTATGAGTACTTTTAGCCCTAATAAATGCCAATAAATTTTGTAATGTGTAAAATTCCTTAGATAAGCTGTCTATATTGTCTCCTAATATCATTAGTAATTGTGCCAAATGAGCATATTGAACGGTAACTGTTTCTTGTCTAGCATTGCTAACTAAAATAGAATTCATTATTTTCTCGATCTTATTTTGGTTTTCTACTATTCTATCTGTAACATTTGAGCTACGTGAAACCCACTGCTTGCTTAAACTTATCTGGTGATTAATTTCAGATGCCAAATTATTTTCGTTCTGTTTTAAGATTGCAATGGCATTATCATATTTTAAAGCGTCAGTATAATCTAAATTACCTGAAATGCTTTTTATCACTGAACCAAGACCATCTATAAGTCCTCTTTTAATACGTTTTACCTCTAGTATTTCTAATTGTTCCGATATTTCATCTAACTTGGTACCTAGGTATTTAACGTGGGGTTTATAGAGCGATAACGACATGTTACTCAGTTGTGGCATAAGATTCCGCAATTGCTCGTTAACAGTTTCTAAATTAGTACGCATATTATCAAGATTTATAATTTGGAGAAAGGAATGGAAGTGAGAGATAATCCTTGTGGATCCCAGGTTAAAGGGCAAAATACCTGGTCCATCATTAAGACTGTCTAGCGTTATCTTGTCCGCTCGGGCCAGGGCCAGGGTCAGGACTAGTAGTATTTTCAGTGTTCTGTAACAAACGAGCACTATTAGGCACCCGTTTAAGACGCGATTTAGGCACGGCGCCTTTTTTCTTTTTAGTGTAAATATGAATAGGCAAGTCGGCTACCACTGTATCATGGGTATATCGAGCTGCTAACTTTTGTCTATGACATAAAGGGTTTCTAATGAAAACTTGTTGTTCTGTTTCGTAATCTATTTCAGGTTCGCGAGCCTTATTAGCATTTTTAGTAATATCAGTACGGTACTGAAGTGAAACTTCGTTGAGAATATCGTACACTATTGACATTCGTTTACGATGTTCTTGAATATATTGTTGTAAAAGATGTTCTGATAGATTCATATCTAAGGGATCGCGGGGATCAAAATGACCGGTTATTATATCGATAGGCCTACATTTTGTGAAACTGTGTATCGAACTATTATATGCTAATATAGCATAGGCCATAAGATTAGTGACGGGTTCGCTTCGCTGTTCTAATTTTAATATACGCAAATGTTCTAACAGTGTGGAATTTAGTCGTTCTACCATACCGTTTTCATTAGGTGTATTAGGACAGGTTTTATGGTGTTGGATTTTGTGCAATCTTGTAAAATCTGAAAATACTTGATTATTGAATTCCGGGCCATTATCTGTTACAATAGTTAAAGGTGCTCCGTGATGAGTGGAAAACTTTAATAAGGCTTGCACGACACTAATAGCTGTAGCATCTCTCAAGAAGTATGCTTGACCATACTTAGAAAATGCATCCACTATAATAAGGTATTTATTCATTTCAACGCTAAGTAAATCTAAATGTACAACCTCAAACGGTTTTGTAGGTGGAGGTACAATTTGAAATCTTGGTTTTACTGGATTACGATCGTATTTTGCTTGCCCACATATTTTACATTCATTGATATACTTAGCTATATGCTCTTTCATATTTGGCCAATAGCACTTACGTGATAATGCTAAATAACACTCATTTATGCCTCTATGATTCGTTTTACCTTCGTGATACTTTTTTATAATTTCCTGTTGCTTAAAATAGTCCCTGACATTTTCTACTTCCGTTTTAGTAAGTACTAATTTCATTGCAGAATTTTTAAAATACCGTTGTATTATGGGTATTACAGAATACATTTCTAATATAGGATTAATGAAAATACCTGTCTTTACTTTTGGATTAACATGTTCTTTAATTGCATTAATAATATCTTGTTCTAAACTGGATTTTGAAATTTGTATAACAGTCTTGGTATGTGTTTCAAATGGCTTGGAAACATGAGGCTTACTTTTTATATCACCTACAATATTAAAATAAATTTGCTTATTAAATTTATTGAGGGGATCGTCTGAAATAGGGATTTCTAATATGGGATTTTCTAAGTCACTATGAGCACTTAAAGTTCTTGAATCTGCACTTTCAGTTCTAGAATCTGAATGCGTAAGTGTTCCTTCTGAGGTGTTGACTATTATCGAGCTAGTTTCTTCATTATGGATTTCTATTCGTGATAAAGCATCCGCATTAGTGTTATTTTTGCCCTGCTTATAGACAACTGTGAATTCAAATTCGCTAAGCCGTAATCTCCATCGAGTTAAACGTGAATTCGGTTCTTTAATATTCATCACCCACTGCAAAGGGCGATGGTCGGTTACTATTTTAAATTTCCTTCCAAATAAATAGGGTCTGAAATATTTTGTGGCCCAAACAATGGCTAAAAGTTCCTTCTCGATAGTACTATAGTTTATTTCACTAGTATTAAGTGTTCGTGAAGCATAGGCAATTGGTTTATCGGACCCAATAGTACCTTGTGAAAGGACGGCGCCAATTGCCAAATTCGAAGCGTCCGTAGTTAGAATAAACTCTCTTGAAAAATCTGGGTATTGAAGAATTGGATCATTGACCAAAAGGGTCTTACATTTTTCAAAGCATTCGAGATAATTTCTATCAAGAGTAATTTTAGAGCCCTTCTTTAAGCTTTGAGTCATCGGCTTGGTTATTTTAGCAAAATCTGGGATGAATTTTCTGTAATAACCAAGGAGTCCTAAGAACCTTTTAATTTCTGTGGGGGTTTTAGGTAAGGGATACTTTTGTATTGCTGTGATTTTATCCGGGTTAGGCTTTATTCCATCTTTGCCTATAATATGTCCTAAGTAAGCTGTTTCTAATTTAAGGAATTCGGACTTATCCATTTGTATTTTAAAATTTGATTCGCGTAATTTTTTAAACACTTTTTCTAGGTTGACTATGTGCTCTTGGAGTGATGTACTAAAAACTATAATGTCATCTAGGTATACTAGACAAATAGTATTCTGAAGTTCTCTTAACACATTGTCCATTACTCTTTGAAATGTTGATGGGCTATTTTTAAGTCCCATAGGCATTCTAAGAAACTCAAAATGCCCATGTTCGACATTAAATGCTGTTTTTGGGATGTCTTGGGGGTCCATTTCAACCTGGTAGAAGCCACTAGCTAGGTCTAGGGTAGTAAAATATTGGCAGTTACCTAGTTTATCTAGGACATCAGCTATATTAGGAATAGGATATTTATCGTCTATGGTTTTCTCATTCAGTTTTCGGAAATCTACTACAATTCGCCACTTTGTTTTCCCTGATGCATCAGCTTTTTTAGCTACAACCCAAATCGGGGAACTCCAAGGAGAGTTTGAAGGCCTAATGATTCCTTGTTCTAACATTTTCCCTATCTGTTCTTGCACTTCCTGTCTATGAATGTATGGATATCTATAAGTCTTCGTATAAACCGGAACTTCATCTGTAGTTTTAATTGAATGTTTAATTTTATTAGTGAATGTTAATTGTTCACCTTCAATATAGAAAACGTCCGCATATTGCGAGCATAAAGATTCTAGATTTATGCGCTCCTCTTTATTTAAATGATCTGTACGAAGGCGCGATAATACGTCGTTTACGCGTTGCGATTGCTGTTTAGTGCGCGTGTACTCAACGTTATGTACTTCCGCAGGGATTGCGCGATCCATTGAAAAGATGATATCATTCCGAGTTGGATTCTTTACTTCTAGTATACCCCTATTCTGTCTAACCGTAGTAAAACATTCGCGTATTAGACAGTTTGAAATAGTTTGTTCAGGAATGTAAGCATCTCCATCGCGGACATTAACCGGAATCTTTAGTAATTTAGATGAATTTGCTGGGATAATATTCTCATATAAATTAGTATTAAGCGAGTCATAGACTTTAATAGGGTTTGAAGCATACTTAGTGGTAAATAATTTACTATTATAGTCTATTATAGCTTCCCATTTTTCTAGCAAATCGGTACCAATAAGTCCATCAAAGTAATCATGGAACTTATAGATATCAAATGAAACTGTTCTTGAATCATTAAATTCATTAAATGTAGGTAAAGTAATTGAATAGTCGTTTCTAGTTTTAGCATGGACACTGTGCACTTCAAACGGTGAATAGTTTAAGAGAAAATCACTAAAGAATTTTTCTACAGCATTAGGAGATAAAAATGATTGATTCGCTCCCGTATCAATTAAAAGCTTAAGAGGAGGTGACGCTATTTGAATATACGGTAGGTGCCGTTGAGTATGAAGATTTATTTCTATTTTAATTTTTCGGATTTCGGAGTTTTCTGAAAATCCTTTTCTTTAGTCTCACTGGCGTCTTCTTTTACGCTTTGGCACGGCTGAGGATAATCTAAGTACTCCTGAGGGGACGGTTGATATTCATAATACGAATTTTCTGGGTATTCATAGTAACCATAATGGGTTCCATCAGAATCGATAAAGTATTCATTAAACGAAGGGTCATTATAGCAGTCACTAAAATGCATTTCCCGGGTTTTGAAATATTGATTTGGCGGAGGATTGCCTGATTTGCTCCAATCATGCCTTGTAATAGCGTTACTCGGTGGTAATTGTCTGCTAACGTAATGACTAACACCACTCATTGGGCGTGGTTGCATTGTCCCACTAGGCTGGTTAGGAGGATTCTGGTTATGTACTTGAATCGGATTATTCTGACGGTTGTAGTTCGGTGGGGATGCCCTAAATATTTGCTGAGTTCGTGTCGGACCAAACTGACGAGGTTGGAAATAAATCGGTTTCCACTGCGGCGGTTGTTGTGCCGGCAATTGGAATCGTGAATGTCCTGGCATGCTATAATTGTTAGGCCTAGGCTCAGGCATAATAAACGGCTGCGCTGGCATTTTAAAATTATTACCGGGTTGGTTATTAGTATTAGAATTTCTTTTATCAGGTAAACGGTCATTACGGCTTTGTAGGTACATGGTATTAGTTTCCTCATGAACAAATTCTAGTGCTTGTTCTATACTTTCAGGGCGCATACAACGTACGCGTGATCCTAAAGGATCTTTTAATCCGCGCACAAACGCCTGAAGCGTTAACTTCTTATATAAATCTCTTTTAGCGTCTATAGTAGTTTTCAAGATATCGTGTAAAGAAACATAGGTCATAATCGTACTAAATAAATTCTGGCAGCACTCATAGAACTCTTGCGGAGTATTAGAGCCCTGGGTTAAAAGAGATAAATCGCTATAAAGAGCGGTCTCATCCCTATGGTCGGCAAAATTATTTACTAATGCCCTACGAATTTTTGGAATTGGAATGGCTCCAATCACATGCTACACCATTCGAATTGATTAAGCGAGCAGCAGACCCTACAATTTTATTTAATATACCATTAATAAGTGCTGTGTTAATTAATTCGGAACCACCTTGAACATTATAATATTCTTTTACTAACTGATCACATAATTGAATAAATCTAGTCAGCACATTCGGGTTCCCGTCAAATTCGGGTACTAACCGCAATGCTTTATAAATCGTATCTAAATTCAAAGACATTTTCCCAGAAAACGATTCTGTGTCGTCTTCGTATACTGTATCTAAATTAAAATTTCTTAATGAATCTATCAACGATTCTCTATTACTTCTAACTAACCTAGTATTTCCGGATTTACGTGGAAAGAAAATTTTGGAAAGTTATATTAGTACAGGCTAGGAGTAAGCGGTCACTAGAAATAATCTAATGTACTTACATGAACATTATATCGGTCACTTTGCGCTATCAATGTCTGGATACCTCGATGCAGCACGACGTGTAGATTCAGGATACTCTGGAGCGACTGGATAGCCGCACGGGCGGCTTTACGATTACGGAAATCTTCCTGTTTACGCGAAACCGACCGCGAGTATCCTACCGACTGCGCCAATTACGTACGGCTGCAGTCGAGGATGCAAATAAAACCGATTTAATTTACTTATGAAATTTAATTAATATAATTATTACATTAAAATCGATAAAATTAAGATGCGTGACAATTGTTCGATGTGAGAAACAAGAGTGATTCACAATTACACCAAATTAATGTTCGTCATTGATTCTGTGCGATCACACGATATTGGAATGCTGAGAAGGCGATTCTCACGGTGCAGATCGCTGTATTGCATTAGTCATTGTTACTGTAATTTTAGGGTTTCGCAAGCAACAATATAACAAGTGAACAACACATTAATGTGGAAATAAATAGTAACACTGTCCCGTGTGTTTATAATATTAAATACTTGGGAATGTGGTTAGACAAATCCCTACTTTGGAGTAAACACATAAACGAAACCGCTCAGAAAACGTTAAGAAATTTGAATCTACTAAAAATTTTAATGGGACCTTCTTGGGGTGTCCACCCTAAACACTTACGTAACCTTTATATAGCTTTATTAAGAAGTAGGATTGACTACGGCTCGTTTTTATACGACACTGGCGCAAAATCTCATTTATACAAACTAGACAAAATTCAAAATCAGGCACTCAGAATTATTGGTGGTTATATCAGGAGTACTCCCATACATGTTATGGAGGCTGAGTTAGCTATACCTAGGGTTGCCATACGTCCCGTATATACGGGACTGTCACCCTATTTACATGATGTGTCCCGTATTGTTACTTGTCCCGTTTTTGTCCCGTTTTCCTTAAAAATACGCGTGATATCTCTGCGCCGAGCGCGTCGGGCGGTGCGGGAGGAAGAAATACTGCACAGGGAAAACGCGGGGGTATGAGAGGGGGGGGGTGTGGCCATTTGGCATCATCGCGTCGCGTCGCGTCAATCAGTGCTCTCTGAACGCTAATCTGTTTCGTGCGTGTGTGATTGCTCGCCGGTGTGCTCTCGAACGCTTTCGCACGTTCAAGTTGTTTTAAAGCAATTTTTATTAATTAATATTTAACATGCCAAAGAGAAAGTGTCATTTTAAAGATGAATATACCAAAGAATGGTCATTTATAAAGAAAGGTAGAACGGAATTTGAAGCATTTTGTTCGATTTGTAATTCACATATTTCCATAAACCATGGTGGTAAGTCTGACATCCATCAGCACATTGCCACAAATCTTCATAAAACTCACATCAGAACCGCTTCATCTTCTAAGGATATTTCTAGCTTTATGATAAAAAAAGATTCGGAAGAAGAAATTTTAATAGCAGCCGCTGAGTTGACTACGGCGTATAAAGTAGTACATCACCACCAGTCCTTTGCCTCGTTGGATTGTACTACCAAATTGAATGCACTGATGTATGCAGACTCAAAAATTGCTACGAAGCAAACTATAGCTAGAACTAAGGCTACGGCAATTGTAAAGAACATACTCGCTCCTCACAGCGTGCAACAATGTGTTCAAAAATTAAATGAGACGTCGTTTTTTGGAATAGCTACAGATGCTAGCAACCATAATGCTGAGAAGATTTTCCCCTTGGTAATCCAATTCTTTGACGAAAAACAAGGCCAGCAATCGAAGCTATTAAAATTAGGCTCATTAAATAATGAACGTTCTGAAACAATCACCGAGTATTGCAAGACATCTCTCAAAAATCTAAATATTCCTCTAGATAAGCTTATTGCTTTTTGCGGCGATAACACGAACACTAACTTCGGGGGTCTCCATAGAGCAGGAAGGAATAATGTGTTTTTTAAACTTAACTCCGAATTAGGCAGAGATATTGAAGGCATAGGATGTCCCGCACATGTTTTGCACAACACTTTATCAACAGCCGCTGATGCTTTGAATGTCGATGTTGAATCGATAGTTGTCAAAATATTCAAATACTTTTGTGTTTACACCGTGAGGACCGAAAAACTCAAAGAGTTTTGTGAATATGCTGGTATTGCTTACAAAACTTTATTATCCTATGTTGGCACAAGGTGGTTATCACTATTACCAGCAGTTGAGCGAATATTGAAACTGTGGCAGCCATTAAAAGACTTTTTCGCTAACGAAGAGAGACCACCAAAAGCTATAAAAGACTTTGTCGATGATCCAATCAGTGAAGTTTATTTTTGCTTCTTGCATTCACAGCTCAATACGTTTGAAACTCAAATAAAAAGAATTGAAAAATCTAACATAACGGTTCTTGAAGTAAAGTTAGTATTGCAAGAGACGAAACAAATTATGATGGAGAGAAAAACATCAAATTTTATTGGTATTGCGACAAAACAAATTTTGAATCGCTTAAAGCTTGATTCTGAAAACAGCAACAAAGTGGAAACTTTTGAAAAACAAGCTATTGATTTCTTCAATACTACTGTAGAATACATTGCAAAATGGTCACAATCACTCCAAAAATTCGATGCCTTCGACTGGATGTGTCTCAACAGAGTTCCTGAATGGGAAGAAGTTGAACTCACTGTAACGTATTTACAAGGGAAAAACATAGACATTGGCAACACAGAGGCTTTGTTTAACCAGTTTGTTTACCTTAAAGATTATTTAAATAAACAAGTTGGCATAACAGTAAAGACAACTATGGAAGAGAAATGGCAATGTTTTTTTGCAGATACAGACATTTAGATCAGAAGTCATGTTTGTTAAAGCTATGTGAATACGTATTTGCGATTCCTGCCCACAACGCAAATGTGGAGAGAATATTTTCCCTAATGACAACACAATGGTCGGACGAAAGAAATAGGTTGTCAATAGATACAGTTGAAGCTATTTTAATTTGTCATTATAATTTTAAAATGACATGTGCTCAATTTTATGATTATATCAAAAATGAAAACGAAATCATTAAGAAAGTAAAATCTACTTCCAAATATGACTGGGCGAAAAAAGATCAACCTCTTCCTGGTTCTTCTTCATGAGTAGTCTAGTTCATTTAACTTGTTTGGAGTATCAGCTATATTATTGGTTACACTTGATTATTACAACTTTTGATTATTTTATGATAATAAACCATTATTAGTAAGTAATTCAGATTTTTATTTAATTTTAACAAATTGGTCCCGTATCAGCGCCGAACTATTATGGCAACCCTAGCTATACCCCCTCTGCACAATAGAAGATTATATCTCGCGTTTAAATATTTTATTAAATGTATGTCTTGGAGTAATATTGTTACAAATAAATTTAAAAAAGACTTAACTTCCTTGGAACAGAGTCATTACTGGCGCAATAAAAAAAAGCCGCTACTTTGTATAGTATATACTGATTGTAAAGCCTTTGATATTTACTCTACATACCCACTTGACATGTTCTCACTAGATATCTGGACTGCATATATAGATGAAAAGGAAATAATTAACTGTAATCCAAATTGTGTTAAGGAGAGTAAGAAAAATTTAAACATTTCAGTGACTTGCTCCGAGATTGTCCAGGAATTAAATGAAAAGTACGAGGGATGGCATAAAGTTTTTACTGATGGGTCTAAAAGTGTCAATGGACAAGGAGCCGCATACTATAATGCTAGTCAGAAAGAGTCGTATTATAACGTATTGTACAAAAGCGTATTTTTTAATTTTTTTAATTGTTATTTATTTGTTTTTTAATTCCGTTCATCTAACATATATTTTCCGGAGACTTTAGACCAAAGAGTATAATAAGTATACTGCTTTAGACATACCGATTGCTAAAGAATTTAGGAATGAATGGTGTCTATGATATTGCAGTTTAAAACCGCTCGCGACCGGTTATAGTGCAGTCTAGGCTCGGCTTTATAGAGATCATAGACAACAGACAACTGTCAAGTGTCATTAAAAAAAACGTTGACTTTAAGATACAAGAAAATTCCTGAACTGAATTAAATCGATTGTTTGGTTACTTTGGCGCAAATTACGCGAGACCTCGTTTTGTTTGACCGCTTTTCATTTAAAATAGATAAAAATACTTTAGTACAATTTAAATATTGCAGTGAAAGTGTAACGCGGTGTGTTAATTATCAATATTGAAAAAAGTGCTCGGTATTTTCTTGTAATAAGCGCGTATTTTGATATGTTTCTGTGAAGAAATGGCTAATAAATTCGAGAATTTCACAAATAAAGGTGAGTCTAAGTAATAGAACAGTTCGAATTACAAAGAAAATTTATAAGAAGTTTTGTATAAGCTGTTTATCATAATATTTTCATTCTCCTAACCTAGAAATTGTTTATTTCTTCTAGGAACAGAGTTCTTGTTTTATTGTTCTATCGCAATGTTTTTTCATTTGTCAGTTTCACACACTGAACATATTTTATTCAAAAATAATGTTTTCCCTTGAAGTACCTGTGTATGTGTTATCTTTACGAAACTAAGTAAGCCGTATGCGTCCCGGCCGTCCGTGGGAGTGCGCGGCTGACACATATCAATAGATGTTTCATTCAGTAATAGTATTAAAAATATTCTGAATACTTAGAGAAAAATATAAACAGTTGATCTATAGGAGTGGACCCTCAATATCCTCCCTCCATCAATAAGCTCACCTGCAGTAGGTATGTGGCACTATAACACTCTGAACATTGTCCCTTACTATAACAGTTAACCTGTGATCAATACAATGAGGGTTGACATCAGGCAGGCAACCACTCATAAAACATAGTCAAAACATTAGCAGCATGCCAGATATAGGTGTGCTGCGCCGACCCCAAATATATTGTGATAAGGGCAGGGGGGTGATGACAGTAAACAGATTGAGCACATGTACAGTGATCCCAGTCTGTACACTACAACATATATTGACATACATGCACATGTGTTCACCGTCATGTCGATGCCCCTGCACCTGTGTGCTGATGGTCGGCGCAGTAGTCATCTCACATCAGTGAACTGACAGCTGTGTAGTGAGCCAGTTGTTAGCTATATCATGAAGCTTCTGTCTGCAACTTCATCTGTGTCCAGCCGGCATATTGTATTCTCTCATTGTATTCTCTGTTTTCAGGTTCATCTGATACATGGGTGAGTACAATATGTGTGTGTTTGTAATGCTTCTTGAACTGCAGTTAGATTTTATAACTTCTCAGTTGTGAACTTAAAACTTATTATATGAAAAATAACAAGTATTTGAGCAAGGAGCAGTAAATATTAGAGTGTCACAGCTGTAGCTATATGATTAGTACTGGAGATGTTATTGTTTTATTTTTGTGTATAATTGTGATTATTAACAATATGTGTTATACTTGTAATTCACATCTGTGTGTGTGAATACAATATAATACACACCATTTTGTATTAGTGTGGTTAATGTTGAAATATTTAATTCCAACAACAATGCACCACTAGTAAACAATAAATGTAAAGCTTAAATTAATTTGGCATCACATGACAGTGATTTTAATTCTGAGGCGTGCACACATACAGGTGTTGGTGTGCTGCCATCAGTTCTGATGTCACCAACTACAGTAACATTAGGGTATAGCTATGTTTTACTAACACTCACTTTAAGAGCAAGACAGGATACATTTCGCGACATAAAATTTGAATAAACACAATGTTGTGAACATTTGCAGTGGGCACACTCTCAGGTGGCCGCTAACATCTGAGATGTCCAACTAAAATAGTATGAGAATGTGTCGTCTGTTAGTTCATCCCATGTTGCTCTTATTGTAACTGTTAGTACAATACAGCAATGTTCTGACTGTAGTTGAGTACACCACATGAGCACTGATGTCAGTGAGCGAGCGAGGTGACGACACCGTGTGTGTGTGTGTGTGTGTGACTGTTGCAGACGTCCAGTGGTGACATCAGCTCGAGCACGGACCGCGTGATGGCGGCCGGCCGAGCCCGCGCCGCCCCCCCCGGCCCCCCCGGCCCGCCCGGCCCCGCCGGCCCCGTGCACAAGCGGCCGCACCGCGACAAGTACTGTGAGTGCTGGCCACTGACGTGAACCACTTGTGCTACTTGTTACTGGTGGCAGTACATGTCGTACACGTTGAGTTTGATCAATTATACACACTCATGTGTTATTTTACTGTTACATGTATCACTTGTGTGCACACACTATCTCACATGAACAGGCAACTACACCCAGAACAATTAACTGCAGATCAAACCAGTATTTGTTTCTTGGAATCGAATCCACGACACTCGACTTGCAGCCGATCTCATTTGATCTGCTAGTATATGGGAGATTTCTCTAGTCATACGCCCTCTCATCTTTTAACTTTTCAACTGTGTGTAGTAATTTTCTTGTTATTGTGTTATCATGGATTTGAACTTAAGGCACTTAATACAAAGCAGTTACTATGATCACAGCACAGGCATTTCCTGTTAGATAACAAAAATTAACAATGTATTTGAGTGTACCAGGGGCCTGCGCTTTGTATATTATAAACATATGGGCTGTGTGTGTCGTCCTACAATGTAGCGTATAGTGGGGGGTATCCAGTGGGGAGCGCCGGCCGACACAGACCTTACTGTACAGTGAGAGGCTACAGTCATGATGTAAGGGCTAACCTGATCTTTTTATGGCGTTATACTCCGCATGTCCGTTCGTCCGCACTTTGTCGTATATTGTATTAATATGACTACTAGAACCACTGTAACAGGTAAATTGGCCTAGTTATTGCAAGCGCGGCTACGGAGCGTGAGGTTCCGAGTTCGATTCCCGGATCGAAGAGATTTACTGGGTCATTACAAAAAATTCAATAGAAATACGATAAAGTTAACAAATATAGATAGATGGTGGGTTCACTGAATGTATAGAGTTTGTTGTCACTCGCCACTCCAAATGTAACATTCAAAACTTGTGTGTGTGTGTGTGTGCGCGCGTGCACTACTGTTGAACACAATAAACTGTTGTCCAATACATTGTACACAAGTGGTGTAAGTATCACACTAGCGATGATTATAATGAGATACAATATAATAAAAAACATATTGTTTTTATAATCAGTGAACGTTTTGTTCACTTACCTACATTACAATTAATTATTTATTTAACAATATTAGTGCGCGGGTACTCGTACACGACACCGACACCGTCTCTCAGTACCGCGTGCAGTTCCGCGCGACACAGTGTGACAGTGCGTGTTGTGTTGTAATAATAAAACAGTACGCGACATCGCGCGTGACTGCGTGCTGTACATGTGCGGCGACACCGACACCGACACCGACATGGTGTACCAGCTAGCCGAAGGTAATCATTACTTACTAGTTATGTGACGTCACACACCACGTGACACACAGTCCTGTGTTGTTCCTCGCCAGGAGGCAGGCTGGTGTTAGCGCATGTTGTTAGTGGTCACTGGCGGTGTAGCAGGACTCGTGCTCGTAGCGGTCACCGAGCCACGAGCTGACCGAGCCGTGTGCTGCTTTACCTCAACGCTGGCTGACCGACTAGTGTTTGCTATTTAGATTGTTACTTCAAAAAATATTCAGGGCGTTTTATAAAGTAATACGTGATTTTTATAAATGTTATAATACATAATCATCCCATAACTGTCCCACCGCAGGGCGCGGGCCTCATCTCATACGGAGAAGGCACGAGCTTTTATCACCACGCTAGCTCACTGCGGGGTGGCGTCAGACCATCAAGTCCAGGGGCCTCAGGCTACTAATTCCCCAATTTTTTTTTTTTTTTTTAACTTCTTTTGAGTAAATAATACTTCTACCGACCCAATGTTCAATGTCCACGGAGATCAGCCCCAAGTACGCAGGAGATATTACAGTGCACAAGTGTATGGGCAAACACAGGTGCGCTCCCTCTTCCCACTGCGTCGTTGGTCTAGTGGGCGCAAGCGCGGCGGCTGAGCGAGAGATCGTGGTTAGGTTCCCGGGTCGGACAGAGTGTATTGTGTTTTTCTGGTAGGAAGTCTGGAATTGTGCTCGGAAATAGCAATACTCTCGCCACCTTATGACATGACCCTTTATAACAGCATCGGTGAGATATGCCGCTGTAGCTGTATACCTAACAGTAGACCTGTGCCTACCCTATCGCTGACACGTGCGTGATGCTACCTGTGTATCGTGTGTACCGATCTGTTTGTCAAACGGGTTAATATTTCGTCATGACAGCGTATTACTGCGATGTATGTACAGTCGAGGAAACTGAATCATGGCCCACCTTGACTGTAATCGAGTAAAGTCCATTGTGTTGACATTAATTGGTAACAGTAGACACCGGATGTAGACAGTCGGAACTTCACCTAACGCTGCCATGAACCATTGATGTCAATTATAATAATAATATTTAAACATAAATCTTTGAAAAGCATTAACGCATGCTTAGCGAACTCTAAAGTTATAATATTAAATGGAAAAATAATACGGTCGCGAGTAGGATTCGAATCTGCGCTTCCCGGATAAATACTCCAGACGCTCTGACCACTAAGCCATCTCGACCTCTGCTCACCACCGCGAATTCTTCTTCCACATTTTACCACGTCTTTTGGTGACGTCATTGCCACCTATTCAGTCCCTATACCGTATTCTTTAGAGGCAGGGGGATGATGATGGTGATTGTCAAAATGTCGAACGCAATGTGATGTGAGTGAGTCATGATTCCATGTCGTCGACTGTACAGTAGTGGTCACACGGGCGGCTTGTTATTGTTAGCGGTGGGTAGAGTATAGTGTTGTACGTTTGTAATATCATCTAGTAATTTGTTTGTCTCTAACACTATCAGTCGGCTGCCAGTGTCACTGATGCAGTTGATGTGTTATTAGACATTCATTTTTGTGGAAACTCATACGGTCGCTCGCCCTGCATGTACTCCAGGCACTCTGCCAACTGTGCTACCCCGACCTCTGCTCATTATATTATGGTGACGTCAGTGTCGTCTATTAGTCTAGTGACACGCGAGTCGCCGGCTCGGTTCCCGCACGTAGCAAATAACGATGTAGTGTCTACAGCTGTTCCGCGTGTGGCTGTGTGCGTGCATGTGACATTATTAGTATGTAAACGCACCCATGAGGTACAGGAGACATTAAGACAGGCTAGTAGAGGTTATACCACCAGTTGTCAGATTTTCCGGATACTAGCTGCCCTGTAACGAGTGTCCCGCTCGATTCCTGCTCCGAACAAATATGTGCACAGATGCTTTCTGTGTTATGTACCTCCCCCCCCCCCCCCTCCCCGTCTCTCGTAAAGTGATGTGCGGTTGTTACAGACGGCGAGCCGCCGGCGAAGCGGTCGGCGCCCTCCATCCGAGTGGGCACCGGCTTCAAGTGGAACCTGCAGGTGAGAGACACACACACACAAACACAAAATGATACAACATCATTTATTTCGATATGAAATGCAAACAATCGATCGATGTGTATAGTGTACTATACACACACGGAGGTGTACCTCTTCCTAGCTTTTTCCCAACAACAACAACAATATAAGTTGGTTGTGTGACACCTCCGTGCTTACGAGAGCACGTGAAGCCGTCGGGTCCTGCGCCTGATCTCTCTCCGTCGTGTCATGTCGTGCCGGCTCTAGTAGTCAAGTACTATGAGAGTGCAGGAAGTGAGAGCGCACCTGTGTTTACGCATACATTCGTGCACTATGATATCTGCTGCGTACTGGTGACAGAGTTCGTCCGGGAGTTCTGTGTAACACGATATCTCGCGGTAGGACTACTTGTGAGACTTCCCGTACTCCGCCCTCTGACTACACGTAATGGCTGTCATAGATCTTCATTTGACAACCAGACCGACGGTTTAACGTGCTCGCCGAGGCGCGGAGGGGTCTCGATATGAAGTGCGCCATGCACGCCATGCGACAAGCTCAACGTAACTTGGAGCGATGTGTGGCGCTGAGCTGTCCACGAGCGCTCTTCCATTGTGATCAGTTGTGTTTGTACGGCGTGGTCTGTTGCGGCACAGACGCTGGCGCACGCGGCGGACGCGGTGGAGTGCGGCGGCAAGTCGCCCGTGTCCGCGCTCAACGAGCTGGGCGTGCGCGTGGCCTACAGCGTGCTGCGGCAGGGGGGGCCCGCGCACTGCCCCTCCTTCCACGTGGCCGTCACCGTGAGTACCTACCTAACATATACCCTACACACACACACACACACACACAGTTTGTGACTTATTTTATTTTATTTTAATCTTCAGAAAACTTACAGCTAATTACACAAACTAAACAAGTAAATAAACACAAGAGGGCTAATTACAAGTTTTCGCTGCTAACAATAATTACAATAGTATTCACCTATTCACCAGTAGACGCAAACAAATAAAGCTCTAGGATCTTCGATCACTAATAAAAAACAGATAAATCACTTCAAAACTGTCGCCAATTGTGTTTATGTAATTCTAACTGAAATACATTAATTAATAAAAATTCAACCTTAAGAGCATTACTTAAAGTTGTATTTTACGTCCACGGCTAACTGGTCAACATGTATCAACAAATTCAACCTTACGCGCATGGTTTAAAGTCTGATTTACAAAGCGGTATATATTATAGTTATAAAATGTTATAGCCAAGCTCGCATTACGATAAGGAATGTGTGGAGTCGAAGTGTCCAATATTATTCTTCATACTGTAATAAAAAAAAAACGTTTTTAGTAACTTTTGACGGTGTGTTTTTGTACATAATAGCAATTTAACTGAATATAAATTGTTTTTGGATAGGGTTCGACATAAATTTATCAATGAAACTAATATAAATACACACAGCATAATTCTTTAAGTATTCTTTTGTGTCAAAAATTCAAAGTTTGGTTTAACAATCTTTATAAAAAGGAAGTAGTTATTAAAATATAAAATAATAATGTAAATTATAAAATAAAAAAGCTGTAAAAATCGTTAGGACAGACATAATGTAAGTACATACTTATAAAATCTAAGCATACCATATTTATTAAATTCTAACGGGACTTAATCGCGCTAAAACATAACATTTATAAAATTTTTATAGTCATATATTCATCTCATTCTAAAAAATGCTTCGAACGTACAACGTGTGTCGGCTTAAAGAATTCTTCGGATCTTTGACGTGCGTTAACAGATATCCATTCTCGACACCGCACAGGATCTGGACGAAAACTAAAAAAAACAATGCCAATATTTATCACCAATTCGTTAATCTTCAATTAAGTAATATGTGCATATGGTCAAAATTATATATATATATATAATTGTACTATTCTATTTATAGACACAATAAAGAAGTTTTATTAAACAAAATAAATGAATCAAATAAAATAATCATATTTCGTTATAAAAAAAAATTGTAACAACAGCGTCTCCACTAAATAGAACAGCGTCAACCCATGTAACCCGAAAAATTCAAGTGGGCATGCGACAGTCTGAATAGAGTATTTGACACTGATGGAAATAAAATATGAAACTTAGCTATAATGATAGAAGATATTTTATTAGAAATTTTGGTATTTTTGAAAATAATAATAATAATTCAAGATATGTCTTTGAAAAAGCATTAACGCATGCTTAGCGAACTCTAATAATAATAACTCGTAAATACATTTAATTCGATAAACAAATTCATAATTTTTAATCTATGTGTCACGTGACTCGAAACACCAATGATTGCGTGACGTCACTACTCAGACGATTGATTGTCAATTTGCAGTCACTGTGACACATGACACAAAATAAATCGATGAATTTGTTGATATTTCGGAAGCCAGTTGCAACCACTTTCTCCGTATTTCAGGTCAATTTTCGAAATATTGGTATACTACGCACTAATGTGATGATTTACAAAATAGTTTCCTTTGTTTACAATAGTTCTGTTGCGTAATGACGTCACAAAATGGCGATCGTCATTATCACGCCTTTTGGCACGACTTTTAAAATTTGAATTTTAAACAGCTGTTATTTAATCAATAGGTACACAAAAAATTGCAAAATATTTTTTTTAGTTAATCTTTACCATATTCTTTAAATTTAGGCCCTTTGTGAAATTTCGTCAATAACCCTATTATACGTTCAGTAAGAGTCTTTACAATTGACATGCTTTTTACGCCTGCTGTTAATAAACAGCAGGCGTAAAAAGCATGTCAATTGTCAACCGTAATAACGATTAAATTTAAAAAATGATGTTACGATGATTTCTTGACGACATATCAGTATTTACAACACAGTGATATAATGATAATATTATTACTTACCGAAAACATAAAATTCCATCCTTTTTTATTTAGCGTCCTGGACGTGTGATTTTTGCAGTTTTTTAACGAGCACTGGGGCGTGTTTACTGTCGGAGTGTTCGGATAAGACTACCTAAAAAGAGCACCCAAATGTTGAATTGGGTGCAAGTGATCGAAGACTAGGATTGTCGGAAATAGTGATGACACATCACTTTTCTAAGTTTATAAATACTGGTGCTAAAAAGGTCAATATCCACATTTTGACTCGTGTCATTATAACACCTACACACCCGGGCCAGATAGGAATTTTGCCTGTTTGTACAATAGGCAGCGGGAGTGTTTAAGAGCTTATGTTTTCTTAACAATGCCGAGGGAATGCGTGGGCCAATTTTGTCAAGTAGGTCAGGACAATCGAAAATACCATTCATGACTTTAAACAAAAAAGTTAAATCAGCAATTTTTCTTCGCTCTTGCAAGAGAAGAAGGTGGAATGTTTTACATCGGGAGTAGTAATGCAGTAAATAAGTTTGAGACCTGTATTGTACCTTAGGAACGTTTTTTGGATTTTTTCAATGCGATTGGTATAAATATTATATATTGCCTCCAAACTTGCGACGCATATTCGAGATGACTACGGACAAAAGCACAGTATAATATTTTAAATGTTTTAATATTAAAGTTATTATATTAAATGGAAAAAGAATACGGTCGCGAACAGGATTCGAACCTGCGCCTCCCGGATGAATACTCCAGGCGCTCTGACCACTAAGCCATCTCGACCTCTGCTCACCACCGCGAATTCTTCTTCCATATTTTAACACGTCTTATGGCGACGTCTTTTTCCATTTAATATAATAACTTTAGAGTTCGCTAAGCATGCGTTAATGCTTTTCAAAGATTTATCTTGAATGTTTTAATATTCTTGAATTAATTTGACAACCGCAAGATAAAACGAAGTGATCTGGATGCTTTTCTAACGATTGTGGATACGTGGCTATCGAACAGTAGTTTCGAATCGAAGGGTACTCCTAGATCACGTATGGTGTTAACCCGACCCAAGAGGGTATCCGAGAGGTTATAGATGTTATGTACCTTATAGGATTCGGTTTACGTGTATACGAGCAAACATAACATTTAGAGACATTTAATTGTAATTTATTTGCGTAACAATAGTTACAAAATCTGTCACGACCATCGTGTAACAGAGTAGCATCGTGACTGTGTATGATTTAGGCGTAATCATGTGGTTTTCGACGGAGTGCTGTTTGTTTACTACTCAAGACAACTAAGTAAATATTTACTTTACTCATAAGTTCAGTTATTTGAAAGTGCCAACAATATTATGTAATTGTGTACTGATTCAATTTTGTCGACTGTACACGACAAGACATTCTCATACAACAGCAGTATCAACTAATTGACTATAGTGACATCTAAGAAATGTGAATGTTATCAACCGCGATAATGACGTAGCCGATAACATTGTGAGACCATCCATTGACTACGGTGTACTGAGAGCGCGTGGCCGGGCGCGTGCGCATGTGCGTGTGTGCGCGTGTGCGAGCGGTACTAGTTATTTATTATTTTATAAATAAGTGCTTGTGTGTACCCACATATAACAGCCCGAGTGTTACCCAAGCTAAATATGAAAAAGGCAAACACATTTAACAATTAATAATACATAAAATAATTTAAAAACACACCTGTCACTGTCACGTATGAACTAAAAAGTTAATAAAAATATGTTGTGTTAGTGTTGAGTGGCAACAAAGTGCTGAAGAATTGTCATCGCGCTACAAGATAAATAATGTTCCACAGAGCTGTCCCCGGGCACACTCCGCTCCGCTGTGCCCGACGCACACGTGTCACAACAAGTATCGATGCTAATTACTCGGACACTTGTTAGAATTTCCTCGTCCTTATATGAGTGAGAACAAAACGGATCAATGTGCGGGATGTTCCACGCGGGATGCCCGCTATACTTATACAATTGCAATCGATCACACCTGTTGCGGCAGCTGGTGTGCCTGAATCTACTTTATCCTTAGCTAGAAGAATTACGTATATATGTTAATTGTTTGGCCGTATACTTATCTCTTACGTGGATCGAACCGACTACCGTTCTACCAAAACTCCTGAACATATGTTTAGTTATTTTGTAGTTACTTGTCACTCAACAAACACACGGAGTGAACATGTCGTTAATATCATCGTACAACACGGACGCTAGTGTGACGTCGCAAGTGATCGATATAATAACGAGTAACATGAAGGAGAAGCACCCCATCTGTATAGTGAACGAGTTAGGGCTCGGCTTCCGCTTCAGGGACGTGCGCAAGTACGGACAGGAGCATGTGCCGGTGTTCCGCGTCGCACTCACTGTGAGTATCCTGTCTAGTAAGCGCATTTTCAGCTGAGCCGACGGGTACTACTACTTGTACGAGCACAACATGTGTGAGCGTTGTGTTTGTGTGACGCAGGTGGCCGACATGACGTTCGAGGGCTGGGGACACAGCAAGCGCGAGGCGCGCGCCGCCGCCGCACGCGCGTGCCTCGCGGCCCTCCTCGCGCGCGCCGGCCGCGTGCTGCCCTCGCCCTCCCAGCACCAGGACTTCACCAGCGACGACCAGTTCCCTGGTGAGACACACTTACAGCACGAGCCGCCGCCGCGTGCTGCCCTCGCCCTCCCAGCACCAGGACTTCACCAGCGACGACCAGTTCCCTGGTGAGACACACTTACAGCACGAGCCGCCGCCGCGTGCTGCCCTCGCCCTCCCAGCACCAGGACTTCACCAGCGACGACCAGTTCCCTGGTGAGACACACTTACAGCACGAGCCGCCGCCGCGTGCTGCCCTCGCCCTCCCAGCACCAGGACTTCACCAGCGACGACCAGTTCCCTGGTGAGACACACTTACAGCACGAGCCGCCGCCGCGTGCTGCCCTCGCCCTCCCAGCACCAGGACTTCACCAGCGACGACCAGTTCCCTGGTGAGACACACTTACAGCACGAGCCGCCGCCGCGTGCTGCCCTCGCCCTCCCAGCACCAGGACTTCACCAGCGACGACCAGTTCCCTGGTGAGACACACTTACAGCACGAGCCGCCGCCGCGTGCTGCCCTCGCCCTCCCAGCACCAGGACTTCACCAGCGACGACCAGTTCCCTGGTGAGACACACTTACAGCACGAGCCGCCGCCGCGTGCTGCCCTCGCCCTCCCAGCACCAGGACTTCACCAGCGACGACCAGTTCCCTGGTGAGACACACTTACAGCACGAGCCGCCGCCGCGTGCTGCCCTCGCCCTCCCAGCACCAGGACTTCACCAGCGACGACCAGTTCCCTGGTGAGACACACTTACAGCACGAGCCGCCGCCGCGTGCTGCCCTCGCCCTCCCAGCACCAGGACTTCACCAGCGACGACCAGTTCCCTGGTGAGACACACTTACAGCACGAGCCGCCGCCGCGTGCTGCCCTCGCCCTCCCAGCACCAGGACTTCACCAGCGACGACCAGTTCCCTGGTGAGACACACTTACAGCACGAGCCGCCGCCGCGTGCTGCCCTCGCCCTCCCAGCACCAGGACTTCACCAGCGACGACCAGTTCCCTGGTGAGACACACTTACAGCACGAGCCGCCGCCGCGTGCTGCCCTCGCCCTCCCAGCACCAGGACTTCACCAGCGACGACCAGTTCCCTGGTGAGACACACTTACAGCACGAGCCGCCGCCGCGTGCTGCCCTCGCCCTCCCAGCACCAGGACTTCACCAGCGACGACCAGTTCCCTGGTGAGACACACTTACAGCACGAGCCGCCGCCGCGTGCTGCCCTCGCCCTCCCAGCACCAGGACTTCACCAGCGACGACCAGTTCCCTGGTGAGACACACTTACAGCACGAGCCGCCGCCGCGTGCTGCCCTCGCCCTCCCAGCACCAGGACTTCACCAGCGACGACCAGTTCCCTGGTGAGACACACTTACAGCACGAGCCGCCGCCGCGTGCTGCCCTCGCCCTCCCAGCACCAGGACTTCACCAGCGACGACCAGTTCCCTGGTGAGACACACTTACAGCACGAGCCGCCGCCGCGTGCTGCCCTCGCCCTCCCAGCACCAGGACTTCACCAGCGACGACCAGTTCCCTGGTGAGACACACTTACAGCACGAGCCGCCGCCGCGTGCTGCCCTCGCCCTCCCAGCACCAGGACTTCACCAGCGACGACCAGTTCCCTGGTGAGACACACTTACAGCACGAGCCGCCGCCGCGTGCTGCCCTCGCCCTCCCAGCACCAGGACTTCACCAGCGACGACCAGTTCCCTGGTGAGACACACTTACAGCACGAGCCGCCGCCGCGTGCTGCCCTCGCCCTCCCAGCACCAGGACTTCACCAGCGACGACCAGTTCCCTGGTGAGACACACTTACAGCACGAGCCGCCGCCGCGTGCTGCCCTCGCCCTCCCAGCACCAGGACTTCACCAGCGACGACCAGTTCCCTGGTGAGACACACTTACAGCACGAGCCGCCGCCGCGTGCTGCCCTCGCCCTCCCAGCACCAGGACTTCACCAGCGACGACCAGTTCCCTGGTGAGACACACTTACAGCACGAGCCGCCGCCGCGTGCTGCCCTCGCCCTCCCAGCACCAGGACTTCACCAGCGACGACCAGTTCCCTGGTGAGACACACTTACAGCACGAGCCGCCGCCGCGTGCTGCCCTAGCCCTCGTCCTCCCAGCACCAGGACAAGGAAAATAGAGTGTTCATCACATCTCAATAACATGTTCATATCTGCAGTGGGGACAGTTACAAATGTAGTGCTCATAAACGGTTGTCCTCTACCACCAGTGTCGGACTTCCAGTGCCTGGAGCCGAAGGTGAAGGCGCCGCAGTCGCCCGCGCCCCCCGCGCCCCCAACACCGCCCGCGCCCCCCGCTCCACAGGAACTCACCAACGGGAAGGAAGGTATGTTGTCATCATCACGATCAGCACCGGACATAGCTTATAACTAGGGCATGCGCTCCGGAATCACGTAACTAGACAGAAAGTCACCACACAGAAAAAAATGTCTTCCCGTACAATAAATAGTCTTACTTGACGGTACGGCTAATGTATGGGAGGGTTTCTTTTTTATCTGACTGCCTGTTTACTTCGGCACAGTTATTCAACAACCTTCCACTTTGTATCATATCGACGTCACACGAACCCGCTGACCGTAAACTGTCCTATTGATTTCTGAAGTCCTTTAGCTTCGCGGTTGTCACTCAGTATGTGTTGAAGTAAACACGTATGAAAATGAAGAATCTATTTACATCCGTTAATACTCATGTTCACCACAAATCAACAATAACAAGCACGTCGCCGCGAAACGAAAAAATACTAAAAATGAGGTCCGTGCCGATGCGTGCTATCGACACTTGTCAATATGTCCGTGTGCGTGTTAGCGCCGGCGCCGGCGGCGACCGGCAGCCCGGCGGAGTCGCTGTTCGGCAGCGTGGCCGTGCCGGGCGCGCACAAGAGCCCCATCAACATCCTGTACGAGAAGTACGCCGGGCTCGCCTTCTCCTGCAGCTTCGGCGACGGCTCCCCGCTGACTGCCACGCAAGGTACACCGTCACCGCTCTATTGTATCGTTACATATACACTTATACACTGACATTACCCGGCCCTCATGATTCCCATAGCTCTATAATACCGCATGCCATCAAGTTACCTTAAACCTTCGTTAACATCCGTACTCTCATGATACCCAAGACCCTCCGCATGCCCCGTACACTATACCTATCATCTAGAACCTAGATCCCCGTACCCTAACGGTATGAGACGACTACTCACGACCTCCATAACCATCATGATCCCTCATACCCTTATGTTTCTCATAACGTCCGTTTCCCCATACTGTCATGCTCCTCCATATCTTGACGCCACCCTCACGGTCACGCTCGCCGTACTCTCATGTTCCTCATATCCCCACACCGCACGATACTCCTTGCCACTGTGATACCTCTTACCCTCAAGTTGTTGTTCCTGTTGGTGTTGTTGTTGTTGTTGTTAATTAAAAGTAAACATGTTGCTGTATGTTTTATTAAATTTGATCGAACACGCGTGTGCAGCGCCGCTGCAACTGAGCCACAGTATGCGCTTCAAGGTGGTGTGTCAGATCAAGGACCAGAAGTTTGAAGGATACGGTGAGTGAAACAAACATCTTGTACACTTTTGTCGTATTATATATTTCTTTATTATTGAGTCAACCTCCAACATATTTGAGAAATATATTTGTATCGCATTCAATGCATATTAGAAAAATTTAATGTTTCTTTGTAATAAGCAAAAGGGTTTTCGAAAATATTACTTACAATATGGCTCTTAATGACTTTTTAAATAACATCATGATTAATATTGACAATAGCACAATAACACCCAGTTTCTGAAAGGCTTGTCAAAACATTGATCAACTAACTCAACGGATATGACAACGCTGTCAAGTCAATGTGGGTTTCTGAAACATTGTTTAGAGAAAAATTTACTAATCTATGATCATTGTGATTTGACACACAGATGTCCAGTATATCATTCAATAGTTCATTCACAACGGTCAAAAGGTGTTATTAGATCACTGCTAGGTAACCGATATTGTTTACAGTACGGATATTTTATGATGTATAGCGTTCTTGTTCTGTACTGGGCATTGTTATGAAGTGAGACCTTAGTTCAGCAAATTTTTTAGTTTTGTATTATTCTACAAATTTTAGAATTATACACCCTTTCATGGTCAACAACAGTAATAAAAAATGCTCCTATTGTAAATAAACTTATTGTTAACATAACTTCCCAAGGTACTGATTTGTTCTTCATCATGAAGGGTTTTATATTCGACTCTTCGGCTTTCGTCATCCGGTATCAATTCTAGAACTCCTGGTCGTTATATATTATCAAAAATATATATACACTTTAGTAGAGAAAATTATGTTACAAGACAACAAATTTCATAGGTAAATATGATTAACATTCTTTTAAAATTAAGATCTGTACAGAAACTAGCAGATTCACGTAAAAAAACGATAATATTCATAGTTAATTCGCCCACAACCACCGATTACTTGACCAAGCTTTTGACAGTAGTTTAATCTATGATTAAGGCGTAACTAGCGTTCTAGAAACCCAAAATGACGTTTGACATACGATTCTGAACAGATCTGTTAACTGACAAGGTGATCAAATCAAAGTAGCTAACCGTGCTTTCAGCAACTCGATTGACACTTAACAAGAGACTTGACAGGCAATTAGTTGATTTTTGCGTTGACCAGCCTTTCAGAAACTGGGCGCTAATTGTGACATGTATTGTGATATGACGCAAGCTTTTGATTGTCTTTAGCCATGATATCAAACTTTACTCCTATAGTATAAGAGTTAATATTCTACACCATATAGGCACTAGGGCATGCAACCCGGTTAACCGGAAACCGAAAAAATCGAATAACCGACAGAATTTGAAAATCGGTTTTTTCTAGTTATAAAGCCGGGTTTTTCGGTGTTTTCGGTTTTTCTCTACGATTTTACTTTATTCTAACTAAAACATGCTCCTTTAATTATAAATACTATAATAAAAATAAATATAATTTTAATATATTATATATAATTTTCATGTGATATTTATAGTAAATACTGTATCTAAGGAAAGTATTATGGAACGCACATCTTGAGTTGACGTGAACGCGGCCGCCATTTTCTTTGGTTAGTCTCTGTCAAGTAACGCATTGAATCACGCGCGTACGTTACGCGCTTAACTTCGCATTTACTTCTTTTTTTTTAAACTTACATTTTTTATTTGGTTAAACAGCGAATTTTATATTAAAGGTAAGTTTGTTTATATATATGTTTGTCATTAAATTATAATTCTACGCCTTATATTCAAAGAAAGGAAATAATAACGGCAAAGTTGTTATTGTTGCTTGGTGAAAGATGGTTTAAATTTGGCACTAGAGTGCGTAAACTAATATATATTTTTAAGAATTTACGTAACATAGCTGACTATACGTTAATTAAACAGGTTTATTTGGCTTTGTGTCAATCGATTCTTACCTATTGCATAACTTCTTGGGGTGGTGCGGCAAAATCAATTTTACTTCCTCTAGAACGTGCTCAAAGAGCTATTCTTAAGGTTGCTACCTTTAAACCCTTTAGGTTTCCCACACATCAGCTTTATATGGCATGCAATGTACTAACAGTGAGACAATTATTTATTCTGAACATTGTACTGCTCCAGCATACTAAACTTCCATTTGACCCAATACCTTCAGATAAGAGAAGGAAGGATTTGGTTTGCATAAAGAATCAAACCAAATCCGCTTTTTCAAATAGATTTTATGTATTTTTGGGACCTTTTTTGTATAATAGGTTAAATAAGTTACTAAATATTTATAGTTTAAGTTATAGGAAATGTAGCATAACGCTATCGGAATTTTTAACAGAACTTAACTACACAGACACAGAAAAAATACTAGAAATTTTTAAATAATGTTAATATACTGATATTCGTAAGTATTTAATTTTGTATACTTGTATATTTAAGTATTTTAAATTAATCTCTAGATTGCTTATTCTCATAGACTTTATAAATAAATTTAGTATTAGTTTTAGTAAACATAATTTAATGCCCTATTTAATTTGCGATGTAAGTGATTACCTGAGACACAGGTTTTTCTAAACCTAGTTCGGGCAGGTCACAAAATATTAATCTAAGTAATTCCGAATTTACACTGTCAGCAACTTTTATTAGAATATTTTAGTTTTACATAAATAGTATTTAAGCAATAAGTAAACTTTTGTATGAGCCTACTCATTTCATGCAATTGCGGCAAACTGTAAAATATTGTATTGTAAAAAAAAAAAACAAAGTACTCAATAAATTTTTTATATATTTATTTTTTAAATTGAAAGATAAGAGAGGCAGGTAGTGAATTACATATTTTTCTCAGAATGACATTATGTTACTCAGTAGTTTTATACCTAACCTAGGGTAGGTTAGGTATAAAACTACTGGGTAACTACTGGGCTTTACTTTTAAATATATTTGGCCAAGAATGAGGGTTATGCTTTTTGAGTGTATTTTATGTGTGTTTATATTTATAGTAAGACTGCCTCATTGATCCCGCGGCATAAAGCGCACGCGATCGTGAAGTCCCTGGTTAGAATCCCAGATTGAGCAGTGTTATTGGGTTTTTTCACTAGGAAATTCTCAGTAGCATCATGGAAACTGGAAATATGCTCGGTAAACGGTAATAGGCTTCCCCTCTATTACGTGTGACCGAAAAACATTTGTAGCGAAACGTGGCTGTAGTAATTCACCTCTGCCTACCCCTACGGGGATAGAGGCGTGTGATTATATATGTATGTAAAATACATAAATACATAATCATTCCGCCTCACGCTTGTATCCCCGAAGGGGTAGGCACTAGCCACTAGGTGTATTACTACAACTAAATTTCACCAGCTGTTTTAGATCCCATCAAGTTCCATGTAACAGAGGGCGAGCCTATTCCCGCGTATTGGGCACATTTCCTGACTCCGTACTCCGTGTATGTAAACTGGAACATGAAAGAAAATAAAAAATATCTACTATTTTCAGCATTTTTATTTACCTACAAAAGTCAACCCGAAAAACCCGAAAAAACCGGTTTAGCCGGATTTTTTTAAAATAAAAACCGAAGAACTCGGTTCTCCAAAACCACCCGGTTTTTGCATGCCCTAATAGGCACCTATTTATCAAATAGAAAACAGTTGATAGTTATAGCATAACAAAGTTTAACTTCAAGACGAAAGAACAAGTAACACACCTATCAAAAGCACGCACGGTAATCTTTGGTGTGCCACAGGGAAGTGTGTTGGGGCCTTTACTGTTTTTAATTTATATTAATGACCTGCCCAAAGCAATAGATCACTCGATGACACGCTTCGCTGATGATAGCATGGTAACAGTATCTGGTAATGATCCTGTACTTTATGCAGCTGGCGTCAAAAATACTTTGGTCTCAATAATCTCGTGGATGAAGAATATTTAATATATATGTAATCTAAATATTTAATTAGAAAAACTCAATGTGTATCGGCAATAGAAAAACCTGAATCTAAAATGTACGTTAATTATCAGAACAATAGATTAAATGACGACGAAAACGCAAACATTCTGGTATTAATTGCAGACCGACAGCTTAACTGGAAGGCTCATATTGATAAAACGTATAGCTCGTCCTACGTGTGAAAATAAATCGCGAACGACTGAATTTTCTTTTACCTATCAAGATTTTGTTATAATATTTTTTACCAACTAAACTTCCTTATGGACCAATAAAAATGTGTGTATATATGGAAAGAACCCCTCACGAAAAATTCCGTCAGGGTCCAGTAAGAAGCTAGCTAAGTTAGCGGCGGCGCGGTCCGCTCTAGCGGTGCTGGAGGAGGGGCGCTCGGACTGCGCGCCCGCGCCCGCGCCGCAGGGGGCGCTGCACCAGACGCTGGCGGACCACATCGGCAAGTGAGTCGATACCTGCTATACTCTCGATACATTCCGTCAGTAAGCAGCTAGCTAAGTTAGCGGCGGCGCGGTCCGCTCTAGCGGTGCTGGAGGAGGGGCGCTCGGACTGCGCGCCCGCGCCCGCGCCGCAGGGGGCGCTGCACCAGACGCTGGCGGACCACATCGGCAAGTGAGTCGATACCTGCTATACTCTCGATACATTCCGTCAGTAAGCAGCTAGCTAAGTTAGCGGCGGCGCGGTCCGCTCTAGCGGTGCTGGAGGAGGGGCGCTCGGACTGCGCGCCCGCGCCCGCGCCGCAGGGGGCGCTGCACCAGACGCTGGCGGACCACATCGGCAAGTGAGTCGATACCTGCTATACTCTCGATACATTCCGTCAGTAAGCAGCTAGCTAAGTTAGCGGCGGCGCGGTCCGCTCTAGCGGTGCTGGAGGAGGGGCGCTCGGACTGCGCGCCCGCGCCCGCGCCGCAGGGGGCGCTGCACCAGACGCTGGCGGACCACATCGGCAAGTGAGTCGATACCTGCTATACTCTCGATACATTCCGTCAGTAAGCAGCTAGCTAAGTTAGCGGCGGCGCGGTCCGCTCTAGCGGTGCTGGAGGAGGGGCGCTCGGACTGCGCGCCCGCGCCCGCGCCGCAGGGGGCGCTGCACCAGACGCTGGCGGACCACATCGGCAAGTGAGTCGATACCTGCTATACTCTCGATACATCAGTCTTCAGGTTCAACATCCATGTTGTCAAAGATATCACCCATGTAGTCAAGGTCATTATCACGATGTCATAGTTGTCGTCCATGCTACCGAGGTCATCACTGATATTATTATGGTCACGATCCATGTTGTCAAGCTTTTCATTGTGTTGTAAGGTCATCATTCATGTAGTCAAGGTTATCACCTTAGTCGACATGGTCACTTACAATTTTGTTAAGGTCATCATCTAAGTTATCGGCATTGTCATCCACGTTGACAGGCTCAACGCCAGTTCACATAGGTCACCATCCGTGTTCAAACCACCTTAGGTTTTAAAGTCATTATCGATGATGTCATAGTCGTCGACCATGTCGTCAAGGTCGTCAGTCGTCTACGAGTCATGGTCACCATACAGATGTTGTTAAGGTCATAACGGATGTTGACAATATCATCATGCATCCCCTGTCCGTGTTGTCAAGATCATCACCCCTGTTGTTGCGGTCATCCTTGTTATCATGGTCATCCCTTACTATTTTCTGTATAATGCCCTTGAAATTATTATTAAACCCAAAAAATATGCAAATTAAAAGAAAGCTGATTCTTATATAAACAACTCTCTGTTTATTAAAAAAAGCTCTGTTTAATTTCTGGTTATAGACTGGTTAACGAAAAGTTCAACGAGTTGATGAAGAACGATCTCGTGCACTCCAAGAGAAAAGTTCTGGCGGGCATCGTCATCACCATCAACAACCGAACAGAGGACGCGCGGGTAAGTACGATAATGAAACAAAACGACGCCACTAGTTGGGACCACTCGTAGCGCCATCGTCGTAGTCACTACGACAGTGGTCCTACGAGTGTGATTCTATGTTAGCGGTGTTACGTCTGAAGTGTTACGAGCATAATGCTACGTGCGTGATGCTACGACAGGGGCGCTACGAGCGTGATACTATGTTAACGGTGTTACGCCTGAGGCGCTACCAGCGTAATGCTACGTGCGTGATGCTACGACAGGGGCGCTACGAGTGTGATGCTATGTCAGGGTGTTACGTTTGTGGCGCTACGATCGTGTCACTATGACTGTGGTGCTTCGAGCGTGAAAGAAGAAAAAGTACAGTATTGTATGTTACATGTCAGGTGATAGCGGTGACGACGGGCACCAAGTGCGTGTCGGGCGAGCACATGTCCGTCAGCGGACGCGCCGTCAACGACTGCCACGCCGAGGTGAGACCAGGACTGTTACTTATCTAACTAAATGTAATTATACAACAGTGGAAACCATTGTCAGTGCCATACAGGCGGCTTAAATCTGACAGTAGTAGGCGGTTCATTAACCACGTTATAATAATATTGTTATTAATAGTTCCGTTCAGTTTAATGCCTTCTACCCTGCACTGCTGGTGTAGTGATAGTGATGAGCACCCCTATTGGCCCTCGTTCGACCTTCTGAAAGTTGGCCTAAAGAAGGAGGAGTGCCGTGCACACCAATTAGTTGAGAACCATTCTGCATAGCCTATCTTTTCTTCAATATCAGGTTGCATGTTATAATTAGTGCTTTTTGATCTTTGTCATTCTACGTGTGTGCTTACGATAATTCCCGAAAGAGTTTTCTAGAAGCTCATAGTGACCTCACTATGAGCTTCTAGAAAACTCGCACGCAGCAGTGAACTACTTGTACGATCTTGTTAGGTTAGTAAGTAGCTAGCTATCGATATAAGTACGCGACCTGCGTGTCGTACGAATGCGCTTCCCATTCTAGTGCAATAAACAGCTTTGCTACCGAAGGTCGTGTGTTATTTAACAAATCGTGATCTGATCCAGGGTGCAGGAGGATTAGTTGATCGTTGCCGAGCATAACTAAGTAGTTGTTGTGTTGCGCGCAGGTGGCGGCGCGGCGCTGCCTGCAGCGGCACGTGTACGCGCAGCTGCTCCTGTACGCGGACGCGCCAGGTCAGCCCACATACTACATACACTACTTCATACGCGTACTATTTGGTTACGTCTTTGTTTAAGTGCCGTGTTTATCTCTATGCTATTAAGTTTGAACCTTACTAAATATTACGAGTAAACTAATAATTAAAAAGCTTGCCAGATCATACTGAGTGCATTTTATTAAGTATACAAATATTTAATAAGTATACCAAATATACAGGGTTATTCATAGTGTCTACGAAACCGGAAACTAGTTTGTTCAAAATAAGTAATAGAATCGATTGTAATAATTTTTACACTGTATTATATTTTTACCAAATAATATTTAAAAATCCTATAAGTTGGCCACAGTAGGTACGCGGATCAGCTGATTGAGTAACTAGCGCCGTGTCGGTGCGGCCGCAGTGTATCAACCCGCGCTGGCCCCACATTGACCCCGCGCCACAACGCCTCAGTCGATTGGAAGCTAGAGATCGATACGTACGTGTCGCTTGCGCCCGCGTTCGGGTGGTGTGTAAATAGTGCTTATGTAAATAATGATAATTAAGATGTCGTGTAGAAGGCATAAATATTTTTGTAAATTGTGTTAATAAATAATTTTTAAACGTGCCAAGATGCTTATCTGTACGAACGTTTTTATATTTACTTACGAAAAAGTACGTAGGTACATAATAATATCTACAATCGACTATTATGTCAGTCCAAAGCCTGCAAGTGTGATAGTAGATGTTATCAATACACTATTGACAATCGCTCTGTATGATACTACTATATATCGGAAAGCTACAATTAATACGAGTCGTGTTGAATATGTTTTTGCGTGGACAACGACGCAAGACAACAAGCTTGGAACTTTGTAAGTGTTCATGTCATTCATGACGTCGCCAAGAAGACGTATTAAAATGTGGAAGAATTCGCGGTAGCGAGCACAGGTCGAGATGGCTTAGCGGTCAAAGCGCCTGGAGTATGTATCCGGGAGCCGTAGATTCGAATCCTGCTCGCAACCGTATTCTTGTTCCACAAAAAAATGTTTATAACTTTAAAGTTCGCTAAGCAGGCGTTAATGATTGATATAAAAATAAAACTGTGTTTTCATTACATATTTTTAATTTTCTATATACCGATTCTATAAATGAAAACATTTGACCCGTGTCTCAGGTTTCGTATATACTAAGAATAAGCCTGTTTAATAGACCCAGGGCTCTATTATATATTTGGTATGTGTTAATGGTCAACTAAGTGTTGTATTGTCAACACGATGACGTCACACAAAGAGATGTATGGCGATAGATCCGCGGCAACCGATAGAGGAGAGCGATCTGGAGCCGGTGCCGGGCGGCGGCTACCAGCTGAAGGCTTCGCGACAGGTGCACCTGTACGTGAGCACGGCGCCCTGCGGGGACGGCCGCATCTTCAGCCCGCACGAGCATCACCACACCGAGCCGGACAAGCACCCCAACAGGTGAGATATATACACAAACACAACAACACTGCAGCTATACGTCGCTGTCCATATACTGAATCGGACACACATCGCAACAGGTTATATACACCAATGATAGCATTTAACTCCTCCCTCGTATAATGAAAAGTGTTGTTAATTTCGCCACCAGACTGGCGCGCGGTCAGCTGCGCACTAAGATCGAGTCGGGCGAGGGCACCATCCCCGTCAAGAACTGCAACAACGTGCTGCAGACCTGGGACGGCGTCATGCAGGTCAGTGCACGTAGCATACGATCGTAATAGTAAACTTGTTGGATCAAACTTGTGGACTACTTCCATGGTCGTAGTCCAACTTTCGTAGCATCATACTCTTAGTCCAATTTTCGTAGCATCTTGCTCGTAATCCAAATTTCGGAGCATCTTGCTCGTAGTCCAATTTTCTTAGCATCATGTTCGTAGCCTAAATCTCGTAGCATCATGCTCGTAGTCCCAATTCCATATCATCTTGCTCGTAGTCTAACTTCCGTAACATCATGCTCGTAGTCTAACTTTGTAGCATTATGTTCGTATGCCAACTTTCGTAGCTCGTAGTCCAATTTTCGAAGCAAGATGCTCGTAGTCCAATTTTTGTAGCATCTTACTCGTAGTCCAATTTTCGTAGCATCTTGCTCGTAGTTCTATTTTCGTAACATCATGCTCGTAGTCCAAATTTCGTAGCATCTTGCTTCAAGTCCAATTTTCTTAGCATCATGTTCCTAGCCCAAAACTCGTAGCAACATGGTCGTAGTCAACCATTCGTAGCATCATGCTCGTACGCCAACTTTCGTAGCATCATGCTCGTAGTCCAATTTTCGAAGCGAGATATTCGTAGTCCAATTTTCGTAGCATCTTGCTCGTAGTCTAATTTTCGTAGCATATTGCTCGTAGTTCTATTTTCGTAGCATTATGCTCGTAGTCCAATTTTCATAGCATCTTGCTTGAAGTCTAACTTACGTAGCATCATGCTCGTAGTCCAACTTTCGTAGCATCATGCTTGTAGTCCAACTATTGTAGCATCATGCTCGTAGTCCAACTATTGTAGCATCATGCTCTTGGTCCAAATTTCGTATCATGATGCTGGTAAGCCAAGTTTGGTAGCGGCATGGTGTAGGCACTACAGTGTATGTGTGGCGCAGGGCGAGCGGCTGCTGACGATGTCGTGCTCGGACAAGGTGGCGCGCTGGTGCGTGTGCGGGCTGCAGGGCGCGCTGCTGTCGCGGCTGGTGCGCCCGCTGTACCTCACGTCGCTGGTGCTCGGCTCTCTGCTGCACCCGCACCACATGTACAGGTCAGACTTAAGCTAGATCATATAGATAATCTCTCAAAATCGTTTAAATCTATAATTGTGGCAACATTTACATTAATTTATCTTAAAACTTCGTTTTCGTAAACGCGATCAAAATGTAGTTGGTAAAATCAGAGACGCTATCACGACGTCAACGAATATCAAAATTAAAATTTGAACTAGATTACGTAGAACTAAGTGCTGTTAAACTCGGTTTTTAATGTCAGTTGTGAAATCGGCTCCGAATGACGCAAAGAGAAGAAAAAAAAAAAATCTTTTTGTATCTCCTACCTGTCATGGCGATATTTGATTTTCTTTATTAAGTTATGAATAATTTAGACAAATAGGAACTCGTATGTGCTTTATATATGGATCTCACAAAAGCCTTAGATTACGTGGATCGTAAAATACTGATAAATGAACACATATGGGGTGAGAGGAAACGCTCTCAATTTAATAAAGTCGTATTTAAGTGGAAGTAGTACGTACCAGATAAGTAATAGTTGTCCTAAAAATAAGATGGAAATAAAATTTTTGTCGGACTTTGGGAAAATAATGATAAAATAGACTGCGGAGTACCTCAAGGGAGCGTTTTGGGCTCTTTGCTGTTGATCATGTATATATTAATGATTTTTTAGGGGCAATAGATTGCCCCGTGGTTCTTTACGCCGCTGACAGTACAGTTGTCTTTTTGGTGATAACACAACAAATAGAATTGAGCGTGACATCAATAGTAACCTTGCAAAAATTATTGAATGGTCGACATCAAACCAATTAATAATTAACCTTGACAAGATAAATATTATGACATTTAAGAATAATTCAACGAATTCAGTTGCAATTGACATAAAATACTTAGATAAGCAAGTTATGAATAGGACTAAACATTGATTCTAATCAAATCGAATCATTTATTTGCTAGAATATGGTACATAGTATACTCGTAGATGGTACAGACATGAATAGTTCTGTCATATTCTGTTATGTATCACGTGCAAATATGTCTGGTAAATATTATATACCTAATTTATTATCTGATTTAATATGGAGATCTCATATTGACACTATTTGTAATAAATTGAACAGTTTCTCATATGCATTGTATATATTATGATGTCTAGAATAGTTGATAAGGATGCCGTGTTAACACCTTCACAGTGTACCATATGTGTGGCATATGTTACGTCCATATTAAGATATTGGATCTTGTTGTGGGGAAAATCGACAGATCGAGCTAGTTTATAAATAAAACAACATTTTATATAATACAAAACTTATATAATATGTTAAAGTTAATTCACATGACATAAGGTCTATTCTATGGAGTAGGGAGACTCGCGGTGCGTGATCAAGTAGAAAGTGCCGCGGGCGCTGAAAACATACGTAACTATCAGTTGGCGTCATACTAAATGTTCTGAAGTGACCGCACGGATAACTTTGTAAAACATTTTAAGCAACCTGTTTTTAACATCACTATTTTATCACATAAAAGTCGGCTATAAGGTGTATCAGTTCCTTTCTAATTACAATACATTGATCATTATTGTGTGAACGTCTTTGTGAACGAACTACAAAGAGAGTATTTGGTGTGAGAATAAAATAAAGTGAAATGTGGACTTACGGTTTTATAATTAACTCGGATACACAAATACATAATTTTAACGAGAAGAGGAAAGGTGGTGGTTCACTTGTGAATATTAAAATACTGAACCACATTAACCTACATCAAAATTGTGCCCTCCACAGCCAATTTATATGCCGTTTCCCAACTGTGTACCCACGTCCAACTATACATATAGTGACCGATACCCACCATAGCAGACAGTACAGCACAGAATGTGACAGGATGCTTTTGTAGAAATAAAAATACGGTCGGGAGCAGGGTTTGAACCTGCACCCCTCGAATACTCTGCCAGCTAAGCTATCCCGACCTCTGTGCACCTCCGAATTGTCCTTCCACATTTGAAGTGTAATGTTGACGTTACGCTATGTATGGAGTGCCCATACCGAATGTGTCACACATACCTGGTGTGGTTCCTACCCGCTACCGATAGTGAGCCTGTCTCCCTTGGGGCCGAGCCCCAACAGTCTCTTGAGGAAGGCCACGGCCTTGGACTCGTTGCCCAGCTCCAGCGTGTAGGACACGGGCGCTATCTCCGGCGGACTCAGCCCCACGTAGTTGTTCCTCTCTCTGGTCACGTGGTTCAGTTCCCCGTTGCCGCTCTTCACTAGAGTGTTGATGTCTCTGACTACACTCACTATGGGAACGATATTTTTTCTGTTCTGAACCAAGTAATGCAGCGCGCGGAATATGAAGTTGTCGCCAGAGTTGTCCGAACGGAACAATTGTAGGAATCGTTTCTGTCGCCTGTTAGTGTGTGTGCGCTTGTGTGCGCTGTTACTTGTGATTGATTTCTTATGTTTTGTATCATCATTGTGTTTGTCTTCAGTTTGTGATCTCACACTGTGTGTGAGCTTGCTCACTTTGTTGTCTTTACTTTTAGGTGGACTCTGTTCGTCTTCATTAGGTTGTGTGACAAGTTGCTCATAACTTTTGACATCTATTGTATGTTTGTTTGTAGCGTCAGTATGTGTTACTTCAGTCGTTGTTCCGTTGTTGTTAACATTGAGTTGTTCTACGTCGTTATTGTGATCTCGCGGATCATGGTCGGTGCGTTCGTTATCATCTCGTCCGTGATCGTTGCTCGTGATAGCGTCTACAAGAGTGTTCAAATGTCCGGCTTTCTTTGACAAGTCCTTGTTATCATCATCTGTTGTGTGTATATCTCGTTTCACGCGTTTCTTACGTGAAGTGTTGTCAACATTAGGTATATCTTGATTTATTATAAAAATGTCTTCCTTTTCTTTATGTTTTGTGTCCATTTTATGGTTTCCATTAGAGTCTATCATTTGTTTATGATACTTCTGCGCAATCGATAAGTATTTTATGGTTTTACTGTGAAGCTTTTCTGCATCGAATCCAGATAAATCTAGTTTTGGCCTCTTGAAACCACTTCGATCCGGTCTCTTTTGGTGTAAACCGGAATATTCACTGTCTCGTTGTTGATGCACTGTGTCCGATGTTAAGTGGTATGTGTAGAAGCCTCGGGTCTGCTCGGTGCCATCACCTGTAAGCGTGAAGTGTACAATACAATGTGTGCTTTAAGCTGTTGCAATACGGTGCTAAATGGTGTACTATTTAATAGCAGTGCCAAAATATTTGTGCTATCACTTTGTGCTTTTGGGGAAAATCCTTCGTCAAGCGTGCACAGCGTTCTCTCGCTACGAAGTTAACACACAGCCAGCCCTCCCAGCCCTCCCGGGCCTCTTACTTGTGGTGTAGCCCTTGTCCCATGTGCACAGTGAGCTCGCGTGCACAGCGGCCACTCCCGTAGTCCCGCCAGGAGGCGCACCGGGACGCGGTGAAGGCGCGCGGTCGCAGCACGGACTCCGTGTACAGCTGGTACGAGCGCCAGTGGCTGCAGAAGACTGGGGGGGAGGTTAGTATAGGAGTGTGAGCAGGGGCCTGACTGTACTGTGATATGATGAAATTACTTCTTTATTTTCTGTATTATTGTCGACAAGATTGGTTAGATTAATAGTTTCAGAGGTGAACCATTTAAAAAAAATTGTATGTGTTCAGTGAACTTTTTCGATGCGTACCTGTCAGCTGTCATAAATGGCGTCATACGTCGCCGTCGTTATAGTTAGAAGTATTAATGGAACGGGGTTTAGTTAACAAATAATTGTACTTGGCTAGTTTGAACAGATAGTGTTTCGTCAGCTGGTCTCGGTCGCTGTGTCCGCACGTGCCGTGACTCCGACAAGAGGCCAGCAGTGCGCAGACGGCGGCGCGGTACTCACACTTGTTGAGCAGCAGTTGTTGCGGTATGACCACTTCCAGTTCGCATCCCGGCTGAGGACTCTGGCCGCCGTTGGGGAAGAAGTCCGCGTGGCCGATCGGCTCCTTCCAACCTAATAGTACAATGTTAATATTTAAAGTCATACAGTTTTGTTGGGAAAAATCACAGTCTTGAGTAAGAATTGCCACCCGAATGTGTTCGTCCAGGTGTTCTGCTAACCGAGCTATCCCCACGTGTGCTCACTACGCCGAATTGTTCTTCCACATTTATACATGTTATGGTGACGTGTTTGTAATATTGCGCGAGGTCCTTGAACTTGTCGACGAGTGACCTGCTGTCTTGTTCATTTGTCCTTGTTTTAATTGTATGTAAATCTAATTCGGCTACACACGACTGGGGTGTGCGCTGCAAAAACAGTTACTTGTATCACACACATGTAATTGTACCGGATATGTGTGTGTGCGTGTTTGTGTGACCGTGATACATGTGCCTGTGGTCCCGTTGTCAGTTCGTCGATCGTGTTTCACGTGGCGGTGTTGTCGCTTCTCGTATAAACTGACCGAAAATCCCCGCGTCCGTGTGTATGACGTCGACGAAGTCCGCGTCCGACGGGTCGAGGCGCTGGTCCAGCGGCAGCGCGCTGAACAGCGGCAGCGCGGGGTCCAGCCCCGTGATGCGGGACACGCGACCTGCGCGGGGCAGCCATTAATACTAACACGTTATTTGAATGTATGTATTTCAGCGACAATGTGCTGTGTTTGACGTGAATACGCCTTCAATTTAGCTTCCAATGTGGCGGGCAACTCAGAAACTGATGATAACAAAATCGGGGGATAGTCTGATGTTGCAGATTTTGATTACACCACTCGATAGAAAAGTGATCAAATTCGTTATTTTGAGTGAGGACAGTGACGCATCGCGCAGTGGAGGAGGAAGCGACGCCATTTTGAGGACTATTTGCGGCTAATATTCTTCAAATATTTTACTAATCTACCCGTCGCGTTCACGTAGAACACACAGCCACGCCCTGGGCTTTTATTTGTGAAGTCTGACATCTGCTCACTACTCCGAATTCTTCTTCCACATTTAATACGTGTATGGTGACGTCATAGTTATATATGCAGTCCCTATACAGTTGACTGGACCGACACTTGCTCATGACCGTATTTTCATTTCCACAAAAAATTATAATGAAAAACAAATCTGCATTCACGAGCAAAGGTCCAATAGTGCAGTGTGGGTGACCCATCTGTTCTCGTACCTGACTTGACGGCGCTGCCCGCGACCCCTGCGGCCTGCGCGCCCAGGCTGTGCCCCACCAGGTGCGTGTTGTTCAGCTGCAGGCCCCTGCGGACACAGGCCGGCTCAGGTCGTGTGTGTGTGTGCTGTCAGCTGTCCGCTCAGCGCGGCACGGGGAGCTCCGCACACGGCTCCTCCACACTTACATAACAAAACACGAGGCAGACGGGCACACGTACATTTCACCGATACGGTTGTTAGTTCCCATGTAATGTGTGGTGAGCCATCAGCTGGACACAGATTCAATTCCGGGCTGCTATTGAGATTACATTAATAAAAAAAAAGCATTGCCCGACCTGGGAATCGAACCCAAGATCTAACGCAGTAGATGTCGATGCCGCATACTAGATAACTTATATATATATACAATATTATCTGTTCCCCATTGGGGTAGGCAGACACTATCGTGTTCCATTGATAACTCCATAGGACGTTTGTCCCTGTTGGCTATAACTGTATAAAACTGTCTTATTGGTTAGATTTCGGTTTAGGGTAAAATGTGATAGAGTTTGTCTGTTAATAAATAGCCAGTAGGGTCGTGCAGTAGAGAGCGGTGGCCGGTAGAGGGCAGTACACTGATACCTGGTCACCATGTAGTCGATGAAGCGCGCGGCGTGCTGTCCGATGTACCAGGTGTTCCGCGCGGCGGTGTAGTACCAGGGGCCGGCCTCCAGGCGCGCCGCCGCCACCATCACCACGTTGGTGGCGCCGCGCTGCATGTACGCTGCACACACACACACACACACACGTCACACGGACACGCTACGTTGCCAGTTCACTTACGTGAGCAATCTGTCAACGTGCAGCTTTAACATTACCAAGCGGCTTTCCGCAATCTGCGAGGAGCACATTATATAGTTATTATATTTTTGTTTGTGGTTAAGTACACCAGTCGCTCTCGCCAACCAAACTATCGCGCTCGTTTGTATGTGCTGGACAATAACTACAAGCAACTGCTGAGATTTGCTGAGATTTTGGCACACATTATGTGTCCTGCTCACTAAGACGTAGTCTTGAACACTCATGGTACCAGGCCGGTTGGACTGAATCAACAAGGACTGAGGCGGCTTGTGCCCCTGTCGGGAGGAAGTATTTCCTTTCCTCCAACATGACCGTGTTGGTCAGTATGAGAGTGTTTCCCTGCAGATGGCCAGTTACAGTTACAATTAGTATCTCGCATGGTGTCGCCATCTGCGTCTCTGTTATCGATCCTTTAAGAACATTCTAGAAAGTATTGGTACCTTCTCTGACCATGATGCCGCTGCCGTCGTCCGGCTGTTCCATGAAGGCGTGGAAGTAGAACACGGTGGGCGCGCTCCAGTCGAAGCTGGACGCGAACAGCTTCTCGTCGTCGTCCAGCGCCAGCTGCTGGTACACTGTCGGGTTGTGTCTGCAACAGCCGCCGCATTCATTATAGCGATTGGTATTCGTTGTCGCAAAAAGCTCAAAATTGAAATCCGGATAGTCGGACAGTATGGGTTAGTTTATCCGTATCAGCACCGGGTATAGTCTCCCGGAGGCCCTTATTAGTTACTATAAGGCCACATGCCTTAAAGCTTTTGAACATGACCATGTCGTTCGAGGGACAGCGAGAGTCTAAAGTCATTTAGAATGTGCTACAAGTCACCGCGACACCGAGTTGCGACTGCGACTGGTGACGCGTAATGAGTCGCGTGTCGCATTGGTCGTGTCCAGCGACTGGCGAGCCGGTACTGATCCGTATTTTCAAGTTACTCCAGAGATGTTAACATGCAATGTACTGGCATCGTTTCGATGTCAACCACGTTAACGGATACGGCTGCAGTTGTTCTAGTTGGCCAGTGCATATGTATGCGTCTACAAGACAGTACTAGTAGTGAGTGGGCAAGTGTAGACCTGGTGAACAGCTGGAAGCCGATGTCGTTGTCGTCCTTGACGAAGGGGCACTTGGACTTGTCGACGGGCGCGACCTGCAGCAGCGCGTTCTCGTACTGCACGCCCGGAGGACCTGGCGGCACAATCGTGGGGATGCAATCACACATTATAATATCAATTACTATTTTTCAAGGAACCATTGATAAAATAATAGACATGAACGGGGCTTGAACCCGCGACATTGACCCACATGAGATAGTATTAATATAGGCATTACATGGCCTCAACATGTATACAGAAAAATCATTATATTTGATTTATAAATGATTGGGATGTTGTTCGACGCTTTACAACTGCAAAGTGGTAACGCTGAGTTTTGTAGATCGGTAAATGATTGCTAGATAAATATCGCCAGGCGACTCCTTAAGACGCAAATTACGGAGGACAGAAAATTCAATAGATTGGAACACGACAAGGTAGCTCGGTCAGTAGAGTGAAAGCACGGAATGTCAAGGGTCGCGGGTTCAATCCCCGTTCTTGTCGATTTTGTATTAGGGGTGCGTTGCCTTAGAGTATGATTTTATATTAGGGGTGCGTTGTCTTGGGGTATGATTTTATATTAGGGGTGCGTTGTCTTGGAGTATGATTTTATATTAGGGGTGCGTTGTCTTGGAGTATGATTTTATATTAGGGGAGCGTTGTCTTGGAGTATGATTTTATATTAGGGGTGCGTTGTCTTGGGGTATGATTTTATATTAGGGGAGCGTTGTCTTGGAGTATGATTTTATATTAGGGGTGCGTTGTCTTGGGGTATGATTTTATATTAGGGGTGCGTTGTCTTGGGGTATGATTTTATATTAGGGGTGCGTTGTCTTGGAGTATGATTTTATATTAGGGGTGCGTTGTCTTGGAGTATGATTTTATATTAGGGGAGCGTTGTCTTGGAGTATGATTTTATATTAGGGGTGCGTTGTCTTGGGGTATGATTTTATATTAGGGGAGCGTTGTCTTGGAGTATGATTTTATATTAGGGGTGCGTTGTCTTGGGGTATGATTTTATATTAGGGGTGCGTTGTCTTGGGGTATGATTTTATATTAGGGGTGCGTTGTCTTGCGACTTGTTTGTTCCTGGTCTGAGTGTGTGAGTAAACGCACACACGATATTACAAGTTTCTAAGGAAGGGAAATGTTTAAATTAGAAATAAATTCGTAATACATAAAGTGACGCATGCGTGTTACGTGGCCTGCCGCAGCCACCGCGAGTGTTGCGGTCACACGAGTGACAACACGACGCGAGGCGGATGCCTGCCGCGCGCGCTTTCCCACGTTTCACCAATACTGTTACTAAGTCTCATGTAATAGGTGGTGAGCCTATTTCCGGGCACAATTACAGATTCAGAGCTTCTATCGAGAATTTCTTAATAGAAAAACTCAATAACACTTGCCCGACCCGGGAATCAATCTTTTCCAATAATTACACCATGCAGTCGGAGGCGTACTGTACGGTCCACGTTCGTCACATACCAGATGCTGCCGACTGTTATAATTTTTCCATGAATGTCTTCTAGAGGGCCCATATTGAATGTGACGTCCACCGGTTTATTTATTTTTGCTCGATTTTTTTTGTTTGATAGCTTACAACCCGTAACTATTGGTATTCAAACCCGCACCCGCAGCACATAACTAACTAATAACCGAGGTGCCTAGGTAATGAGTGTACCAACATTAACTGCAATAGTTTCGACATCTGTTTCATGTGTGACCTGAATGAAATGTCATCACTAGGTGTGTTGCTTCACCCGTTTTGTTTGTCTTTTTGCTCGGCTCCTAAGGGTCACAGCGTGATGTTAGCCCACAGTATAACTGGCGACATTTGTACTGCTCCCCGTATATACCTGTATATGTATATTAATGTTTCAAATGGGCGTCGTACGCCACATCCGAATCTATAAGGAATGTTGAAAAAGTAGTGTCGGGTCCGATTTTGTACAAAACTAAAACTGTGTCATTAGATTTTTGAAAAATCTATATTCCCAGACAGGAACCGAACCCGTTCATTTTGAAAAATATGCACACATCCAGTAGTTTAGCTCAGAACAATCATCAGGATTCTGGGAAGTAATTATTTACATACGACAAACTACAGGAACACGGTGCACCAGATGCGTATGTAACGAACTGCCCTCACCGACGTGCATGCGGGCACGTGATCTATGTCTTGATGAATACACAAATATTACAAATGTTTTGTATTGTGTCATTATTAATATACATTAATCAACTTCCTTTTTTATCCGACATGGATCTACGTGTGGCCACCAACTCGCCTGATGGTAAGCGACGGTGTGGCCGAGGATGGTATTGATATGATATTCACTCTAAGTAGAGTGCATAGATTTGGGGAGAACGATAGTCGGGGAGTTGATGCAACTGCCCAGACCCGTCTCCCACAACGGTTGCACTGGACTACATCCCGACACATGACTAGGTCGCTTCACGGCATGGCTTCGTCCAGTGGGTGGTAACCAGCTGCAGCCGAAGCCTCCCACAAGAGTTGTGTTGCCTGTGCAGCACCCCCCAGGGCCCACGTGTAGGGATTCCATTCTAAGGGTGCACTGCTACGGACGCGGGCAACTCAACACCAAATTTTTTGTTTTAATTATTTCTCGCGGACGATCCTGGACACCCCTTCAACGATACAGGGGTGATGCTATGCTATGTAACACGTAGTGAGCTACGCAATACGAGTGTGCGAGTGGTCCGTCGTGCACCAGTTACCCGTACTCACATGTTAGGTGGAACATAATTAGTTGCATAAACATTACCTCAACAACCGATACAGCTCACAGAATGTTGTGTCAATGGATTCTACACGACTGCACTAAAAAAGGAGTGTTATGTTTGTGAGTGTCTTTATTCCACCATAACTTGTAAACGTCTGAACCGATTTAGATGTATCGAGTAACGTTAGAATCCTTAAAAAACGTATGTGATATAATTAGTAGTCTAACTAATCTTCTTCTTCTTATCGTGTGGTTGATGAACAACCTAGTGTCACAGTTTAAACCACCCGTAGGTCTCTGACATGGCTTTACACACCATCGAGAACATCTCTCAGGTGTGCTGGTTTCCTCGCGATGTTTTCATACACACATGAACTCACGCGTGTTTCTCATGGATATAAGCAGAAGCTATGAACGTCCGCTGCTGCGACCCCTACATAGGCCTTCTTCAGTTTACATCTAATGTTTCACTTCGCCGTTTTTAAACAAAAGTTATAACTTATACTTAATTTATTTATTGTCATGAGAACTATAAACATTTAAAATGCGTGCGTTGAATTCGAACCTGCGAGCTTTGACTTGCCAGACCAACGTTCACACCACTCGACTATCGCTATTTTAATTCCAACTCTTTGCGAGAAGGATTAATATTGGATAATACGGTCATGAGCGGGATTCGAACCTGCGTCTCCCGGATAAATGAAAATGAATAACAAAGTACCTACTGTGAAGGGTGGGCGTCTTGGGGGACTGTCTTATTGTTATGTATGACGTTCAAAAAGTACCATTTCTAATGGTCTAATTTGAATAAAGATATTTTTGTTTTTTTTTTTTTTTTTGAACAGTAAGTTTGAATGAATTATTTTTCCACAGTTAAAGTTTATATGGAGGAGTGCACACAGATAATATTTTTATATTATACGCATTAGGAATTCATTAAATTAATAAAAAGTAAACATTACACACACACCACCGTGCGTTTGACACACACACACGAACACATCTGTTTAGTTGATTGTAAGTACCTAGCGGTCGTGGTGTTCACCTGTTAGTAACTTACGTGTACTTTACGTACATACTATAGTCGCTGTGTTAGTGGAAGCACTACCTACTACTACTAACTACTGAATGGATTTTAATGAAACTTTACAATAATATAGCTTGTACATCAGAATAACACATAGGCTACAATTTGTAAATATATTGTGTGAATTGTCCAAAATATGACGATAAGCGTCAAGTAAGTAGGAAAACATCTACCATCTGCGAGCTATTCTGGCGTGCGCTGCCTAAACCCTTTGAGATATAACAAAATGATGTATGGTGGAATTGTGCATCTTATATAGGTCTACAGAAAAGTCCGCGATGGCATATGTCTATCTCTTAAGGATAACATACTATATCCATTTTAATACTTAAAAAAATGGCAATTACGAAGCGGTAATTGGAAAGCGGGACCGGGATCAAAATTTCATGATTACTTTTGGTCGCGTTATCCGACATCCACGCGGGCGTCAGCTTTGTATATATATAGTAGGTACATAGGTAGGTACCTGCGCGTACCGCGTCGGGCAGTTTTCCCGCATTTCCATATCGGCCGGTCCCACCGGTCCCACCGGCCCCACCGGCCCACTAGCCCACTGGTTGCACAACTTTACATATTTGTTATGTACCTGGTTATTAACACGATTTTCCATGCGCCAGCGCAGTGGGGCGGTTGCTATTTCTAGTTATTTGTCAGTTATACAACATAGTCCACATATTCCCCAAAGAGGTAGGCAGAGATGTGCCTACACAGTTGTACACCTACAGTTCACCTGCTGTTGTGAAGTGTCACGTAGATATGATGGGTCGCCATCTTCACGGAACAATTCCCAACTCTGGCCTGCTACTGAGACGTGTGTTACAGTAAAGCCCGATAACAATTTACGAATCGAACCCTTGATCTCAGGCTGAGCAGCCGCGCCTGCAACCGCTACACTAACGAGGGTATTTATATTGGAGTATTTTAGTTAACTGTCCACCGTGCGTGCGAGTGGTCGATGTAACAATATCAGATCATAGAGAACGCGTTACTCGTATCGTAATGTCCCACCGGCCGGTACCACTCGTTATACGAGCTGTCCACCTGTACTCGTGTCGTGTTTATCTGTACACACGCGCGAGTACAACATTGTACTTGATAACATTAACATTAGTGTTGTGTGTGCTAATGAGCGAGTCAACACATGAAGCGTCACTATACCGCTGATACTGCACACGAATCTATTGAAAAATCAAATCCGTGATATAAACTTTTTCAGTTAGAAATTTCTCAGTAGCAGCCCGGAGTTTGGAATTGTGCTCCGTAAATGGTAATAGGCTCACCACCTATTACATGGGACTTAATAACAGTATTGATGAAATGTGCGTGTATAACTGTGTACACCACTGCCTACCTCGTCGAGGAATGCTGGCGTGATGCTATATATGTATATAACTGTATAATTTTTAAAGTAATGTAACATAATTAAGCGTATTATTTATATTTGCTGTATAAATATCTATGTCGCGGTACAGATGAACAGGTTGCATATAATACGTAAGTGGTACGTTGTACCGCGCGGTGTACAGCCACCGGCACAGGGCGAACATCTTGTGACCACATTTCACACATGCTGTTATTAAGTCCCATCTAATACAGGTGTCAGCGAAATATCTGTACACTGAGAACATACATTTCTGCCTAACCGTTCTGTAAGCCAGGCGTGGTGTTACGCTATGTGCCACTTGTCGGTCAGTTCGTGGTGCGGTGAGGCCAGCGCGTGCAGTGACGCGGGTTCAGGGCGCCGCGCTGGCGCTCGGAATGCGTTTCATCAATACTTATAATTATTGTGGTAATGTATGCGCGCCGCGCTCTATTGAGATGATGGCGCAAGCGCAGCGCACGCGGGTATCGAACCGTCGATCTGTGACCGCGATGTTAATTGATGTGTCCTGAACTAACGTAACACCCGACTCGGGCCCGCGCACCGCACGGGGGCGGCCCCAGGACCAGTGTGACAGACCCCTCCGCCTCCCCCGAGCCGGAGGAGACCCATGAGGAACACCACCTCGACAATATTAAAAAAACCGGACAAGTGCGAGTCAAAATCACGCGCCGAGGGTTCCGTGTAATTAATGCTGAAACTGAAGTTCATAAACTATGAAAGCACCGAACATTGCTCTTAAAATAGAAAGTCGGATCGAATTCATGGAATAAGTGTTGCAAACGCATTAACGCATACGTAGCGAACTTCGAATTTATAAAGTATAAGTTATACGTACATGAAATGTAAAGTATCTGAATAGATAACAGTGACGTCACAATAACACGTATTAATATGTGGAAAAAGAATTCACGGTAGTGAGCAGAGGTGGGGATGGCTTAGCGGTCAGAGCGCCTGGTGTATATATCCAGGAGGCGCAGGTTCGAATGCTGCTCACGACCGTATTTTTCTTCCCACAGAAATGTATAAACATGTATAGTGTGCAGTACTCACGTATGACGGACAGGAGACACGCGAGCGGCACCACCGCCTGCATCGTGACGCGCCGGCGCCGGCGCCGGGCCGGGCGACTGGTGGACTACTGGACGGGATTATATATAGATATGTTATTATTACTGGCATATATTCGCGATTACTTTTTAAATAGTTGAATTACGTATATTAATTTTGAAAAAAAAAAGTAGAAAAAAAAAAAAAAAAAGAACTATTTAATATCAATTTTTTAATATATTTAAACGCTAGTATATGTTAATGTATCGGGAGGGCGCGTTTTGCTCGACAAGTGGCGCCGGCCGGAGTGGTAGTGGCGCGCCTCCCTTCACGACGACGCCGCTAGGATTTCAGCAGAGAGGGGCGGCTTAACGGCATAACACGGTTATAGCTCGTGGGTTAAATTATAAATACGGCCGTTGGTCTAGTGGTCTCACACGCCCCTGCTGTGTGTCAGGTCCTGGGTTCAATTCGTGTTGTTGAGTTTTTTCTGTTAGGAAATTCTCAGTAGCAGCCGGGGGTTTCGGTTTGTAGCTCACCAGTCACCACTTATAACATGGGGCTTTAGTGAAATGTTGATGAACAACAATAAAGATAATACGATCGTGAGCAGGATTTGAACCTGCGCCTCTCCGGACACCCTTCATCCTACTCTATTACACCACGCATACGTTAACGAGCTTTAAAAACATAATATAATTTAAAGTAGTTGCAGTGCTGCTTAGCCGTGTGGTAACTACAGGCGTGATGGTATGCCCTGGGCTCGCGGTCGCTGTCGGTTCACGTAATATCCCGTCAGATATCCTAAAGTGAATGTAAGATAGGATTATAATTATATGTCGTAACGCAGAGTTACATGTAACTAGATACCGCAAGTACGTGTAATAAGACGTACTTGCGGTATCTAGATAGCAGGGATTCCTTTTGTCGCATCATGTCGGTTTTTCCTAATATTCTTCGGCATTTAATGTTTTGTGTCATATACTTTACCACAAATGTTGTTTGGCGTACAGTTTATGTTGACGTAATTATCTTTAATGCAAAACTATTTTGGTATAAGTTGTCGCTGTGAGCTTACATCGCCGCTAATAATGGCGCGCAAACCACCTACACTTGCGGAACATAAAAAAAGTTAAATTGGACCCCCCCCCCCCATCAATGCCGGAACTTGGAACCCCCCCGCCCACCAAAGCAAATTCCGGCCAATACGTCGTTCGAATCACGCTTATGTCTCAACGGTAGGCAGACGGCTCGTCGGTTTACATTGTTCCTGAACTGTCCTGTTTTTAGAACATCCTCAATTCGATAGCGGTACCTTTGTCAAGGCCGGCGTGCCCCGAGTGTTCCATCCACACTCGCCTCGTACACTAGTCTCTACACGCCCAAACCGTCTCGGCATACCTCTCTCAGTGCTCGTCACTGCATCGTCTTTAACTCTACAACGTCTCAATGTTACTCCACACATACTCGTGGAAGCTGTCATGTGTACTGCACTGGTTCCACTTTGATGTGTTCTGTGGGACCCGACGTTCACTTCCACTAGTCGGACGTACATCTGTGGATATTAATTATAGTATCTGGCGCAGGAAGTGTGTCGCAAGTGGCGTCACCCGCACCGGGCGCCGCGCTATGCACGCCGACTGTCAGCAACGTGTCTACATGTACTACATACATACCGATAAATCAATCAGACGCATTAACGCATGCGTAGCCAACGCTCAAGTTATAAAATGTTGTGAGATAGCCAATAGTTATGCTGATTCCAATTGCTTTGTGTTGCCCGCGTCCGTAGTGCACTCTTAAATGGAATCCGTACTCGTGCTCCCTGGGTGGTGCTGCACAGGCAACACAGCTCTGGGAGGCTTGCAGTATGGACCCACCGGACGAAGCTATGCCGTGAAGCGACCTAGTCGTGTTTTGGGATGTAGTCCGGTGCTACCGTTGTGGGAGACGGGTCTGGGCAGTTACATCAACTCCCCGACTGTCGTTCTCTCAGAAGAATTCCATTCACTCTGAGTAGAGTGAATATAATTCTTCTGTATCTATGCGCCCTGGACCGTCGCTTACCATCAGGCGCGTCGGTGGCCAAACGTAGATCCGTTTGTTTCTCCCCTGTGAATCGTCTTATCGTTGCCTCCCTTTCCATTCATTCTTGACCGAGGTCCAGACGTAGAACTTACCCTACTCCTGCATGTTATCAATGTGTTTATACATCGTATTAACGTCGCCAGCTGTACACAGAGCAGGTTTGCACAGGTAAGTGAGAGTACAGTGTGCAAGTGGTCGGCGTCGTCTATCGTATTGCAGGCTTTCCCTTCCTTATAAGGAATTTGGTGTCATCCGCGACTCCGGCCATGTCACTAAAGATTTTAGATTTTAATGTAAAGTTTTGTTTGAATACAGCTGTTTCCATAACAAATTCTACCCAAATCTAACGATAAGATCGTTGATGGACAACCTAGTCACACAGTTTAAATCACGACTCTAAATAACCTCAAAAATTACCCCTTTAACGATATAAAAACTGAGCCATTTTGGATCTCAAAACTGACGTCATAAAATGACTTCCAAGTTAATATTTTCAAAAAAATTCTATCCGCCATCTTGTTTTATGAATGTAAGTTTTAATGACTACCTTAAGGTATTCAAAACAGTAAAAACTAGTCTCTTAATTACTACATCAATATTTACCATAATAATTTAAATATCCATCTATGTGCCAGCTCCTAAGGATGTGTCCTAAACTGTTTACTTCGCACGATTGCTTCATCGTCCAACTGTATTGAGAAGGGGTCTGTTTGTTACACTGTGGTTCTACTAACTGATCAAGTTTGGAACAGTACTTCAAATGTCTTGTAGCTGTCTGCTTAGAAAATATAACTGCCCCAACTAGAAACAGAAACGAGACACATGCTGGATGTTAGCATGAGGCCTATCTGTAGAGGTGATCCAAGCGTTGTGTGTGCGTGTTGCAGAGCGATCTGCGGCCGCATCGAAGCGTACATCTCGTCGCTGCCGCCGCCGTACCACCTGCGCCGACCGCTGCTGGCGCGCGCCGCCAGCGCCGAGGCCCGCACGCCCGCGCGCGCGCCGTCCTTCAGCGTGTGCTGGTGCCGCAACATGCCGGTGCGTACACTCGTCGCTGCCGCTGCCGTGCCATCTGCGCCGTTCTATAAAGCTTACATATTAGCTGTAAAACGTCAGCCATTTGCCGGGACTTTGCCCTTTTCGTACTTGTAATAAGTGATGAAGCACCCGGTCCACATGCCGCAGGCGCCCGAGGTGATCAACGCTACGACGGGCAAGCTGGAGAGCGGCCAGCCCTCGCTGCTGTGCAAGCAGAGCATGTTCGCGCGCTGGCACTACCTCGTGCAGCGCCTGCCGCTGCTGCCGCAGGTATGTACCGGCACACGCCCCGCCCGACTGTGCCACGACACACAGTCGGCCGGTCGTCTACACATTCAGCGCGGCAAGCGTTGCTTGACCACTTGATTCACTAATAACAGTGTACAGTGGCGATTGTGTTATGACTCAAGACCTGTCTTTGTAACTATCCATAATAGATCCTAGAATTTAGTAATGAAGTCAAACATAAAGAATTGTAAAGATTGCTGATAGATGACGCTAAGCGTCTACTTTAGTAAGTAAGGAATTGCAGGCAATGATACGGTAGCTCACTAGAGCATTAGCACGGCACGTTAAGTGGCGCCGGTTCGAGTCCCGCCTGTTCCCGTCTCATTTTCAATGTTTAATTAAAAGAAAACTGACAATATTTCGTTAGGAGTATCGTTTAGAATAATTTTGAAAGAATTCTTTAGATAATTTTCAGATATATAGATACACATAGTCACTCGGCTTCATAGAACATGATCCAGCACGACTGCACGAGCATGCACGAATACGTCATGGTATTTGGGAATCCTTAACTTATTCTAGCATTGAGTAATGAATAACGAAACATTTCATTTCATTTGATTTGTGTGGTGAACTATGTCTTTGGCGTTTTGATGTGATTTGAATCCCCTATTATAGGGATTATCCCCTAAACACGTGATTACAAAAAATACATATTTCAGTATTTTTTGTAATCACGTGTTTACCGCCACCGATCACATATACTAACTTGTTGACCGCTCTGGACTTTGTAATGGGTATATGTCTTCTCGGGGCCACGATCAAAGAATATTGAAAAGTTACTGTTGTGTTATCGTGACATTATTATTGCTATCGACTATTATTATGTCGTCCAAGTACACGAAACATAAAACCTTCGACCTCAGAAGACCAGTCTCTTTAATCACTTTATATTTTAAGCAGCTAATTATTATCTACTTACTAGGAATGAGATCAAACTCGAGATTAGAGGGTTTATGGGTCTACTTGTGTCTTATCATATTTAAAGTATGTTTGTGCTATCTGATGAAAACCCCCGTGCAAGTCTATAATGTAGGGAGCAGTCGGCAAGTGTAGCGTTCCGTCGTATAGTAAGAGTGATATCGTGCGGGTACTCGCCCCTGTCGCAGGAGGTGGACGGCGTGGAAGCCACGGAGGGCGCGGTGCCGGCGGACCTGCCCGAGGACCCCGCCACGCTGCTATACAACGAGGCTAAGCAGATGTGTCCTACATACCAGGTGTGTACAAATTATTCTGTCTTTGGATTGGGCAACCAAATATCTTTGTAACAATTTTATTTTAAGATTTTTATAAGTAATTACGTTAGATACCCAAATTATTTTAAGAATATCAGTTTGTTTTATCAGAATCCTACACCGACTGCCGAATCAGGTCTCCCTGATTATGGTAAGTCTCCCTTATCACACGATAAGTCGGTGAGCACAGTACTGTTTGGTCCGACAGCTGGCGAAGCAGCGCCTGATCGAGGCGTTCGAGAAGGCGAAGCTGGGGCGCTGGATCAAGCGGCCGCTCGAGCAGGACCAGTTCGTGTGCGAGCTGCGCGGCGCCGCGCCACAACTACTGTTCGCTTAGGTGGGACCCGCGCCGCCCGCCCGTGCGCCGCGACCCGCCCGCCCCGCGCCCGGGCCACTACGCCGGGACTGCACGATGGACGCTGTGCATAATGCTAACAATCATAATAAAGTATGTAAGGATCAATTTAATCGTATACATGTTAATGTAAGGCAAGTTGGTGAGGTGCACGAGGATGGGACACATGTTAGTGTGAAAGAATTTAATTATGATAAGAATAATATCGATGTTACTCGAATCGATAAAGTGGCCGCTTTACGTCTGCCACAGTCGATGTCGCCCGCCGTGATAGGAACTCGTCAACGAGATTCGAATTATAACAAATTGTACGGCAGTGACAAGATAGTCGATAGTAAAGCTGTGGCAGACACCGACGCTAAGCTCGGTGATGTGGGTGACAGAGCTCTCTCGTACTACTACTACCGTAACAGTAACACTTGCAGTAACGGTCATAGAGATAGTCACGTTAATACGTTAAATTTACCAAAAAGTTATAAAAATAGTGCTATTAGTCGCATGGTTCGAGCTAAGATGGAGGAAAGTGAGGTTAAAACGTCGGTTTTGGATCATAATAAGGAGAATGTAGATGATAATTTGGCTGGTCGAGAGAGTGGGAACAGATGTAGCAATGATCGTGAAGTGTGGGATGACGATTTAGGTGTTAGCCATTTGTATTACTACGATTACGGTAATTTTAATAAAGATGATAGTTGTAAGGATAATGTTACCGATAATAGAGACGATCTCAGTGACGTCAATAAACAATTAAACAATCGTAATGACGATAAAGAAGTAAAAGATATTACTCATAAAATACAAGATGTCAACTTGGGCGACGATAAGAAGTGGTTTTGGAGAAACTTTTATAAGAACAGGCAAGTCAAGCGTGAAGACAGTAACAATACCAAAGATATTAGTAATGACGTCACTGATATTGAAAATAATGCGGCGAATAATAATAATAATTTAGGTGAAATAAAACATGCACAATATGATCTGAAACATACGAACTTAAGTAGATTAAGATTTGACACTAGATATAGTATTAGACCAAGCGTTATTAATACCAAAGATAAGTTAACTGGTGAAAACGTTTCAGATGATGTAGTCAATCATCACGCTCACAAGTTAGTAGGTAAGCACAGTAGAGAGCTTGAAGTAGATACATCAGGCAATTTAAGGAACACAGTCGTAAAAGTAGAAAAGAGCATAAACTTGGACCGTAGTGATGTGCCACGCAATGAAACCGTTACGCGAGACACAGTCAGAGTCATTAAAGTTGAACAAGACAAGAATACTGATACCGTAGGGAACGTTGATCATAAACCAATTGTAATGAATAAATTTACTGCTTATCATATGAGCCGGTACAGAGACTTTTACAGAAACACTTTACAGAAAGAAAAATACGTTGAAAACGCATCCACAGAGTCACCGACTCAAACTGAAACTGACGAATATTTCTTTAATCATTCGAAAACAGCAAATATTAACATTAATAATAAATCTAACGATGATCCCAATAATTCCAGCAGTAACAACATTTATTCAAAAATCACAATTAATAAACCTTATTTTACTAAAGACGATTCAAAACACCAAAATGAAGCTCGTAATAATGATTCGGTTAAAGTAATTGTTCATGGAAACAATAAGAACGCACAAAATTCTGTCAAAAGTTCTGTTTTATTAAGAAGACTTCAGATTTACGAGAAAATAAGCACAAAGAATAAATGATAATGATTGTAACCGGCTGTTTTAAACACTCGGTCGTTCAGACGTTACCGGCTGTTGCCGCGACTCGACAATATTAGGGTCAACCTGTAGGTTGTCGATCTCGATATCTCGTCTGATTGGAATATCGAGAGAGTATCGTAAAAGTATCATTACTTTGACGTAAGTCGTATTTCATTTAGATTTTTTCCTTATTTTAAATCATTAAACTATTTCTTAGTTACCTTGTATTGTTATATGTATTTCTCTATTAACAATTCAATTGATTTGACGCTACAGACGGGGTGTCCTCGCATTAACCATATGGAACATTGAACAATTTTCATTATGTTCACATTCCGCATTCCACCGACTGTCCTACCTCCCACTCTCCTTATAAATCATCGTTTACGTACAAATGCTCAGTTCAGTTTTGTAAATAAACTCCTTGTAGATTTTTCCACTTTTCTACCTTGATACCACTTTAATGTTATTCATAAAACTTCACCTCACGTCCCAGACGTCGTTTATATTTGCGCACAAAAGTAGATGTCTGTTCTGAAACTGTCGTTAAAATGTATTCACGGAAGTAGCGCACGATATGAAAACAATAAAATTAAAAAATATCACTTTGACACACTTTCAGTTATTTGTTATTAAAATTTAGCGTATAAATTCATTTATAGATAATTAAATAAAACCAATCGGCATTTAAAAATCTGTTTGTTTACATAAAGTGTCATCAACGCCTATAGTATAGTTGTGTACGAGAACAGTGTGAGTTGTGTGTGTGTGTGTGTGTGTATGAACGTGACGTATGAATGTTTGGGGGTGCGTGTGTGTGAGTGCACACACGCACGGCGTAGTGTCCCGGCCGCTGGGGTCCGCTGGGGGCCGCTATGGGCCGCTCCGCGCTTTAGTACAGTGATGTCTACCAAAGCGACAACACGTCGAACTGTTACAGAATGTTATTATTTGTTCAATATATCTTCCTGCCATTGCCTTGCGGGACAGCCTCCGTTGTCTTTATAATTATACTTTTGTAGCTAATTTCTAAACAAATTTAGAATTATATTATCGTGACATCATGTCATTCTCCACCACGGGATATAATAGTTACTTTCTTATAATTTTTCACGACTCATCCGTAAATAGACAGATGTTGCTCACTTCCAAATCACAAGATGGGGCATACCTGTGACAGAATTACTGACTAGAGACTATAATTTATCAACCAATAATCTCTCAGTACTGTCGGTACCCGGTACAGTAGCGGCTACATGGCTGCTGTCCCCGCAAGGCGGTGTGTGTGAAGGTATGCGCTTTGGTAGTCAATCAGTGGCGTCGCGTCCGCTACAGGCGGCCGGTGCAGACCAACCTTGGAAGCAGAGTATTAGCTCGAACACTCGAGCGCAAAACATTGTAACCAAGTGACGTGCGCACGCGCATGTACAATAAGTTACCTTTAATTGGAATTGAAGCACAATCCGTAATGTTGTTTAATTAAGGTATTTTGTAAAAGAAATGTTTTTAGGTGCCATCAAAATATTCCCTTAATTCGTAAAATATTACAATTACTTTCCAATACGATGTGTATTCTTGAAGCATACATATAATTTTCGTTGATTACTTTGTTTTTTTTTTAAGTGAAATGTTTGTAATGTTATCTTTCTGGTTTTGTTTTTTAATTATTGGCTTTTACATGATTTTACTGTTATTGTATGTTCTAAATATAAAACGTACTTAGTCACTGCCATTGTGTTGTGTACCATTCAATCGAATATTTCACGAAACATATCTACAGTATTACATTGCGGCTGTATACCATAATTTACATAGTCTATGAGCTTTTATAATAATTTTACAAATCGAATATTCCGTTTCATCGTTCAAACTAAAATATTAAAAAGTTACATTTTATAAGTTACAATAAAAAACAGTACACAGTCATATAAACATATAATAATAACGAAAATATTCGATTAGTAACAATTACTTTTATAACTGACCTTCATTTAGCAGCGCCATCTATGAACTACGTACTAGAACTTTTTAAAAGTCGTAATACATTAAAAAATATTTTACTGTCATCGCAATTTCAGTGTCTTTTTTAACTGTCACTGCAGACTTGCTACTTTTAGCATCGGTGATCAGTTATTTTTGTTGTTTTGCTAAAGTGACCAAACACATTTATTAAAACGCGATGCAGTCGCCAAATTGCTAGAACAAAAATATTTGAACATACTTGTAACACGCGACGCAGCTGATGTGTACATCCCGTTAGTTTTTTTTATTATTTACATATTTTTTCTCTATCTAGTACGTGGTACAGTGGGCGTCTTCTATTGCATGATCTCCTTATAAATTTAATCGTAAGGAGTGTCAGGTATAGGAATACACCGACTGTTCATAGAAGTGTGTATGTAATTATTTCAGTCAATATCACACAACAGTCTGCAGACAAATGTATGGGATTTACATGAGATATAGTTAAGTTACGTGGACGTGTTAATGTGATACATTTTCATAATTCTTGCATTTAAATGCTTGTAGGTTGTACAGTCTGTAGGCTGAGCGCCTCTAGCGGTAAGTTATGGAACTATCCACATAGTACTATTAAAAATGATTGGTCTTGTCCTAGACTTTATCCCTCTATAATAAGATTTATAATTAAAACGGAATCCATCTATTATCCACTGTTTTTCCTTCGAATCAGTTTTTGAATAAAAACTTCATTTCGACTGAGAAATCTGACTTTGATATTATGGTTACTAACTTACTAAGTTGTGATAACTGTAACTCTTAATAACTGATTACGTTATTGATAAAATTCAAAACGAAAACGAAACCACAAGTTCCACAATTTATCGACAGAGGCGCTAGTGTGATATACCTCTTGATCGTAAGTGCTCGTATTATTAAGTAATTATTATATTTTCCAATTATTGTGTAAGGAACAATGTTGTCTCCATTAGCTGATTCAACTTATGTGTAAGCTTAATAAATCATTTCTCTGTAAAGTTGTGTTGTATTATTTGATTCATCTCCACAAAGAAAGGAAAATAAATAAAGTACTAAAGTAACATTGTGTAACGCGACAACTTTATATTTGGGCCGGAACCATGAAACCCGTTTATATATTATTATATTGAGATTTATATTTATTTAAAGAGATTTATATTTTGATATTGAGACGTACGTGTTTAATCTGTGGTGAATTATTATTATCTATGACTGACGACTGATTTCTCCCGCCAGTACTCTGATCTTTATTATTAACTTCGTTTGCCAGATAAAACTTATTATTTTATTTACTACCCACATTTAATTAGTTCCTGGTCCATTTATCTCTACATTCATAACCTGTCCATCCATTTTATCATAAAAAAATATTATTAAATATTAATCTAATCTGAGTGTCTTTAATTCCAATATTTTCTCTACCTGGTGGCTATAAGCGCGACTGATATATTTAATAGTGCTAATAATGCTTATCAACTACATGTTCGTCGGTAAGCGAATAATTTGAGAACCGATTAGACATTTTTTCATGTTCATAATGGTCCGAAAAATAGGAAATGATACTCGGACAGTGCAACATGTGTGTCAACTAGTTCAATAAAACAACAGGAAGTGGCACAATATTAATATTATTTATTTATTGATACAATAAATGTTCACTATTAACACTTAGGTACAATAACGTCACACTACTTATATAAAGGCCTGCATCTTAGATACTCGTAACAATATGTCTTTTCAGAGTTATTTGTTTTTAGCTTATAATACGGCTCAGGTTCAGATAATTAAACATTACATAGCTTGACCTCGGCTTGGCTATGTTCTTTTGGCTATTTCTTGGCTGTGCCTGTCTCTCATGCACTTGTAGTTTGACAGAGACTGCAATACTTGCACGTGTTGTAATGTTTATGTATCTTGACCGCAGTACTGAACTAACTCACTCGTAACTTTTATACACCTACCCCACATTTCCTAACTAGTTGTATATTAATTAGTAAACAATCTTGGCATGTAATACGTCATTTAGACGTTATTCTGTGGGCTCAGTAATTACCAGACATAATAGATTTTTATTATTGAATAGATTCAGGCGTTACTTTGCGGAAGTCCATTACATTGGATGCAAATAAATACAATATCTAGCTACTTCCACAATATTGAGGGTAGTCATGCATTCCCGACCATTAGCACCGAGTCGGTGGCGGACACTGCACGGTCTAACTGGGGTGGGGGGGGGGCGTGTAGACAAGTCTAAAGTTAGACTTTCCAACAGCCGCGCAGGTACAGGCGTGTAGAAAAGTGTTAACCTGGTAAAAATATACATATTTTTATTAAATCAACACTCTAATAATCTAAACGGTCGTGTAACATTTGTGACACTGACTGTTCCCGGCCCCTGAGCGAGTGAGACAGATATATTGCATGTTTTACAGTCGACGGTCGTTACATCCTAGACGCCTCCGAGGGCATGTTATAATTGTTGGAAATGGATATATTATTTATTTATTTAATTATTTATGCACAAAAGAGTACATAGGCCGTCTTAATGCATAGACATTTTCTGCCAGACAACCAGAAATTCGTGTCTATATTTTCATAGGTTTTCTCTATTTTAAGTGTTTGTTTTATTTAATAATATTAACAATAAATTGCCTTACCAAGATTGGTTATTTAGAATATGTTAAAGAATAGGGTAGGTATAGATAACTATATAATTAGTAACATGCTGAATTATTCAGTAGTTATAACATCGACACAATATTTCTGTCGACACTGACATTCGACATTAAAAAATACTGTGCTTTGTACATTTATAACGTAATTTTATTTATGTTTCCCTAACTTGTTAACAGAAACTATGATTGAAATGATGTTTATAAAGTTGCGCTCACTAGAGTCTTAGACCAGGGGTCGGCAACCTTTTGAGTCGGAAGAGTCAAAAATTACAATTTACAAAATTTCAAAGTTTGCCACAATTTTTTTTCTTGCCAACAATAAGCAGTAACTTGCATAAATAACGTTTTTAATAAAAAACAAACTAATCTATTTCTTCATAAGATATAAGTCGTGTTTTTTCACAACAAATTATATAACATAGGCCTACAGGGGCTTTAAAATCTATTTGGCCATTTTTTGGACAGCCTGTATATATGGTAGTATTAGATAATCACTTATTATTTAAGTAAAAAATTAATAGATTTTTAAATGTTTTTTCTTTATAAATTAAGTTTCATTGTCGCATGGAACTAAAGAGCCGCAGCTTCACATCCAAAGAGCCGCACGTGGTTCGCGAGCCGCAGGTTGCCGACCCCTGCACTAAACCAATGTCGCTAACTTAATAATATACATAAATATCGTTACAATCATATGTTTTGTAAATATTACACATTGCCCGACCTGGGAGCCGAACCCACAAACCCTCCGTAACAAATCTCTTCAAAGTTACAATATTAAATGGAAAAAGAATACGGTCGCGAACAGGATTCGAACCTGCGCCTCCCGGATGAATACTCCAGGCGCTCTGACCACTAAGCCATCTCGACCTCTGCTCACCACCGCGAATTCTTCTTCCATATTTTAACACGTCTTTTGGCGACGTCATTGCAATCAATTCAGTACTTACAAGTGACCGAACCGACACGACTAACTTTGCAGTTAATACAATGTCCAATTCCATTTAATATTGTAACTTTAGAGTTCGCTAAGCATGCGTTAATGCTTTTTCAAAGACATAACTTGAAATCTCTTCAAATTCCATGAATATGTTCTAACTTTTTACTTAGCCGTTATTAGGCAAGATTCTGCCAGCCTTATCCAGCACAAAGTTATAAACGTCCTTTACATAACAATGATCTCGTTGATCTCTCTACAATGTAGAGCTCAGTTGCTGAGCGTTGCACTTTCGAGCTATGTGATCTCTATGGACAGTCGCACTAACTTGGGGGGCCTCCATTAATTACGTGAGGTTCGAAAGGGGGGGAGAGGGTTTGGCAAAAATCACAAAATATCACAAGGGGTAGGGGGGGTGTAGTAAGATATCACGTGTATTTATTTTCTGTATTTAAAGATAACATTCGAAAAGTTTTAAGATTCTTTGCAGGTACTAAAAAATACACGTGCGGGTGGGGGGATAGTCTTAAATCTCACCACGTATCACCAAGGGGGAGGCGAGGGGGTATAAAAAATGCTAAAAAATCAACGTGATTAATGGATGGCCCCTTGTGTGATCTCAGTGAGCTCTACCGACAGTTCCACTTCTACGATCTCAACCATTCAGTTAATTACAGTCACGTTGGTTTGTCTATTCTAAGTAATATATTTTCTATTACACGTTACATAACACTTTCTGAACACTGCCTTCATAACCTCGGTGAGCTCCACTAGTAGTCAACATTACCTATATTATCTCAACGATCTCCATTAACAGTAATACTCTCTGAGCTCTGCCTGCACGAGCTCTGTAAGCTTTACTAATCGTCACAATCATTTTCAGTGTGATCTCATCTCCACGATCTCTACTGACAGTCGCACGTATTGAGCGCTGCCTGTATGAGCTCGGTGAGCTCTGTGTAAAGCATGCATGTTCTGCTGGAAGGCTTGCAGATCTCGCGGTGGTCCACCGACACGCCGTGCAGGGATCCTATGCCGGCGTCTGTGGAGAGAACAGAGAGTGAGAGAGAGAGTCATAGCACTGATAGCCTAGTAGTGTGACCGTTGGACTGGTAAGTCAAAGGACGCAAGTTTGAACCTATTGAGTTTTTATTAACATATAAGTATTATGAATTATCACTTGCTTATAACGGTGAAGGAAAACATCGTGAGGACACCAGCACACCTGAGAGATGTTCTCGATGGTGTGTAAAGCCATGTCAGAGACCTACGGGTGGTTTAAACTGTGACACTAGGTTGGTCATCAACCACACGATAAGAAGAAGAATAACCCATGTTACTGTAATGTAATTCATGTGGTTCTGTAAAGTTTGATAGTGTAGAGCGTTTTATGGAGTCATGAGTAAGTGACAAGGATTCATAATGTTTTTTGGTCTTGCGGGTGCTATAGTAATTATAAATAATTTGTTATTTCCATTTAATTCTTGGTTTATGAATACTTTATATTTATACAGGGCGGATTTTCTAGATGGGACAGACATAAGGGCAGACTGGCAACCGTTGTATTTATAGGGAAATGTTCTCAGGAGACTGTGATTAACTTTTAGAAATAATATTGACTTGTACTCATTGAATTTCCATGAAAGTCAGCACGATTCAGTTAGCGATTCTCACACGAAACAAATACACACACGATGCGGAACACGTGTCTAGTAGACAACGTTTTATTTGAAGTCACGACGTTTCCCTTCACCGTGTGTCAGCTCTGTTAGAATATAACGCGGTGGGTACCGGCAGAGTCCTCGGACACGATGCGCAGCCACAGCAGCGACATGAGCGTGCGCACGCTCTCCACCACGCTGCGCACCTGCGGCCGCCGCCGGCCCCCGCGCGCCCCCGCCCCGGGCCCCCCGGCGCCCCCGCACGCCCCCGGCCCGGGCCCCCCGGCGCCCCCGCACGCCCCCGGCCCGGGCCCCCCGGCGCCCCCGCACGCCGCCAGCCAGCGCGACTGCAGCTGCAGCACCAGCGGACAGTCTGTAGAAGCACCACACACAGTAAATAAAGGCTCTTACAGCAAGGCACGTTGTCGATCTCTAGAATAGAATAGTGGAGAAACTCCACAAAAACATACTAAACTTATAGTTACTGAAAAAATAGTTTATCGCGTGTTTCATTGGTTTTTGTTTTTCCTAACGTTTGTAGAAGGCATTGTTCGTCGTCGCCGAATGACTGACATATTCAGCCTGCATACGAAACGACAGATAAAAATAAACCAATAATACCCACGATCAATCCTATTAATAGTTATTTTACTATACTGTGTAGTGATCGCGAAAGCTAAATATCGCTTAAATAAAAATAAGCTCCGTCAAATCATCGATTCTCTTCCACTTCTCACTCCCCGTCACCCCATTTACCCTCAACAATCGTCTGCTCTTCACCACTTCCATAAGTCATCGTCATCTTAATCTTAATGCTCCCCTTCCAGTCCCTTCCCTATCTTCTGTAGTTCCACACTTGGACAAATAATGAACATCTCAATATCAGCGACCCCCATTTCTCCCCAACTTACTCTTAGCAATCCTGGAGATTGACAACTAGACACTCCCACAAGTTAATGGCGTTGAATATCAACGATACCACTCCAGGCATCCACTCCTCCCTCCCCCTTCCCCCCACTTACCCTTGGCAATCTCCTGCAGCTCGACACTCCTGCAGGTGATGGGCGTCTTGATGTCGGCGAGCGGGGAGCCGCGGTGCGGGACCGAGTAGAACATGAAGCCCGCGCTCCGCCACCACAGCGCCGCGAGGGGGGGGAGCAAGCTGTCTTCTACAATATCATACGACACATGGTCAAAACACATTCAAACTATTATAGGTAGTGGTATCCCTGAAGGCGCGCCCCACTCGTCCGCCTAACCGCTTACAGAGCAAGTGTGCAACCTTCCGCTAGTGTTATAGATCTGTGATTAAATATACTAATTTATCTAAGCGTGCACCAAGGCCGTAGCCAGAAATGAATCGGGGGTTTCTACCGTCAGGAATTTCAAGATAAATCTTTGAAAAGCATTAACGCATGCTTAGCGAACTCTAAAGTTACAATATTAAATGGAAAAAGAATACGGTCGCGAACAGGATTCGAACCTGCGACTCCCGGATGAATACTCCAGGCGCTCTAACCACTAAGTCATCTCGACCTCTGCTCGCCACCGCGAATTCTTCTTCCATATTTTAACACGTCTTAGGCGACGTCATTGCAATCAATTCAGTTCCTATACAGGTGACCGAACCGACACGACTAACTTTGCAGTTAATACAATTTTTCCATTTAATATTGTAACGTCAGGAATTTTTTAACATAATTAACTACAATTTCGGGGAGGGAGGTATCTTTTTTCACGTTTGGAACAAATGTATAATACAATGCTAACGTTATATTTCACTTCTTGTCTGGGATTTCGGGGGGGCTTGAACCGACGGCTTTACGTGCTCTCCGACGCACGGGGGTGGCACACCACTAACTTCCTGACTCCGGGCTGCTACTGAAGTCCTGGCTAATTCTTAACAGAGAAACCCAATAACATTTTGCCTGTCCCGGGAATCGAACCAACCTTACTCTCAGTAGCCGCGCTTTCGGTCACCACTGGACCAATGCAGGCAGGCAGTTAAGTAGTATGTACAGTCAGCAAAATAGACAGGTTTACTTAGTTATTTTATTTTACTGAGAATTTCCTAACAGAAAAAACCCAATTACGCTTTGTCTGACCTGGGAATCGAACCCAGGACCTCACGCTCAGCAGCCGCGCTTGCGTCCACTAGACCAACGAGGCAGTCAACAATTATAATATTACGACCCCCACATACCTTCAGGATTTGAAGACACAACGTCATCATCCGCTCCACCCTCCACTCCCGCTGTGTCATCTGCTGTGTATCTTCTTTGTTCATCTTTTCTAACACTAATATCAACATATTCTGAGCTCTCATTACATCTAGCTTGCGTATCATTAACAACGTCATCGTTTTTGACACAGCCAAGCAAATTAGTCATAGCGTCGTTGGAATAATTAATCATATTATTACAATTATTGTCAAAATCTACATTAAAACTATTATCACCGGAATTATTATTGTTCCTTATCTCATTCATTTCGTCTATATTTCTGAGTGTGGTTTCACCATTTTTGGTGCAGCCGTTCTTGTGTTGTTCATTCATAAAATTGTTTAGTAAGTAATTACGTTTATCACTATTTTGATCTAAGCTCTTTGTATGAACTTCATTGTTATAATAATTATTAACCTTATTATCTACATTATTAACTATATTATTAATATTATATTCTCTATCACTTTGGTCCTCGGAATTTTTATTTGTTATATTTTGATGGTATGATTGTTGGTTTTTCATTTTCAGATGAGCTTCATAGGCTGGAAAGAAATAAAGAATATTGAATTATTAAGGTAATTGCACGAGATATCGTGTTATACAGTAACTGGTTTGTAGATGTCAGATAGGCAGTCGCTCCATGTAACATACTGGTATTAAGCTGCATCCGGTTTGACTGGAAGCCGACCCCAATGTAATTGGGAAAAGGCTAGGCAGATTGAGTTTTTTTTTTAAACGTTGACCCACACTAGCAAGTGCTTCCTGTATCGTGGGTGCGTTTACAGACATATAATCTCACAAGCACACACACACCCAGACCCGGAGCAATTATCTATAGATCGTACAAACATTTGCTCCGTGCAGGAATCGAACCTGCGACACGCAGCGCAGCGGTCGGTCTCTCGACCACTGCGCCAACCGCACCACCATTTGCATTTCGCCGACAATTGATTGAAGAGTCCAGCACTCTATCTATATGTAAGACACTAGTCAGCTCACCGTCGCAGTAGATCTGCTTGATGAACAGCCCCCCCTTGGAGTGCCCCACCCACACGATGGGCCGCCCCCCCACCCCCAGCGCCACCAGCTGCGCCGACATCTGCTGCGCGCGCTCGTGCAGCCGCAGTCTGCACACAAACATTATAATGTTAATATACCCCCGACCATATTTCGGTCACGGCGGCCTATCTCCACGGAGATTAGCCAAGTACGCAGGAGATATTATAGTACACAAGTGTGTGCGCAAACACAGGTGCACTCCCTCTTCCTTCACTCTCATAGTACTAGAGCCGGTGGTTGCTCTAGTGGTCCTAAGCGCGACTGCTGAGCGTAAAGATCTCAGGTTCGATTCCCGAGTCGGACTAAGTACTCAATACTCAATACTCAATACTTTATTGCACTCCATATGTTATAAAGGTGTTAAATATAGTAATAATTACAGTACAATATGGACCCTGTAGGGCACGGCAACGTAGAAAAGAGGAGGATGCTAACATTTCTTCTGGTTAACTTTATTTATGTGTAGAATTCGTTATTGAGAATGATTATTATTATGTATTGTTTGTTCAGACTATAATATATTTATGTGTTTTTATAAAGTATTATATTCAATATTTATGTATGTATTTTATTATTGTAATGTATTATTTATTAAAATATAAATTTATTGATGACTCTATGATAATTAATAATTATTAATATTACTATTAATATATAATATACAATCATTTAATTTAATTCGTTATTTATTTTAAATCTTTATCATTAATGTATTCTTTAATATTATAGTATGCTTTATTGATAAGTATATGTTTTAGCTTATTTATAAAAGTTTTATTTCTGGTTTCTTCTTTAAGGGCTTCTGGGAGTTTATTATATAATTTTATTGACATTACATATGGACTATTGGAATGTAGTAGTAGTAGTAAGTAGTATTGGGTTTTTCTGTTAAAACATTCTCAGTAGCAGCCCGAAGTTTGGAATAGTGCCCGGTAGATAGCAATAACCCCACCACCTATTTCATGGGGCTTAATAACAGCATCATTGAAATGTGGGTGTGCAACTTTGTACACCTCTGCCTACCCCTTTGGGGAATACAAGCGTGATGCTATGTTATAATACATATATAAATATATAGTTATCTCACCTCTTATTTCCTTTGACCCACAGCGGCCTCCACAGGTACGGGTCACTTGTATAGTTGATAGAGATGACCCGCGCGCCGGGGAAGTCTTCCTTGATCCAGTCCTTGGGCCAGCACGGGGAATAGCACTCGTCACACACACACCCACACCCCGCCACACACCCACCCTCCCTAGCTACATTTAACTTACACTTACATTCATTTAACTTACACATTTCATTTAAATTACATTTACAATTGTCCGAGTGACATTTAATGTCACTTCTGTCGTCACAGTTACATTTCAAACCGTTCTCATCGAATTTACATTTAAATGTATTTAAATCACAGTTTTTATCACATTCAGTTTTAAATAATTCGGTGACGAATTTCGCTTGTGTTTCGTAGTTGTCGACGTCGACACGAATCAGAGTGTTGTTGTAAAACTTTTCTGTTATCAATGAGTTTTCGTTTGGGAGTATTTTTTTGAAGCAGCCATTGAGGTGGTCAAATGAAACGTTTTCATTTAAAGTGGTTTCATTTAAAGTGGTTTCATTTAAATTGGTTTCGTACTCGTAGATGTCTTGCAAGTTGTTGTAGCTGTGTTCTGGTTTGTTCTGGGTACAGCTGCATGGTTCTGTGGGGTGGTTTCTGAGGAGTACTTTGGTGGGGTCATGTTTGTACTTTGTCTTCCATTCTCCTTGTCGCCAGGTGTTGCCGAGGGACCCTGGAATGGACAAAAATCTTTACTAATATTATAAATCCAAAAATGTATATTTATGTTTAATTATTATTTTATAAGAATAAGGATAAATGTCCAATGTCAATCGAGCGGACTGTTTGACATTGGACATAATATGTCAATTCATACTACTGTAGTGAGACCTGCCGAGGCTGTCGACGGTACAAGTTGACCGCTTACCATAGAGTCCGTGCACGAAGATGACGTCGAGTGTGGGGGCGGGGGGGGCGTGCAGCACGACGCACTCCACGGTGGGCTCGGGGTGCAGGTGCGCGGTGCCGGCCTGGCGGGCCCGCGGCGGCGCTAGGGGGGGCTTCGACGCTATAGACGGGGAAAGGGAAAATAATTATGTTATACAATTAGTGGGCAGGATTCGAACCTCCGCATCCCGGATAAATACTCCAGGCTCTCTGATCACTAAACCATCTCGAACTCTGCTCACTGCCACGAATTCTTCTTCCACATTCTAGTACGTCTTTTGGCGATGTTAAGCTAACATACACATATAGCTGTCTCTTTGGTCCAGTGGCCCCAGTGGGAGCACTGAGAATGAGGTATTGGGTTCGATCTGGTCAGGCAATATGTTATACGGACTTTTCTTCTAAGAAATAGATGGCAATAGGATTATAGGCTCACCACCTATTACATGGGACTTAACAACAGCATTGGTGAAATGTGGGTGTACGACTGTGTACACCTCTGCCTGCCTCTTCGGGGAATACAGGCGTGATGCTATGTTATGTAGTTTTGCCGACTACCAATTCAATTACAAATTTATTGGAGTCTCAATGGGGTGGCGCCTGTATGACAATTTTTTGTTACATTGCAAGAATTTATTTTTATATCGTAATAGAGTTTACATACACATAACCTCACACACACACACGCAGACCCGAAACAATAATATGTAGAACATACAAATATTTGCTGCATGCGGGAATCGAACCCGCGACACGCGGCGCAGCAGCCTGTCTCGATCACTGCTCCAACCGCGCCGTCAATTGTATATCATTATTTTAAATTAGCAGACCCCTGGTTAACGTAATCACTAGACTTACCAGCAGTGATGGGCGGCAGCGGCGCCGTGACCAGCCGGTGGAGCAGCACGGTGGCCGTGCTCCATAGACACGACACGCACCAGCGACTGACAACAAAAATATACATTACTAACTTCTGCCCGCGACTTCGTCTGCCTAGACTTTAGAATTAGGTTCAGCCGGGATAAAAACCCTATGTGTTAATCCAAGTTATAAGCTATCTGTGTGCGAAATTTCATCCAAATTCGTTCAATAGTTTTTGCGTGAAAGAGTAACAAACCTTTCCCGGTCGATAACGAACCGGCCGGTAACGATTCCCGGGTCGGGCAAAATGTTATTGGGTTTTTTTCTGTTAAGAAATTCTCAGTAACAGCCCGGAGTCAGGAAGTTGGTGGTGTGACACCCCGTGATTCGGAGAGCACGTAAAGCCGCCGGTCCTGCGCCTGATCTCTCTCCGATCGTGTCGGATTGCCGTCCCATCAGACTGAGAGTGAAGGAAGAGGGAGTGCACCTGTGTTTGCGCACACACTTGTGCACTATAATATCTCCTGCGTACTTGGCTAATCACCGTGGAGATAATTTCAAAAATACAATCACGCCTGTTTCTCACTGGGAGAGGCAGAGACCATCGACTTTCACTTGTTACAGTTCTGTCATACCTTTTTTGCTTCATCTATGTCATTTATCGTCAGTTTTGGTAAAATTTGTATTTTTTTATATTTACATAATCATTAGGTTACTACATACATAATATGGTTGATAAAATATTCTCATAGTGATAACTTCGCGAATTCCTCACCCGCCATAGACAATACTCGTCTATATCAACGTCGTCTATCTATGACAACTAAGAATAGCTTCAATTGATATGATTACTGCCTAAGGAGGTGCGCGGGAGTTGTTGACGACTGACGAGTGGGTTGATTGTAGTACGTTAATATGTGACTGTGGGTGTGTGTGTACAGGGTTGTCACGCGTGAATTATAATAATAGTTAAAAAACACGCTTTTGTAACTAGTCGAACGCGAAGTTATTATGTTGAAGAAGCACCCCACGCTTTTTTACGGTAAAATGTTTTATTCATAATCACCCTATTTTGTTTTTGCATTTATAGAAAATTATTTTGTGTTTTTTAGTTCTATAAACTATTATTTATTTTTGCTTTTTTAGTCTTATGCTTTTCGGAGATTTATCTGAATAATAAGATTTTGCTCGCTATTTTGGAGCGTCCACCACGCATTGAATTTTCGTATTCTTCTCAGCAAACCCTTTCATTTAACGACGACTGCGATGAAAATTCTGCACATACCTTGTTTTTACACGACTGTCCAAAAAAGGAGTATCTATTATGTTTTTCATTCACTTTTTAGTTCACATATGTCAAACGTGCTATTTAATTGCTCAATTAATTATTTTTTATTTAGAAGAATATACACTGATCTTAAGAGTATCAAAAATGTTTCCAATTCTTCGTGTAAAGGATCGCATCGATAAAGTTTATAAAACTTGAAGAAACATAAGGTAGTGCTTTATTTTAATTCAAATAAATAGTTTTCAGTTTACATTTAATTTTCACGTATTTGAAGTACGTACTTTATTTTATTTTTTTACCTTATACAAATAAATTAATATATGAAAAAATAATGGACAAGAACGGGGTTTGAACCCGCGACCTTTGACGTTCCGGGTCATCACTCTACCAACTGAGCTACCTTGTCTCGTTATTATCCATTGAAATTTTCAACCTTCTTTGTATTCGTCTTAAGGAGACGCCTGGTGATATTTATCTAGCAATCATTTACAGATATACTAAACTCAGCGTTACCACTTTACAGTTGTAAATCGCCGAACAACATCCCAATCCTTTATAAATCATATATATATTAATTACTATTTTTCAAAGAAACATAATTTTTTCGATGTTTCTTTGAAAAATAGTAATTAATATAGGCATTACATGGCCTCAACATGTATTAAAAAATATAATTATATAAAATTTATATATACCTACTATATTTATAGAATAGAATATAAAGTATTTATTTGTGTATGATTTGCCAACAAAGGTGGCAACCCTATGTGTGAATGTGTGTGTGTGAGTGGGTGTCGGCAATACACGACATTTCCTCTGCACGTGATATTGTAGGAGGCGGGGTTTGTTATTTAAGAATTTTAAGTGTGTGTTGTAGACCTAGTTCTTCGTAAAATTGTTAATATTATACTGTCTTGTATTATCTAACTGTACATCTATACAAATTAATAAAATTAAAGTTTGTATGTAGTCTAATTCTGTTTATAATGTTAAAATAACAGCTTTTTACTAAATGCGTATGAAAATATATATATACAGTACTTATAACAAACTAGCTGGTGCCCGCGACTTCGTCTGCGCGACTAATGGTAGCCTTTTTTATGTTTTCGGGGCGAAACCTTCTAAAAGGCGCCCGGACTTTGGGGATAAGACCGGGGAGTGTGGGATTCTATTAAAATTATCTTATTCTCACTAAAACCATCCCGGTGGTCACCATCAGCATATGTAGGGAGGGGGGGGCGCACTGGGTATTCTGAACAGACCAGCTCCAGTACCCCCGCTATGCAACGCTTATTAAGGCACATCCCTGGGGAGACTGTAAAGGGGTCTCCCCTTCGCTATGCACGGTAGCACGTGACCACTGTGCCACCGTCTTCTCTGGGGTCACATGACAGGTGAACAGAGGCCCCGCTCTAAGCACCCGTGACCCCAAAGTCACGCCCAATCTTGGTCCCTAGTACCCGCCGCTCAGCTGCCCACGCAGGGTACACCTCGAGGACTAATGGTAGCCTATGTCCTTCCCCAAGGTATAATCTATCTCCTTGCCAAATTTCATTATGAACCCTTCAGCCGTTTAGTCGTGAAAAATTAACAAACAAATAAACAAACAGATTTACTATCGCATTTTTAATATTAAGTAATTAAAGATAAAAATTTATTAATTAAAAAGTACGCAATCGGAAAGGATTGTGTAATTTTTTTTTATTAGTTCCTATACAACTTTTACCGATGTCCCGGAATCGTAGCTGCTAAAGCTAACTTCAGGTGATCACCCATCCAAGTATTGACCACGCCCGATGTTGCTTAACTTCGGCGTTCTGGCTAGAACTGATGTGTTCAACGTGATATGGAGTTTCTAGTATTTATTTATTTTCTTGTGGTACACCGCAGGCGCTGCGGTCACGAATCGATCGCTCTAAGCTGCAATCATTTTTTTAAATATTATATCTAGAACTTTTTATAAATATTATAATTATGTATACGAACGAGACCTGAATCCACTACCCTTGTCCTACCGTGTCATCACTCTTCCACTGTGCTACCATGTCCTTGTTCACATCTATTAAATTTCAAGTTCCCTTTTCGTGTTAAGGAGACGCCTGGCGATATCTATTAGCATTTTCCGATTTCATCCAAATCCGTTCAGTAATTATTGCGTGAAAGAGTAACAAACATCCATCAATCATAACAAACTTTCGCATTTATAATATTTAGGAATATAAACAACTTCAGCGGTGTAGTAATTGTAAGCGCGGTTGTTGAGTGTGGGGTCCTGGGTTCTATACCGGAGTCGGACAGAGTAATTGGTGTTTTTCTATAATAGTTACCACGGTATCTAGCTGGAGTTTAATAGTTTGCCCGATAGATGGCGGTTAGGTCGCTAAGTACCTATTAAAATAACAAAAATAACCCTACAACAATATACCTCTGCCTACCGCTTCGGGGAATACAAGCGTGATGTAATAATATTAATATTATAAAGTATAATTACTAGAATGTTTAAATATAATTGTTGATATTTATTACAAATTATTAATTTCCTATTATTTATAAAAAATTATATTTAGTCTAATTATGATGTTAATCAAAATAAATTTTAATTATAATGAATTGTACTTCCATAAATTTATAAGCGTGTGCCAGAAGTAAATGAAATTTTTGAATTTTTTAATAAGTAATGTAATTACCTATTTCTTATTGTAAATGAACTGTAAAGTTTTTATAAGAAATAAATTTCTTCAAACCGATATTTTCTATGTTGAAATGTTTTTCAAAGATAGTGTCGAAATTATAAATTTACCTTAATTTTCGCCATATACACTAAAAAAGCTTCACATTTTGTAACTAGATGGCGCTGTCGTCGAATTAGAAGTCGCTATGGTTTCGTTACCGCGGCTAGTACTAGTTCACCGTGTGACGTAATGTTTACTATCAGTCTACCCACAAAGCTGGGCAAAGGCCTCTTCTTATTAATATTTTTGTTAGCGACTCGTACGAAATAGTGCGATAGCTCTTAAACAATTCTTAAAAGTTCCTCGGAGATCATGATAAGCCGTCGGACCAGGTCGTCGTCATATTAAGATCTGTGACAGCCGTTACGGGTATTCAGAGGCCTGAAAGTCTGCCAACCAGTCATACCACGAGATATCGCGTTAACCAGTAACTGGGTTGTGGAGGTCAGATAGGCAGTCGCTCCATGTAAAATACTGGTATTAAGCTGCATCCGGTTTGACTGGAAGCCGACCCCAATGTTATTGGGAGTAGGCTAGGCAGATACACTGATCAATGTGATGTTGATTCAGTTGATTGCCAAGCAGTGTTGCCATTATCGGCCTGAGCGGTTGACGGTGAAGCTAATCAAGGCATTAATTTGGGTGACTTTATTCTTTAGTCAGACATGGATCTAAATGAATCCCGCGACCGCGGGAAACTTGGCTTAACCTCAATCGACTGATCTGTGCGGCTGTTGCTTACTAACTCTTTATCTTGGTTAAAAAGTACGGCTCAGCCGTTTTGTCATCGTACCACAAACTATTCCAATGTTATGTCACATAATATTTCCATAAACATTAAACAGCCAAGCTATACTTTTTATGCAATATTTATTTCAATTATCCTTTCAATTTTAGCTTTCAAACCAAAGCTTTGATGGTTTGACAATACGACGAAACGCTTCCAGAGAAAGGTAGGTAGTAGACCGCTACCTTCGGCTCGTCTTGGCTGAACAACTGTCCACATACTGAAGTTCCTAGTCTATGAAACCGATCATTACTCTAAAATATAACGAAGAGACGAATTGAAATAAACTATGCAATTGAATTTTTTTTCTATAATCGCCCAAAATCTACACTAATATCAATTAATGTTCACCAGTTACTACTTACGTGCATATTTCGGGATGGCCCGACTAGTTTCGAACTAGAACGGAGCCCTTAGTCATGAGCTGAGCCCGCGGCGATGTCGCGAGTTTGTGCCCGTGAGGCAATCCCGAAAAATGCACGTGAATAGTAAACAAAGATATTAAAAGGAAGGTAGTAAATATATAATAAAGAGAAAACATTTATATTTTTATTTGTAATCGAGCGTTTCCAATCATCTTTTATAATGCGATTGGTCCCTACCTGCGTCTGTGTTTCCGAACGCATTCAACCGTAATCTCTTCAAACTTACAGTGAACAGGGAGGGTACTTTTGGTATGAACTTTCGAAATTCCCACGAGGACGGGTACTGTGCCGTCCTTCTACTTGTCCTGTAGTAAAAGAGGGAGGGTGGAATACTCCATTTTATATAACTGATATAATAACAAATTAACGATTCTCCGTATTTTTCTTTACTTGTACTATGAGACCTTGCTTCTTGCCAAATTTCGTGAATCCAGGTCAACGAGAAGTCCGCAATAGGTTTTTATTTAGTGTAGTGTCAAAATATGCGGCATAAATTGTCGTATTTTTTTATTGAATTGACTAAGAAGAACAGTAATTTTTTTACAGCTCCAAGTGATCGTAGATTTACGTTTTTTTTTTTATTTACTCTGGACAAACGTGGTCCAGAAAATGTGACGTAAAAATATTATCAGAACAAAGATACATTTCTCGCGCCATGTAATTTTGACATGTAAATATGACAGTTAGGAGGTACGGAACTCCATTGGTTCTTTACCAATAAGTTTACGGAGCCCTAATCTAGTTTTATTACTAGCTGGCGAGTGGAGGCCAAGGTCGGAAGCCCTACAGCCAGCGCCCGCCACGCGCCGCCTCAGTGTTAACCTACGTACATCCGAGTCTAAGGGGATTACATTAACTACTTGTCTACGTATTTCTGGTAGGCTTTCATCTCACTGCGTGATGTAACGTTTAGAGTAAGGGGAGAAATAAAAATAGATACCTATCTACTTTAAATACAAATAAATAATATTGAAGTGTCTGTTTGTAATGTCAAAATAACAGCTTTTTACTAAATGCTTATATATACAGCAGATATAACAAAATAAAACAATTTTTAAAATTAATGTCTGTCTGTTTGTTCCGGGTAATCTCCGAAACAGCCGGACCAAATTTGACAGGACTTAACACTAGCAGATAGTTGTTGATGTTATAAGGAGTAACTTAGGCTATTTATGTAAAAGCTTTTTATAAAAGCTGTTTGTCCAAGTTCCACGCGCACGAAGCTACGGGCACAGCTAGTCTATATTTAATATTCTACCAAATATTCGTCCTCTGCGCCAGGAGTGAGAGAGCCTTCTCTCTTACCCCTGCCGAAGAAGACGCACCCGGCGTCGAAGGACACTAAACGATCTCCGGCCACCGCGAGCCGTAGGCTTCGGGTGACGGATTCGGGTAGTTGGTCGCCCGACCAGCGACAGGCTCTAGGCGCAAATCTATACCTTCTGTAGGAATATGGCTTGTGTATACATAATACAGGATTATTCATAGTACTATCGCGGACACTCCCTGCCCACTGCCTGACCACCACTAAGTTCATATTCGCTTGCACTAAAAAAATAAAAGCGCTTGTAGCCCCGCCAAGGTCAAATTAGATCGTCCTTAAAATTCACAAAAGGGAGTACACGTGATGCGTCACTAAGCTGCGCAGTGCAGATTGCAACTAAATACGTTCTCGCTTTCCTAATAGGCGAACACTTTAAGGGGGCGTGATATGGCGCCGGCGCAGGATTTACACGAAAATAAATTTAAGTGGGCAGGCGGAAAAGTCCGCGATAGTACATAGGAATCCTGAACCTAGTTTGCTCAGAATCAGTAACAGAACCGATTGTAGTATTTTTACAACATGTCATATTTTGACAAAATACTAAAAAAAAAATAGCCCGGTTAGTGGAGTGTGATAGAAGGATAACATCAGAACCTGGCGCGTGGATAACATTTGGTGTGACATAGCTAGATAGAAGGAGACCGTATCGGTGGCGGTTACCACCAACAACAGCATTCCCAATGAGAGTTGACGTCAGGCAGGCGGCCGGTCATAAAACTTTAGCAGCAAGCCAGATATAGGTATGCTGGGCTGACCCCAAATAAATTGGGATAAGGGCAGGGGGATGATCATGATGAATTAAATTTTTTATACTGGTTCTTTAAATGAAAATATTTGAAGGATTTGTTGTTTATGTGTGTTGAGGGTGGATTAGTAAAAAACTGATATTTGAGACAATGGATAAGCCGGTGAAAGAAGCTAGCGACGTGCGTCCTTGAGATAGGTAAAAAGTGGACTACTTTCCATGGCCCATGACTCCCCGCGCCCCTTTGTGCCCGCCATCCGCGGAATACCAAATTCAAATTGCGCGCTAGCTACTTTTCCCGCTTATGCTTTTTATAGAATCACAATGATTATTTTCAAACAAACAAGCAAATTAATTACGCGTCGCCTACAATGTGGTTTACAAGACATTTAAACCATCAATTTTGTCTGTAATAAGTACCTAGTACATACCATAAAAGTGACAAAAATGGCGTCAGAGTTGGACTAGGCTAGACGAACTACTTGTATATAATTATTGCTAGTAAAACTTGTTGGATTCGACCAGTATCGGGCGAGTAGTGATGTACCAAAGAACGGAGTATCGATTATCGATAGATTTTTTTCGTACCAAGTATTGGTTTGTTAGGCGAATGGCTAGTGATGCTGACACATGTTCGTAAATGTGCACCGTCAGTTCGGACTGATTATCTCTAAGCTGTCAGGGCAATAATTAGAATTGATAAATTAAATGTTTTTAGTATTGGCATCATACATTGTTCTCACATTTTATGTTGTAATGTAAACAGTGACCAATACCTGTTATTGTAAAAACCTATTTGATGAAAAAGAGTAACCATGGAGTTTCTTGCCCGTCAGTCACCATAGAATTCTACACTTTAAAAGATTATAACTACCGTCTGACAGTTCAGAAGCGTCTGTAAATGTTCTAAGAGATATACATAAACTGTCTTAGACGACAAATAGGTTCTTATTTAATGAGATATTTCTGGTAACGTATTTGGAAGTTTTGATAAATACAAAGACGAATATTTCAAAACCATTAACGCATGCGTAGCGAACCTCTAAACTTATAAATTTTAGTTGCAACAACTCACGCTCATTACTCTGAATTATTCGACCATATTATAATACGTGTAAGGCAAAACGGCTTTCACGAGTCAAGCAATTATGATAACAAGATCAAACGTAATTAATAATTGCAAATTTGATCGCGTTCTCGTGAGAAACACATACACACAATTATTGGTTTCTATAACTCTCGACTCTCGTAGTGCCATACAACCAAGGGGAGTGGCGCTAAATGCTGACATATAGGCTTTCAGCCTAGTTCGGCAGTGGATGCTGTTCAAGTTAATTAAAATAAAATTACCTAGCCCTAGAATATTGTATATGAACCACTTGTGAACCCACACAGTACACGTTGACCATGTTCTGATAGCCGCAACGTCATCTAGTTGTCAATGGTAAGTACGTCTCCAATAGTATAAACATAGCCTATACTCGTATACCAGTACGATCATATAGAAGAACCGGTTTGAAACTCAATCGGTGTTATTACAAAACGAGATTTTTATTGAGACCAAGTCGAAAGTCTCCTGCCTTTATTTTTTGATTTTGATCAAAACAACGCTTTTGATATGATAAGTATTACATATATATATATATAGCATCACGCCTTTATTCCCGGAAGGGGTAGGCAGAGGTGTACACAATTGAACACCCACGTTTCACCAATGCTGTTATTAAGTCCCATGTAATAGGTGGTGAGCCCATTGCCGTCGGCCGGGCACAATTCCAAGCTCCGGGCTGCTACTGGGAATTTCCTAACAGAAAAACCCAATAACGCTCATGCTCAGCAGTCGCGCTTGGGACCACGAGACCAACAAGGCAGTATTATACATAAATAAATAAACTTTTAAATCCATAAGTTTTGTTAACTTCAAGTAGTCACTATTGAACTCTGGTACCGAAGGTAAGATTCAACTTGTGTTATACCATTAATTTATTTTCATTCGTTGTAATTCATATAGAACCTCCTCATATTTCTACATCTTTCATGTCGCCAGTTATCAACCAAGTATAAGTGTTGTTGTCGCCCACCGTGGGCCTCTGACTTGACCTGGCGACTGGTATTAATTTAAAACACCTGAGACCTTCTGACGCTAAGATAAAAATGCTTCTATCGTTTCATTTACAGACTAGAGGGGCTCCTGGCTAAGTAACAGCCGCACAGATAGATCGATAGAGGTCAAGCGGTGCTTGCTGCGGTCGGTCTGTGGATGTGGTGATCATCATTCCATACCGAGACACCTCCGTGCCTCGAAGGGCACGTTAACTCGTCGGTCCCGATCTATGACAGCCGTTACGGGTAGTCAGAGTCACTAACAAACGTTCACTTTCACTGTTAGAGCGACATCAAATTATAGTAATACTTATCTGGGGGCACGGCAGTGCCCCAGCCAAGTCTCGAGTAAAGCAGGCACGGCCGTACCATAATCTATCGGCCAAATCATACGTACATAGATCTAAATAATTTTACGTCTTTCTTCCATGGGTGTAGAGAAACTACGTAACGTCACCTGTTACGATCCCGACATGTGTCTTTTGCTTCGTCCACATTCATGTAACAAATGTCATACAAATCTGGCCAAATCTTTTTTTGGACTAATTAAAAAAAAAATATATATAATGCAAGAAAACGACTTAAATCGTCGTCTACCATTCTAATGATGTATGCACAAGTACATCATAGTAATTTTACTTAGTTATAACACAATAAAGTATATATAAATAAAAGTAAAAACTACGTCGTTGTTCCGAAATGCGACTGCTGAGCATGGGATCTTGGATTCGATTCCCAGGTCAGCTAATCTCATTCTTGGATTACGTATTTTGTTGTCGGGTTTTTCTGCTAGGAAATTCTAGGCTTATTGCTGGGCACAAATCCAAACTTCACCTAAATTATTTGGTCCTATCTGAAAACCAGGGCTGCTACATTTTGATGGAGCAGCTTATGCTGAGATAAGGGCCCTTATCGGTCTCGTACAGGTACCTTATATTCTTAATGTTAGTTTTTATAATTTGTTTCTTGGTCTAGTATGACCTGGTTACGAATCTGAAATAAATATTTTTCATTCTTTCTTTCTTTCAAACTCTGGGCTCCCCACCACATAGGACTTAATAATATTGGTGAAATGTGGGTGTAGAAAGAAGAAAGAAAGAAAGATATATTTATTCTCACACAGTGCAATATCGGTACAGAAAAACAGTGTAAACAGTGAACTTAGTCTAAACTACAACCAAAACACACACATAGATAACAATAAATCTAAGTACATACATAATAATTATAATTTTTTGTTAAAAGGTAACTCTGTGCGTTGCAACTGTGCAAAAATGGTCACCACTCAGCACAATTGTACACTTCTGCCTACCCCGTCGGGGAATAGAGGCATCTGTGTAGTGTCTATGTATGTTTTAATAAAGTATATATACAAATATAAACGGTATTTACTCGACAAGTATCCTCGCTTGTGAGGGTTAGGCCTCTTGGCAGTTTGTAATCCAATGTCCGTTTTATCGAATCATTTATGTGAGGGGGAAACCGCAGGCAGCTTGAGACAAGCTCGAACATACGTACGCCTTCGTAAATTAAACAATCTGTAGCAATTTAGACCACGAGTGCCCCTCTTCATGGATGGACTTGAACAACTTTGAAACCCTGCCACGCATATGGTGAGTTCGCCGAGCTCGCGGCGTAGCTTACACATACTCGCACACACCTTACTCGTGTACCGCACGAGTAATGTGTGTACGTGAATATGAGTGATTGATGTCCGACGGCGACGTCCGCATGAGTAATGTCCGCGAGATGCTTTACTTTGTGTTAGAATATCTAAAAACCAGCGATACGTGACCCGATAGTTACGAATTAATTAATTTAAATTGTGAACGCAGATTATGCAGATGTTGTTTACAAAAAAATAAGCCTCGCTATGTCCAACCAGAAGACATACAAAGTATTAACATATATCATTAAAAATAACTCACTTTGAACATGTAACTGATCGTAATTTAATAAGTTTAGATTTCTGTAAATTTAATATTCTTATGCTCATTCTTATAGACACTAACAATTATATTATTTTTACTTATAATATAATTGGACACTAATCATTGAACAATAAAAGTAGAACTTTATAACGTGTCATATCATAACATATATGGGCACGTGTCAGTGATAAATAAAGGCACACATGTGACAGCAAATGTTAGGTTCAAGGTCAGAACGATACAAAAGAAACGTGTGCCTATTATCAATTCAACAAATACCATAACGCTGTTCACGAAAGCTGTACATTAGAATATATAGAACGAGCTGGTGCGATTTCAATTACTTAGTAATTCTTGTACGCAGACGGAGTCCATTTCTATCTTCAACACTTTTTATTTCTTAACAAAAACATATATATACAATGTTCATATCCCTAACCTGAGAAATTAAGGGTTCCCCGTACAAAATTCGAGCCCCTATTTAAAGGGGGCTTCAAGTTTTACTTTTGCAACCAAAGGTAGCCTATGACCTCCTCCAAGGTCCAACCTACCCATATACCCAAAAGTCGTCAAAATTATCCATCGGAGAGATATTAGGCGCAAAACCGACGGCTTTACATGCTCTAAGAAGAAGAATTTAGGTGGTAGATAAGGAGTAAGTGACCGTTGAATAGATCAAATGGATTAAGGTTAAGCTGCAATTGTCGTAATTTGCTCGTTGATGGGTCACCTCCTTATTGTGTAGTCGATAAACAACCTAGTGTCAGAGTTTAAACCACCCGTAGGTCTCTGACATAGCTTTACGCATCATCTTTGAGGTGTGCTGATTTCTTCACAATGTTTCCTTCACACGTTTTAAGCAAGTGATCATTAATTTCCAATACACACACGATTACGAAAAACTGCGTGCCTTAGTTTCGAACATGCGACCTTTGTTTTGACAATGCAACACTCATACTACGTGACAGGATTTGACCTTGACTTTAATCATTCACAGTGCTTCGGGGAGTCAATTTGATAACCTACCTTTTGTTATCCTAACATACAATAAATAATATAAGACACTCTAACCTACAAGCGAATATTCACTAAAATCTTGACTTCTACATAGCACGTAATCCAATATGAATCAGATGTCAACTTAAAATGGTTTATAACAAAACGATATGTGAGAGAAGTCACGAACATTACCTATTAGTTTCTCATCGGACAGTGAGTAGGTATCGTCATAGTTATTTTCCTTAGAGTACGAACAAAACAATCGTATAATCTAAAACAATAGTCCGTATATCTTATCAATCCTCATTTGTTTATATTAATAGGAAATACGATTGCGTTGTAATATTCATGTTTTCCTTTTATTGTGTAAGGAAAGTAAAATATTTGAGTTAACAATAGGAAAACAAACATGAATCTTATACCAATAAATACCCCAATGTCAAAGGTAAATAAATGTGCTTTTGTTTTGAATAATTTACTCAAAACAAAAGCGTGACATCACTAGCAGGTTTCACAATAGGGAAGTTATCGAAGAAAATGTATCGATAAAAAGACGATAAGGTGCGCCGAACTCAAATAATTGGTCTAAAAGCAGGATAATGACGAAGTAAACAAAATAACAGAACACAGTATAGTATCACGCTTGTATTCCCCGAATGAATAGGTAGAGGTGCTCACACTTGTACATCCACATTTCACTAATTCTGTTATTTAGTCCCATTTAATGTCGTGTTAGACCTCTTGTTATCTCGGTAGATGCCCGGTGGCACAATTCCAATTTCCGGGCTGCTACTGAGAATTCCTAATGGAAAAATCCATTAACTCTTTATCCGACCTGGGAATCAAAGCCAAGACTTTATGCTAAGAAGTCGTGTTTGGGACCTCTAGACAAAGCAGTACAGAAAAGCTAATTTGAACATAAATAGCGAATAGATAATCAACATAAATATAACAATAATTCAAGCAAGTACCAATCATATTCATATATTTTAAATCGATTGATTCGAAATGGACAACTTAAAAAATTAATCGATTAAGATAAAACAGAGATGACCCAGAACCGGTTTTATCGATATCAAATTACGCACTACACTAATAGGATAATTATCGACAACTACGTATTTGGTTTAACTTAACCTAGTTTTTCTCATTTACTGGTTTTGTGATTATTATACCAATTTTTTATTTTCCATTAATGTCGGATACTGACATATTAATGACGATTGGCGACTAACTGTAGATTAGGCACCATTTTGAAAGGGGTACTTTTGGATTGAGAATAATTAATTTACAAGCTGTTTACTCTCGAACGTATAAAATTAATATTTCTATTGTGTCTAGTACTTATTGGTACGTAAACAGGTTAATAAAGACATAAAACGACAAATCTGTAGATTTATTTGGTGGGGGGGGGGAGTCGCAATTTTCACCGTTTGCGTATGTGCATATATTTGCGGGCTGGCGGGCGGTGCACAGGTAATGCATGACTAACCTCAATATTGTGGAAGTAGCATCTATTGGAACGAACTTCAAACTTCGAACAACTTATCTTTATCCCAATACTAACGGGCACAATCCAAAATCCGGGCTGCTACTGAGAATTTCCTAACAGAAAAACTCAATAACACTTTGCCCGACCCGGGAATCGAACCCGAGACCTCCGGCTCAGCAGTCGCGCTTGGGACCACTAGACCAACGAGGCAGTTTTCATCTTCAATAAATATAATACATAGATAAATATTACACAATGCGAACACATGTCGACAGGTCATTCACCTCTGACAGTGATGACAAACATGGCGGACTGCCAAACATTGGGAACTTCATTTACATTATTTTATTATATTGAGAAATGGAGATGGAGACATTGATAAAGTAGATACCTTATATTGTATTTTTTTATGTTAATTTTGAATGCTAAACTTTACCAAGAAACACGGTCGTGAGCAGGATTTGAACCTGCCGCCTCCGGATAAATCCTCTTGGCGTTATTGGGTTTCTTGTGACGAAACTCTGCGTAGTAGCCAAGAGTTCCGAATTGTGCCCGGTAGATGGCAATACGGTCACCACCTACTGGTACATGACGTGACTGACACGTTAGTGAAATGAGTGTGAGAAGTGGTGTATACAGTTCTACAACTCTATACACCACTTTTACGTGCAATACCGGCGTGATGATAATGATGCTTGAACGTAGTAAACATGGCATCACACCTGTATTCCCCGAAGGGGTAGGCAGAGGAGTCCCATGTAATAGGTGGTGAGCCTATTGTCACCTACCGGGCACAATTCCAAACTCCAGGCTACTGAAAATTTCTTAACAGAAAAACTCAATAACACTTTGCCCGATCTGGGAATCGAACCCAAGACCGCTCAGCAATCGCGCTTGGGACCACTAGATCATCGAGGCAGTATGTACTACGTAGTGCTAGCAGTTTTTAGCAATCAGAAGTCTTGACCTGTTGCCTCAGTCACTTCGTATAAGTGTGTTATTGTAGTCTATTATTTTCCGACCTAAACACCCGGGAAATGATTCATTACCATTTTTAATCGAAAATTAATTCAAACACAAAGAAACAATAGGCATGATGACTGATTTTGAAATCGCCTTCTATAATATAGGTACACGTCTACTATTTCCGATAAACTCATTATTTCAGCAATAAACTAAGTTTTAACGCAGATTATTTAGAATTTTAATGTCTTATTTGAATTAAGTGCGAAAACACTCATGGGTGTCATGGTGCCGCTTATGATGGGTTGTGACGTCACGCTTCGTTATCATTTGATAAAAGTTCATGCAAAACCACGGCGGTGATTGACATTCAATTGAGGCGTGACTTCATTCGCTGTAATTGGCGTTTCAGTCAACATGGCCGATTGCAGTATTTTATACTTTTATTTTATTGAAAATCTTAATAATCTTAATGTTTTTATTTAAATTAGGTTAAATCTTGTGGACATATATTTATCTCTAAAACCATTTATTCTTTGATTCTTTAATACTTTAATCATGCCTATTGCGGAATCAATTGTTTCAAAGTCCAGTTTAAGTTGACATACGGCGCAATACGGAACTAAATACAAATATATTGGAATTTATCATTCGCCATAACAAGCAACGACACTATCGGAGACCAAGATAAACTGATTGTTAAACAAGACATGATTCAAAATCAGAATTGTTCTATTTTATTATTTAAATTTCGCATGGCAACAGTTGGTGATAACAGACTGAGGTTACGCTACGCTACGATACGCGTGACGTTCCTGTTTGTCGGTGAATCACGTTATCTCTTGCCGCGGGTGCGGTGTGGGCACACGAGCGACAAACGACTGTTAAATTATTAAGTTATCAACATGTTTTTTTGTTATGATAGAGTGGGTCACCTGACCACTAACCGGTGGGCCTAGAACTACTTTTTTTATTGTGTTTTTGAACACTAGGTGTTTACAGTACGAAGGGCTAAATCTATCTCTGGTAAACTGAAATAAAATAAAATTCCTTGTGTTAGTAATAAATACATAGCGTAGAATAATAATTGGTAATGTACATTGTGTTTATTTTTCTAGCAAACGTTTGGGGGAAGGTATTCGAACTTCGCGTCCACCAATCCATTTTTTTTTCACACATCAATGTTTAATCTATGTATTAATGATACATATCAGGTACACATACGTAAAATTAACGTCGCTGCACTGGGCACTTCAATCAAGTACTGCAACTACTTAGAAACTTGAATAACAGTCAACGCAATAAAAAAAAAACATGTATGGCATTTTCCTAAGATTTTCTTCTAATACCAATGTCAGTAAGATCTCACAACATGCCATATTTCCACCGGAAGAAGCATTGATGTTTTATTTATTAAATAGAAACCAGAAGCCTAGTGACGCGTTATTGAATGATTATCCGTGACCGTCCTCTAAACGGAGTAAAGATATGTAGCAACTAGAGGTCGATGTTCGGCCATGAGCGTTATTTATTATGAACATAAATCTTATCTTTATTATCTCATTACAATTATAAAATCAAACTTATGGTATGTACATTTTACTATGAGTTATTGAAAGATACACGCACGGCACACACATGAAAAATAATGATGTCCCCATCCCAATTTATTTGTAATAATGATGTCCCCATCCCAATTTATTTGTAATAATGATGTCCCCATCCCAATTTATTTGTAATAATGATGTCCCCATCCCAATTTATTTGTAATAATGATGTCCCCATCCCAATTTATTTGTATTTATTATTATTATATAGTTTAGCATTATAACTATGTTAGTCAACACGCACATCCATTTGTTCTGGATTGGTCAATCCGCACGTCATACAATCATCTTCAGGATACCATTGCTACTGTCTCGCACTCGCTGCAATAAGGAGGCAATGATATGATCGCATGAAAGCCATCCGTTCGCGCCTCTCCAAACATCGCAGACGCACTACAGTAGCGAGGCAGCCGCACCAGCATTCTGAAGATGTTGATGTACTGGAGACGCAAAGCTAGTCTTGTTAGTATTTAACCTTTATCTGGCCATATCATCTTCACACAATCCATCGATAGCTTTTGATGACTACAAATTTTTATTAATTCAGCTGTATTCTTTATTATTCAACACAAGAATATGGTTGCTAAGTCGGTTTTGAAAATTATTGCTTTTTTTACATGGTATTACATTTTTTGGGAGAGGAAACCATATTGTGCTGACCCCAAATAACTCGGGACCAGGACAGGAAGACTATTTTTCGTTATTTTACATTCAGTAAGTACTAGGTATACAAAAAAGGAACAAAAGACGGCAAGGTTGTCGCAGTGGTCGAGAGATAGGCTTCAGTGTCGCAGATTGCAGGTTCGAACGCATGGGGTTATTATTTGTTTCATTTAAATATAAATGTTTCAGGTCTTGATGTGTATGGGAGATATGTATTTGTCAACGTATTCGCGATACTGGAGAAATTCCTGGCTTTTTTTAATGTAGGTATAGATAAAACTTGGGTTTCTTTAACTTATCGATTTTTGTAGTCATAATATTTTCATACTCGGTATTCCCAAGTGTTAAATATATTTTTTTTAAAACCAGCTAATATATGACACCGACGAGTATACATATACGTACGTATACATCTATACTATATATAAAACTAGATAGTGCCCGCGACTTCGTCTGCGTGACAAAAGGTAGCCTATGTCCTTCTCCAATATTCAATCTATCTCCTTGCCAAATTTCATAACGATCCGTTCAGCCGTTTAGTCGTGAAAAGGTAACAAACAAACAGAATTAATTTCGCATTTATAATATTAGTACGGATAATAATAATATAATAAAGAGAGGAAAGATAAAAAAATTTGTTTGTAAGGATTCAACTTACAAACTACTCAACCGATTTAAAAAACACTTTTACCAATAGAAGCTGCATTATCACTGAGTAACTTAGGCTATATTTTATTTCAGTGATAATAAGATTTCAGTCTGAACACCCACGCGGACGAAGCCGCGAGCACAGCTAGTAATATATTAAAGCGCTTATCTCTGTAACCACTGGTCGGATTTGAAAATTATTTTTGCATTTGAATTCTTCCTCAAGAATAATAATAGACTTATATGCTATTTATCATCACGCTGCGACCCTAAGGAACCGAGCTAAATGAAAAGTGAAAGTTCAAAAGTGAGTATATTATATAGATAAATCCCCAGTTCTAGCACTTTTAAATAAGTATTGTCCCGAAACGGGCAAGCAGCCAACACGTTCGCGTCCTAAGAGACAATACCGGATTATGGCCAATGAAAAGTGATAGTGTTAATCCGGGATTACGACGAAAATTGACGTTTTATCTTATTAGCTTTTGCTGGCTCCGACAATTTTATATAAGGTTAGTTGAAATTACATTTAAGCAGAAAGTAAGATGAAAAAGTGAGAATTTTAATCTAAATTGAGTTGGGACACCAACCGGAGATTCTCTATGATTGCACTATAGTAATACAGCCATGGACTGTTCCCGACAGGTGTAGAACTATTAAGATTGGAAAAATTTCATAATAATGGTATATTGCTGTGTCGTGCTATACTATTACTATTAGAATTTGGTTACCGGAATAAAACCGGCGTCTGCCTTTCAACGCTAAAACACTGAAATATGTTCGCAGACGGTGACTCGCCAACTCACTACATGGGCACCTCAAACGTCACCTTGATACATGCAGAAGGGGCAAACATGGCTGTGAATGGTTAGTGGTGTCGAGCGGCCCCGGTTACACCATAGTGGGTCTTAAAGATCAGAAACGGGTTTTCCCGCTGTTACGCCATTACTTACATCCCCCCACGAGTAAATAGCTCTGGCGACCCCTCTCTGGCCGGCCAATTAAGGCAAGACAGAGTTGAGAGTCCTGCGGGCACTCTTGGGCTCCACTCTAGCTACCCAATGAAGGCAAACTGGAGACGAAGCTCTGACCGATTCTCTGGGGTATTCAGGAATGCAGTGTTGCTACTCACCAACAGCACGCCACAAGCTGCCCTCCGATTTGTATGCTTCTCGTAGATATTATGACACTTAATTATTATAGTTTAGATGTATATATATGTATACTCGAAGATGTAATATATTAATAATTACACAAACTAGGAAGAACTATATTCTAAGTAAGCCATCCAAGTACTTGTATTAGCCTCGTTGCGGCAATCAAACCTGCGACCTTCGTCGGCTGTTATTACAAGATCTGTGCCACTCATAACACGTTTATGTTATATAATGAATGGTGTAACTAATATGTATGCACTTATTTCTTATAAATTAACTATGATTTTATATATGACTAGCTGTGCCCGCGACTCCGTCCGCGTGGATGTCATAAATTAACACCATGTCGTGTATGAACACAAATTAATAATTAACAAATGTTCGACGTGATTCTTTAAAGTGGCATAACTTTTTTATTTATAAACCGATTGACATGAAACAAACACTAAATGTCGAGTGAAGATTACCACAATATATTAGTGAAAACTACATCTAAATCGGATAAGCCGTTTCTGAGATTAGCGTACACAAACGCACAGACAAACGGACAAAAAATCTAACAATCATTGTTTTGGGTGCTATTTGTGTTGATAAAGGTCGCAATAATATTTTTTCTCATATATCTTCCATGTACAGACAGCGATCCGTAAAATTTTTATTATATGTATTGATGATGATAAAGTTAATGTGTTATATTATTGTGCTACACTACATTTTTGTCACTGTTTTACTCGCTAGCCGCCCGGTGTTTGTGCCTGATAGATTATAGACACTAACTGGGGCCTAATTCTGCTAATTTACCAATGCTTCAGTTGAGTGTCGATAGTGTGTCGATGGAATGATTTTAGTTAGACCGGTGGTCTTATTAAGCTAGCAGACTACCAATTAACTAAAATCATTCCATCGACACACTATCGACACTCAACTGAAGCATTGGTAAATTAGCAGAATTAGGCCCCTGTATACACGTCTGCCTACTCCATTGGGAAATACAAGTAGGCGTGATGCACTTACGTTATGTAATGTAAATAATAATTTATGTTATGTAAATAATAATATTACCTGACTACAAGATAACAACAGGTTCATACAATGTAGACAATAATATTGTTACTGTTTGAGGAAAAAGAGTAACCGTGGAGTATCTTGTCCGTTCTTCTTCAAAGGAATCTAGACTTTGGAAAGTGGGAACTAGCTTATGAAAATTCAAAAGTGTCAGTAAATGGTCTAATTGAAAAAAATGTTTTGACTTTGACCTTTAACATGACATAACAAGGTGTATAATTAATTGAACTTTTTTAATCTTAGTCATAATTATCTGTAGTTCTATAGGCATATGAGTTCAGCTGGATTTTTTATCATTTACCTAACAAATACCAACGACTGTCGATATCACTTTTGGAAATACCGAGTATGAAAATATTATGACTACAAAAATCGATAACTTAAATTAATGTAGAAACCCAAGTTTGATCTATACCTACATTAAAAAAAAGTCAGGAATTTCTCCAGTATCGCGAATACGTTGACAAATACATCATCATACATTATCTCCCATACACATCCAGACCAGAAACATTTGTCATTTGATCAAACAAATAATAAAACCGTGCGTGAATCGAAACCGCAATCCGCGACACTGAAGCCTATCTCTCGACCACTGCGACAACCTTGCCATCTTTTGTTCCTTTTTTATATACCTAGTACTTACTGAATGTAAAATAATGAAAAGTACTCTTCCTGCCCTGGTCCCAAGTTATTTAGGGTCAGCACGATATGGTTTCTTCATATAAAAATAGTACAAACATGTAAAAAAAAATATATGCTATTACCACAAAAAAAAATACAACTTTAAAAACATCTTCTGTCAAACTCTTGTTGTTTGACTCGCGACTCGCTCCGTTCGAGTTCGAAAAGAGTCGAACAATCCGGAAGAATGCACGTGATTAATAACCGTTGAACAATAATTAATAAGAATGTGTCTCACTATAGTTATTATTTAAAAATATCGGTCAGACTCGACTCTCGACTAAATGGCAACAATAAGTACAAAAAGTAATCAACAAGTAACCCCAGACTTGTCTTTCAAACACCCAGCATTTGGCATTTCTTCAATTAATCATCACATAAAAATGTTCACGTAGCGCATACTAAGCATGTCTCGTATTATTTAAAGCGTGGACACGTTCCACGCTTTTATTTTTAAATTTATCTATGACTGAGGCACGTGGAGGGTTCCCTTAGGTACGACACCTATTTAGATTTTAGAATCATTCATGAAAACATCACTGACAAAATATGTATTAAACAATATATTTTATCTTATTTTATTAACCGACTTCCAAAAAAGGAGGAGGTTTCTCAATTCGACCGTATATTTTTTTTTTTTTTTTTTTTTTATGTGTGTTCGGGGATAACTTCGTCGTTTATGAACCGATTTTGATAATTCTTTTTTTGTTGGAAGGAAGATATCTCAACGGTGGTACCATGATAAGGAAACCAGGATCTGATGATGGCATCCCTGAGAAATCGAGGGAAACCTTCGAAAATCGTAGGGGCGACTAGTGCGTTTGTTAATTTTTTCATTAAGTATTTTAAAGCACTAATATTTAATGAAGGTCTGGAGTCGATCTGATGATGCAGCCGAAAGACGATCTAGGGAACTCTTTAACGATTTACAGCAATTACCTGGTGTTTAGGCTTGATTAATTTGTATTGATGAGAACTTTACACCTAGATGGGTTATGACTGTCATTAGGGGTCTGATGATGAAGATGAAGTACAGTCAAGGGAACTCCTCAACGTTTTACAGTAGCTACCTTGTTTTGTATGTATGTCCGTCGATATAATTGTTTGAAAGAGTAGTCCCCAGAAATGGTTCCATTTCAATTTAGTGAAGATCTGATGAAGATCTTCGAAGTTAGACAATGGAACTCTTCAATAAATCACAGCAAATCACTCGCAATTGCTGTAATCGCATATCCATGTATAGTTCATGCCACTCAATACATACATAGCATCATGCCTGTATTGCCTGATGGGGTAGGCAGAAGTGTCCACTGTTATACACATACATTTCACCGATGCAGTTATTAAGTCCTAGCGGCTTTCGAAGGTCTACCCATATTATTAAATTGCTAAATTAACTTATGTATGAAGTATACAAACTTATATATGACCTATACAATATATATATTAGACTTAAAACTAAAAAGACTGAAATAAATTAATTTTAAACAAAAAATAAAAACCGCCTTCAAAAATCCACTACACTAAAAAGTTCAAAATAATATCAAATTTTGCTTATAATAAAATAATTTTAAAATAACAATATATAATAATAATCTGTTAATTTTGGAGTCGGTGCCTGATGTATGTGGGGTTTACAACCAGATACAAAGGCCGGTAACATAACCACAGCACAACGAACATAAGTGACTAACAAGAGGAAAACAATAACCCTCTCCCAGTACAGGCACCGACTCCAAAATTAACAGATTATTATTATATATTGTTATTTTAAAATTATTTTATTATAAGCAAAATTTGATATTATTTTGAACTTTTTAGTGTAGTGGATTTTTGAAGGCGGTTTTTATTTTTTGTTTAAAATTAATTTATTGTATTTATTAGTAAGAATAAGCCATGCACGTTTATCACATGTCACATACGTTTTTGTGGATGGATAGACAGCATCATAGCATCACACCTGTATTCCCCGAAGGGGTAAGCAGAGGTGTACACAGTTGTGCACCCACATTTCACCGATGCTGTTATTAAGGTGGTGAGCCTATTGCCATCTACCGCGCACAATTCCAAACCCCGGGCTGCTACTGAGAATTTGCTGACAGAAAAGCTCAATAGCACTTTTCCTGACTCGGCAATCGAACTCGAGACCTCATGCTCAGCAGTCGCGCTTGGGACCACTAGACCAACAGCAATGGATGGATGAATGTTTGTTACTCTTTCACGCAATAACCACTAAACAGATTTGCATGATATTTGGCACACAGATAGTTTATATCCTGGATTAACACATAGAATACTTTTATGAAGACCACGCAGACAAAGTCGCAGACAAAGTCGCAGACTAAAGCTAGTTTAGAGTACAGGTTCATTAAACCTCTGAACCAATTTTGATGAATATTGATATTGAGATAAATGGGTCATTCTTCAAGTTGGATTCCTTGCGTCATTTTCGTAAACTGATATTAATAAAAAAATTACATACATACATAAAATCACGCCTGTTTCCCATAGGGGTAGGCAGAGACTATTGATTTCCATTTGCTGCGATTCTGACACACCTCTTTCGATTCATCTATGCTCCTTAACCTCTTCATACATGCAATCCACGACACTACATCCTATAAAAATTAACGCCACGAAAATAACTTGAAGAATGATCCAAATCGAAACTTGGAAAATTGTAGAAGCCACATTTACACCAATTTGGCACCAATTAATAATACTTACTTAGTTATAGGTAAATCTTTGAAAAACATTAACGCATGCTTAGCGAACGTTAACCGTAACCACAAAAAAATATAACTTTAAGGTTCGCTACGCGCATGTTAATGCTTTTCAAAGCATTCTGCATTTGTTAGGGTAATTGCATCTTTAACATTGTATTAACTGCAAAGTTAGTCGTGTCGGTTCGGTCACCTGTATAGGGACTGAATAGATAGCAATGACGTCACCAAAAGACGTGGTCAAAGTGGTCAAACCGCCTGGAGTAATTATCCGGGAGGCGCAGGTTCCTCTCCAATCCTGCCCACGACCATATTCTTTTTCCACAAAAATGTATAACTTTAGGGTACTTAATAAACAAAAACCGATTTCCTCATTCCTAACTTAGTAAACAGACTACATCATATTTATATTTCCTAATAAATAGATAATAAATCTACCATCACCTTGACTTATTGCTTAGTAGAGCCTTGTACCAAAAATAGGGCCGTGTGACCCCTGTGTGGTCAATAACGCACTTCTAATAGTATACCTACGATCTATACCAATGCCGTTCATATAAATCGTTTTTTTAAATCCAAAATGGATCTACATTTGGCCACCAATTTTCCTGATGTTAATATTAATATTAATTTAATTTATTCAAGTGACCAGGACCCATATTGGTTAGTGTAACTTACAAACTATGTTAGTGTCTAAAAAATTACATGATTTAATATAACATTATTTTGGCCTGCACCGTGATTCACCGCTGTACCATTCCGTGAGAGATGGCACTGCAGCGATTCACGTACTTGCAGTCCGGGCGACTAGCAATCATATTCAGAATGCTATTGGAGCTACCCCGCACCCTGCACACCAGAGACGCACACCTCTTACGCATAATCGTATCAAAACAATTCACGTTAAGCGACGATATGGCCGAGGATGGAGCACGTAGATCTAGAAGAAATCTATTCTAGCTAAGTAGAGGAAATAGATTTGGGGAGAACGATAGTCGGGGAGTTGATGCAACTGCCCAGACCCGTCTCCCACAGCGGTTGCACTGGACTACTGTTGAAATACGACTAGGTCGTTTCACGGTATGGCTTCGTCCGGTGGGTGGTAACCAGCAGCGGCCGTAGCCTCCCACCAGAGTTGTGTTGCCTGTGCAGCACCCCCCAGGGGCCACGTGTAGGGATTCCATTCTAAGGGTGCACTCCTACGGACGCGGGCAACTCAGCCCGCAAATCGTGTCGAAAGAGTTCAAAAGAACTGTTTGTATATAGTGTGCTACAGGCTTAATCTTAAACCAAAACGCTTAAATCGTACAGCGATAGACTTGAGTTTAAATAGCAGTCACTCGAGACCCGCCGTGACTGTTGTGATCTCATGTGTCTGCACAAGACTGTACACTCCATAACCGATTCCCCAGATCTACTTTCAACCATAAACTTCAATAATTTTAGGAGTCGCCAACCACGTTTAAATAGTTAGCAGTGTGAAAACCCGGCTTTCAGATCTTAAAACCCGGACATATCGACAATTTTCTAAAGTTTCTCAGTAAAATATATAATACAAAGTTAGTTTTAATTGTCATAAATTAACCTTTTAAATATTTTCATACAATTTTAAACTAACTTTAGTAAGACAGTTTTAACAAACAATTACTTAGCATTACTTTAAATAAACTAAAAGATTTACGAGAAAAAAATTACGCGCAATAAATACCTTTGAATCGCTTGACGCAGACTGATGCAGCGAGTTTACTCCGTCATGGGTGCGGTAGATTTTTCTTCATCTACCTTCACGTTTTCATTATTATTATAAAGCCCGCGACACACTAATCAGTTAGCAGTTTTGCCATTCTTGCATTTTAGACGTAATTTCGGCTGGGTATTTTCGGTAGATGTATCAGTAGCCTAAAACCCGGACTACAAATTAAACCCCGCCCAGACACTCCCCGGACACCCTCTAAACGACGACAAATGCGGGGAAACTCGGACGGATAGCATAGACGTTTTTAAGAGACGCATTTGTTAATGTGTGCGTGGATTGTGTTAGTGAAACACTAGTTAGTCTGCTTTAGTGTGAGTTCATAGCGACACGATATTGTTGTACAATATTAAGCATGTGTGCTGTACGTAGGGTTGCCAACATTTTTTCAGCGAAATATAGTATTTCTCAAATTTAGCTATAAAAAAATATAGTACACTTCTAAACAATACAGTATTTTATGGAAAAAATTAAAAATAGACGAAGATATATTTGTTACTTATTTATTTTTATAAAAACTATATTTCTTTGCACTTCTTGCATTTTTTAACAATGTTTTGTCTGAAATAAAAGAGGCATATGCTTAAAAATAAATATTTGTTTGTTAGATTTCGTTCGGTGTTGAAAATATAGTATTTTCGCGTACTATATATTTCTTCAACAGTATATAGTACGCCGACCCGAAATATAGTACAATATTATAGTACAGTTGGCAACCCTAGCTGTACGTGTTGCCCCGCGCCCCAGATAAGGCACAGTAAAATGTTTTGGAATTTGTACGTTTCTCCCTCCTTAGATAGCTACTCTAAGATAGGTAGGTACTTACACTAGAGTTATCAAATACGGGTGCAGTTTGACATTTCCCTGGTCGCCATCTTGTGGGATGCTGACGTCAGACAGCGCCATCTTGTACTGTGGTTACCGCCCGTACGCTGAAAGGGAAAATTAAAATGAAACTTCGAATCTTACGTAAGATATGTACTACTCTCTTTAATATTATATTTTTTTGTGGAAAAAGAATACGGTCTTGAGCAGAATTCGAACCTGCGCCTCCAGCATAAATACTCCAGGTGCTCTGACCACTAAGCCATCTCGACCTCTGCTCACCACCGTGAATTCTACTTCCACATTTTATTACGACTTTTGGTGACGTCATTGCTATCTATTCAGTCCCTATACAGGATACTGAACCAACACAACTATCTTTGCAGTTAATACAATGTCGTACAGATGCAATTACCCTAACAAATACAGATAAATCTTTGAATGCTTTTCACACGCATGCTTAGCGAACTCTAATGTTATAATAAATATTTTTTGTGGAATGACCAAGTCTCCATTTTTACATAGCGGGTGGGGGGGAACATTGGTCAAAAAGTGTATATAACACTCTCTCTTTCTATCGTCTGGTTAAAATTAGAACTTGCAGCATAGTCTTGGTGGTGGTGCATGTGAATAACTCTGAGTAAGAGGTTCCTGGATTCGATTCCCAGGTCGCGCAGTGTTATTGGCTTATTCTTTTAGGAAACTCTCAGTAGCAGCCCGAAGTTTGGAATTTTGTCCCATAGAAGGCAATACGCTCACTATCTATTAATAATAATGTTGGTGAAGTGTGGGGGTACAACTGTTTACACCTCTCAAATTAAATTCATTTATTTCAAATAAACCATTTACAGGCACTTTTGAATTGTCAGACGTTAGTTGCCACGTTCCAAAGTGTAGGTTCCTATGGAGAAGAACGGGCAAGAAACTCCAGGGTTACTGTTTTTCATCATATAGGTTTTTACAATAGTATTGGTTACACTGTTTTTGTTGCAAAATAGTATGTGAGAATAATGTTATATGACGCCAATACTAAAAGAGTTTAGTTTAACAATTCAACATTTTACTATGACAGTTTAGAGATGACCAGTCCCAACTGACGGCGCCCGTTCACGAACATGACGCATGCGTCAGCATCACCCAACTCAACCATGTTGTAGGGAATCGAATGACCCTTAGTCCATGGACCCAACACACACGCCACCATCGGCGGGACATTTTAGTGAGCATGACATACTCTATCTGCTAGTTCTGCCTACTCCTTCGAGGAATGCGTGATGTTATAATATGTTTTACAATTTATACTTATTACAAGATTTTAACTCCAACACGTGTCACTATGATACTTGTAACCACTGAACTACTTAACAGCTGTTATCAATTCCTTATCATGACGCGCTACATAATATGCGACAATGAGAGACTGATTATTATTAAGTATTCGTAATTATTATTAATTATTACTAATTACTTAATAATTATTATAATCTTTGACTTTATACTTCATTGCGGACTCGTGGCAATATAGCGAGCCATGTGGTTAAGCAATGTTGCCAAGGTTAGATTTTGGATGGACGTCCACGCTCATATTCGCTGAAAGGGTAGGCAGAGGTGTACACAGCTGTACACCAACATTTCATTAATGCCATCAACCATGCACAATAAAACTCTGTACCTACGTATTTTAATAGAAACACTCACATTGTCCGACCCGCGAATCGAACCCAGGACCTCATGCTCAGCAGTCGCGCTTGGGACCACTAAACCCACGAGGCAGTCATAAATATTATGTGTCATTTGTACAAGCCCTGCGTGAATAGTGTTACCAATTCGAAATTTGAATAGACCTGGCAATAGCCGGACCTTTTCAAAAAAAGTCCGGACCAAGGATTATGTTTTATTTAGAAATTTAATGCGTATGTTTTATTTTTTATTAATTTAATGCGATGCGGGCAAAGTTCGGACAAATAAAATAGCCCGACAAAGTCCGGACATATCCGATGACGATGCTCCGGACTGATGGTAAGCCTACACATGAACGATGACATCACAACATGGTTATTCCTCGCAAATAGTACTTTTCACAAACAGAGGTCATTGACCCACCAAGCAAAAATATTCTATAGCTATGTACTTCCCCATTCTTATCGTGATCGCATAGTTCAACACATTTCCTAACTCTTACAAAAAATTGCCAACAGGTGAAGTAAGTAGGTCACACGTAAGCTCAATATAAATATAAAAATATATTACGTGACGTCACCGTGGACAACAGCTGTCATCTGACACCTGACACACAGGTTTCTAATTGTTCATCAGCATTTCCCGCGTCTTCGAGTTTGTATCTCTTAAAAAAGGACGCCCTTCAAGTGAGAAAAAAATATTGGATTGGAAAAGTAATCATACTTGCATCTGTATGCTACTAGCGACTACGCGCCTTCGTCTGCGCCACCAAAGGTAACCTACCTTCCCCAAGATACCATCTATCTCGTTTCAAATTTCCATTAGGATCCGTTCAGCCGTTTAGTCGTGAAAAGGTAACAAACTAACTGAGTTACTTTCACATTTATAATATTAATATGGATGTTCCGAAACTAAAAAATACATGGCGAGCACTATAGATTTTTTCTGTACCTCAAAATGTAAAAAAGGAACCATTAGAACCGCGGGAGTACTTGAAGTGCGATGGTAAGTACTTGGTGTGTGATGGTAAGTACTTGGTGTGTGATATTAGGTACTTGGTATATGATGGTAAGTACTTGGTGTATGATGGTAAGTACTTGGTGTGTGATAGTAAGTACTTGGTGTGTGATAGGAAGTACTTGGTGTGTGATGGTAAGTACTTGGTGTGTGATAGTAAGTACTTGGTGTGTGATAGTAAGTACTAGGTGTGTGATAGTAAGTACTTGGTGTGTGATAGTAAGTACTTGGTGTGTGATGGTTAGTACTTGGTGTGTGATGGTAAGTACTTGGTGTGTGATAGTAGGTACTTGGTATATGATGGTAAGTACTTGGTGCCTGATGGTAAGTACTTGCTGTGTGATGGTAAGTACTTGGTGTGTGATGACTTGGTGAGTTATAACTAGTCTTAAAGTACTTTAAAGAAGTCTGCCTCGTTTGTTTGGTGGTTTCAAGCGCGGGTCCCGGTTTCGATTCACGGGTCGGGCAAGTTATTGAGTTCATAGCATTATCACGCCTGTATTCCCCGAAGGAGCAGGCAGTGGTGTACACAGTCGGACAACCACATTTCACCAATGCTAGACCAATGAGGCAGGCGCATTTATGAAGTCGCAGGCGCGGTCATGAAGGGGGGGGGGGTTGCAATCTATTTTAGTAGGTTTTACCGCGGTGCACAGCTATTATATTATAATTAGCACAAGTTACTCCCAATTCTCCCAAAACTCCCAAAAACATCCATCCGGACGAAGTCGCGGGCACAGCTAGTGTATGTATACATATACAGCAGATAAGATAAGATATTTGTGGTGATTGGAATATTGATATATTAAAACCTAACTTTGCTTCGAAAGAACTGTTAAGCATACTTCATAATTATAATTTTGAAACACACATAAAAGCACCAACTCGGGCGAACTCTTGCATTGATCAAATTGCGAGTAACATAAAGAATGTATTGTCAGAAATTCATCACCTCGGCCTGTCGGATCATGAAACAGCACAATCGATTACTATAACAGCTAACAGACAAAAAACTATATCTCATTGGTCTGAATTGAAACGTGACTACTGTTCTGAAAACCTAGAGAAATTTTGCGAATGTATGTCATCTCTCTCTTTTTCGGAAACATTTAACTCTGACACGCTATCAGAGGCATTTGATATTTTCTATAAAACATTTAGATTATATTACGATCTTTGCTTTCCGGTGATTAAGGTTAAAATTAATAATAAACCAGTGGCACAAAACTGGATAACAAAAGGCATTAAAAAGTCTAGCAAAACGAAACGTCAGCTATATTTAAAATTTAAAATGAGTAAATTTAATAAATAACAAAATGAAGAAAACTATAAACTTTATAATCATATGTTTAAAAAATGTGCACAGAGAGCACACAAACTTATGAATACAAGGCGTATACAAAAAAACAAAAATAAATGTAAAGCTACTTGGAATGCTATCTCCTCAACAATAACTAATAATGACCTGTATAAAAATGACATTGGTGAAATAAGTTTTAATAATGTGACATATAATAATCCACTTGACATTTGTAATATGTTTAATGACTACTTTATAAATTTGACATCTAATCAGACAGTAAATTCTAATAATGTTATGCGGAATCAAAATAAAATAAATCCAAATACAATTTTCCTAAATCCTGTAAATGCATTAGAAGTGTATAATATCATAATATCCCTAAAAAATTGTAAAACTAGTGGATATGACGACATCACAACGCAAGTTTTGAAAGCTTGCGCTAGTTGGATATGCTATCCACTAGCACATGTCATAAACTTATCTTTTTTGGAAGGTGCATTTCCCGCTTTGCTTAAAATTTCCATCGTGAAACCTCTTTTTAAAAAGGAAAATAAGTCGGATCCTAATAACTATCGGCCTATTACGATAGTACCCATTATATCTAAAATTTTTGAGAGGGCAATGCTTATAAGGTTAAATAATTTTATATATAAACATGATATATTGTGCAAAGAGCAATTTGGTTTCCGAAAGGGTAGTTCAACTGCTCTTTCAATCTTTAATTTGATAAAACTTGTAACAGAAAGCTAATGGCATCCCAGTGGTATCTCAGTTTTTAGATATGAGTAAGGCCTTCGATTTTGTAAACCATTCTAAGCTTTTATACAAACTAGACTTCTACGGCATAAGGGGAAAAGCATATGAATGGATTTCTAGCTATTTAGGAAACAGGAAACAGCGTACAGAGATATCTAAAGTTATAAAAAAGACTGACAAAACATATTCCAAAGATAAATTTCTATCAAGGGCAATAACAAATACGTGTGGTGTGCCCCAGGGTAGCATTCTTGGCCCATTTCTCTTTTTGCTTTATATAAACGATCTCCCAGAGGCCACTTTACAGAACTGTATCCTTTTCGCAGATGATACTACAGTTATTATAAAATGTCAGGATAAAAACGATTACAAATCAGTTACCGAAAAGACCCTCTCAGATATAATGAGTTGGATGGAAGACAATAACCTTGATGTAAATATTAGTAAATCAAAATATATCGAATTCAACTCTTACAACACTAAACAATTATCTTTGCTAATTATATATAAAGACGTTCAAGTAAAACAAGTCGATCAACTAAAATTTCTAGGACTTCATGTAGATGAACATTTGAATTGGAAAAGTCATGTGGAGCATATTTGTCAGAAACTTAATAAATTTGTATTTGCTTTAAAAAAGTTACGACAAAATGTTTCTGTAGAAGCTGCTCTATCGGCTTACCATGGATATGTGTCATCTGTCCTTAGCTATGGAATAATAATGTGGGGCAACTCGACCGATGTCGATAGAGTTTTCAAGCTGCAAAAACGTTGCATCCGGGTTATAAACAAGGCATGGTTCTTGGATAGTTGTAACCCGCTCTTTCTAAAATGTAAAATTCTTCCGGTACCTTGTATGTATTTAAGAGATATCTGTATTTTTACAAAGAAACACATGTATTACTTTAAGCAACATGTTGAGGTTGTACCTAGACAAAAAAGGGCAAAGTTTCGCAACCTTTTATACCATCCACCTAGTCGCAAAGATATTTATAAGAGAAATGTATTTAACATGTGTATATCGATTTATAATAATATACCCAATGAATTAAAATTGCTACAGGGTAATGTTTTTAAATTAAAATTGACAGAGTGGCTCCAAAATAAGTGTTTTTATAGTATTAAGGAATATATGGATTTTAAAAATTAATGTCAAGGATAATTAAATGAATAATTTGGTAATGAATGTATAATATAATAAACACATAAATATTAATTGCATGTTAATAATCGACTTAATTTTAAATAATTTGCACGCTTGCTTGCAGGCAAAATACAGTGACTTTTAGGCTTTAAGATTTTTACTTTGTAATCTATGTATTTTCTCGCAAATAAACTTACTTACTTACCTACTTACTAAGATTTTTATTCGCTAAGGATATGGTACACAAGTTGTTACAATATTTTATAGTTGCCCGACACATCCGCCTTTAATAGCCATGCAAATTTTACATTATTAACAACTAATACATACAAGTATATACATATTTTAAATATCTTTAAAAATATAATACACAAATATGCACAAAGAATACTTTTACAATTAAGGTATGTGATCATAATTATAGTTTATAAATTCATTTATGGTGTAAAAACACTTTTCAACCAGCCATGACTTAAGTTTAGCTTTAAATAATCGTAGTGGTAGTTCTCTTATATGTTGTGGAATTTGGTTATTTATACACTTTTATTGACATTAGGTAGCTGTTTTTATAATGAAGAGTGGTTTTACATAGCTCGTTTTACATAGCTCGTTTTACATAGCTCGTTTTACATAGCTCGTTTTACATAGCTCGTTTTACATAGCTCGTTTTACATAGCTCGTTTTACATAGCTCGTTTTTTAATTTTGGAGGGTCTCTTTTCAGAAACCTGCTGTTCTCACTGACTTTAGTAAAGAAGTGTGTATTGTTTCTAACAAACATACCAATTTCGAGAATATATATCGATACCAATGTCAAAACCTTTAATTTTCTAAAGATGAGACCCCCAACAGAGGTTTAGTTTTACACATCTGCATCATTAATTCGAATTTATTTTATTTACGTTTATTCTGCTACATTTCTTTCAGTTTGTCCACTGTGTGTGAAACCACAGCATATGTGTAACATGTCACGTGGTCGCTCAGAACGGCGATGTGATGTAATGACCGCCGGAAGTGTGCCCATCCTTATATAAACTCCTTACTGCGCATGCGCAGGATGTCATCGTAAGGTCATATGACTTGAGCGTCTCTCATAGTAGTGATTACAGGTGATTATGATTGGCTCTCAGGTTACAGTACGAGCTGCGTCTTCGAAGATATAGAGTTAACTAGATACAGGCATAATTTTTTTTTTATACTTTTCCCCACCCTAGGGATTTCTTCCTGCATCGTTGGTGCGTTTATAGACACATGAACACACACACAGACCCGGAACAATTATATGTATATCATACAAATATTTGCTCCGTGCAGGAATCGAACCTACGACACGCAGCGCAGCAGCCGGTCTCTTGAACACTGCGCACTTAATGAAGGCACACACTATCGGACACGATCGGTTCTCATACGTTTAGACGTACTTGCGGTACCTATCTAGATAAATAATAAATCTGTGTTACAATAGCAGCCAGGGTTGCCAATCAGATCCAAAAATTATAATAAAACATTTCTGTAGAAACTGTCCAGCTATTACAGTTTACGATTCAAGACAGCCCTGTGACGGACAGACAGACGACGTAGGTTCAGGAATACGAATTGTGACCGGTTTATGGCAATAGGCTCACTACTTATGACATGGAACTTAATAACTTCATCGTGACCACGATCAGTGCAGCCTGGTCGAAACGTCATGCGATTCAAAGTTATTTATTGCGCGTTAATTCCTGTTAGATATTTAAATTACATGCCCCGATGTTGAAGAGGTGGATACTCCACACTCAATTGTAAATTATTAATTTTATTATTGCCCACTACCACACTACATAGGTAAACTGTAACTAACACAGTACGGATTTTGTCTGAAATAAACATATATTATTATTATAATTATAACTGGATCGTTTAAATGTGGGTGTTCTACTCTGCCTACCACTTCATGGTAAACAAGCGTGATGCTATATTTATCTAGTTATAAAAAGAAATCAGCATTTCGCCAATGTGACCTATTCAATAACGAAATATCGAATTAGGAGAAAAATACCTAATACCACGGGCTGCCAATTTCTGACTAATTTAAAAAAAGAACTGGACAAGTGCGAATCTGTCTCGCGCACCGAGGGTTCCCTACAAACTTTTATGTAGATAGACAGATTTAATCTTTCAATCGCTATACATTAGCTCGTGCGTAGCGCATTCCAGAGTTATAATTTTTTGGTGGAAAGAAAAATATGGTCGTGGGCAGGATTTGTACCCGCGCCTCCCGGATAAATACTCCAGGGGTATAGAGTATTTATCCGGGCAGGCGGACAGCGCAACCCCGAGACGGCCGCGCACCGCGCTTCAGCACGTGGGCTAAACTGAAGTGTTTGTGCAGGCTACTTGTGGCCTGCCTGCACAAACCCGGGAGTGTCTGTGGACGCCCTTCAACGGACTATAACCTGGTAAGGTCACGGTGAATGCTGCTACGAAACCGGGACCTCGGTAGACCGTGAGACCGTTTTTAGTCAGTAGGAGGTTCCACACCAAGAAAAAGAAGATTACCGACTAGAAATATTGTTAACGGCGACTTTTCAGCTCCCTATGGCCGACTATAATAATTTGATTTGACTTTGAATTTGACCGACAGACAGACAGCCAGATAACTAAATGGTCCTTTAAGAGTTCTGTTTACCATTTTATTTATATCAATTCTTAATTTACAAGTGTTTCAAAATGCACTTAATGAATGCCATAAGGCATTCTCTACCAATCATTTTGGGGCGCGGAACCCCAAAAAAATAATTAAAAATAGGTAATATAGTTCGTAAAATCCATATCTCGGGTTTCCCTTACAACACTTGTGTGTGTGCCAAACAATGTTAAAACCATTTTATATAAGAGGAATTTCTTTTATTTTCACGTAGGTATCATTGTGTTTATATTTTTCACTTGTTTTTTTCTCAACCATGTTGTGGGTGACAAATGATAATAACAATATAACTTATTAGCATCACGCCTGTATTCCCAAAGGGTTCGGCAGAGGTGTACACAGTTGTACACCTGCACTTCACCAATGCTGTTATTAAGTCCCATATAATAGGTGGTGAGCCTATTCCCATCGACCGGGCACAATTCCAAACTCCAGGCCGTTACTGAGAATTTCCTAACTCATTAACACTTTGCCCGAACCCATATTGATCAATCGAACCCAGGACCTCATGCTCAGTACTTCGGACCACTAGACCAACTACGCCGGCGCGACATTCGACATTTGTAAATAAATATAATAAACTAGATGAGCCGGTGTACTTCGTATCACCTCGAACGTCAAATGTTTGGCAGGAAAGTAGGTATAACAGTTTATATGGGCGAATGAAATTGTTGTTTTTACTATCTTCCTCGCTATTTTTCTACATTTTCTTACCGTTTAAACCTTTCCTGGACTACGACAAACATTTCAAAACCAAAATCAGCTAAATCGGCCCAGCCGTTCTCGAGTTTTAGCGAGACTAACGAACAGCAATTGATTTTTATATATATATAGAAGATAGATTAGCCGACTGAGGCCCCAGATCACTCATTATTACTACGTCAAAGATATATAAAGCAACTAGAGCGACATTAAGAACATTTTAATTCTACAATTTTCGCACCAGGCCTCAGTAACGCCATCTACGTGTGCGCAACTCGGGGATTAACTCTCAAAATATTATTTATTGACGGAAATCTTTAATCTGTGCATACGCGGACGTCTGATAGTAGTTTGAGCGACTTGATACCGTTTTGTACAAAGTGTTGGACTATTATTTCGTGCGTGATGTCCGCTCTATGAGTAGTATACAACGTGTAAAATTATGTAGAAGTCCGTAGTTATACTTTTACTAAGAACAACTTTTACTAAGGCACCAACTACGAAAGTATGAAAAAAAAATGGTTACGAGTACCTATTGGCTATCTTAGTTACCATCGAATTGATAGTCACTTTGTAGTACATTGCGTCGTATGTTACAGTGTCTATGATGTGCAAAAACAAAAGCATACGGCGCAACGTATAGCAAAGTGCCCATCAATTCGTTGGTAACCGAGATAGCGAATAGGTCCGCTGGTGTGCCATACATTTTCATCGAAGAGGTATGAACATTTCTATGAAGCAACTGTTTTTTTTTTTCGCATTTGAATTTGGTCCTTTAGTAACAGTATTTATGTATAATTTAGAGACATTCAACTATACACGGTGTATAGTTAAATGTCTTTGTACTAGGACATTTGACGTAGCATATACTATTATCTATTCTGTGGTAGCGTTGGCAGGTTGGCGGTCAATGACCTCAACTAGATAGCAAATATTATGTGATACAATTAAAGTTGTCAAATGGCGAAGTAGGAGGGTATAGACCCCGACTAATAATAGTAGACCCTGTGGAACCCAATTGACCCCAGGAATGTGAAATAGTGACTGAATAGATAACGATGACGTCACCATAAGACGTATTAATGTGGAAGAAAAATTCGGTATAGTGAGCAGAGGTCGAGATATTTCAATTGGCAAAGCGCTTGGAGTATTCACCCGGGGTTGCAGGTTCAAATCCTGCTCGCGACCGTTGTTTTCTTTCCACAAAAATCGAGAAATAGAGATCAATATACATTGTATAATGCGTTAAAAATATATTTAGGTGACATGACCCATAAAATCCGAGAATTAAAGAGGCGTGGACTGTGATAAGATTTGCTTTGTCAGAGTGAATAGGTGATGCCCCTATTACCTTTTACCGGACACAATCCCAAACTCCGGGCTACTGCCGAGAATTTAATTTTCCAACAAAAAAAAAACAATTCCTCTATATAACAAAAACAAATTTTCAAAAAGAATACAAAAGAAAATGTTTTGTGTGCCTGACCCGGAAATCGAACTCGAGATAAGCAAGCGTGCTTACACCCACATAAACAAATATGATGCACATAAAAAAAAAAGTACACTATTATACGGCTATCTATACGGCACAGATGTTAGGATGTTCCTAATGCCAATTATCAGACACAAATCCAATCTCCGGACACCCACTTACAATGTCAGAGAGTTTTCTAACAAAAAAAACGAAGCTTGCGATTATATATTATTGTCTATGATCATTAGTTATTTTTTTATTAGGTCCGTGTTGTATGGCTAATTATTATGTCAATTAGAGTCTAGATCATTTTAATAATAGGTAGTTATACGTTTCTTACCTTGATTGTATAGTAATTACTATTACGAGCAATCCTTATGTCTATGTTGAATATCCGAAACATAACAAACCACAATATTATGTAAAGCCACTCAAATAACCGTTAAATAACATCATTATTCACTTAATAACCTGTTTTAGTACAAAACGGTGTCGTGTTTAACATAATTTCCTAATTAGAAAATAGATTTTAAAAGTTTTGTTTTGATAAATAGCGTAACCTCACCAAACGACCATTCGCGTCGCGGATTCCCGCACTACTAAATCAGTAAATCCCCATACTGTATAATTTATCCGAGTAACCAATTTAAACAAATATCTGTACCAAAACTTCTAAACCTTACTGCTTACACATAAAGACTAAATTAGCTTGTTGTATCAGCCAATATAACTTTGCAAACGTACACTATCTGACGTTTCCTATACAAAGTTAAACTTGCAATAAAGTTGAAAGAATTTTCCTTTGTAATGTGCAAGCGATTTAGTTTCGGGACCGCATATACAAGTTTGTATGTTGCGATGTATGAAAGCATTGTTGACAATATTTGTTTTGACTAGTCTTCACCCGTGACTTGCGTTGTGTTGGCGCATTTTAACTACGATTTTTTTGTTTACCAAATATTGTTCCATTGCAATTGTTTGTGTGGAGAGAGGAGAGAGTAGGAATAAGATGTTTTATACGTATAAACACCAGGTGCTTCGCGGTTTTATACATATATACAATTACGCCTGTTTGCCATTGGGGTAGGCAGAGACTATCGATTTCCTCATGCTACTATTCTGAAATACTTCGATTTATCCTGCAGCCCGGTTCCTAATGATTGTAGCGATTAAATTACCATCACACAGCAAGTACTTACCATAAGACACCAAGTACTTACCATCACACAGCAAGTACTTACCATAACACACGAAGTACTTACCATCATCCAACAAGTACTTGCCATCATGGATCAAGTACTTACCATCATACGTCAAGTACTTACCATCATACACCAAGTACTTACCATCATATACCAAGTACTTAACATCATACACCAAGTACTTACCATCACACACCAAGTACCCATCACACTCCAAGTACTTAACATGATACATCAATTACTTACCATCATACACCAAGTACTTACCATCACACTCCAAGTACTTAACATCACACACCAAGTACTTACCAACCTTTTTTAACTCGTTAGAAACTTAAACAGTATTATTGACTATCCTGACATTGAAAGTTACGGACAATCAATTAATTTGACAATACATTATCATTTTACAACAATAGTTGTTACTCAAATAGTGTTTCATCAATATCGACCAACCGTGAAATTAAACTGTTTGAAATTAAAGCAAATTGGCACCCACTCACCTTGTAATAGGTCCAATTATATGAAAATCACGCGTCACAGAGGTAATTGAGGCCATTTGAATCAGTAATTGTGAAATAAGTCAAATGTTTTAAAGTGCTTCCAACTTTTAACCTATTTGAATTAAATAGAATTTCCCGCATTTGTATCACACGTTTCATTTCACGTTGATAAAAAAGTTTATGTAACGAATATTAGGCAAAATAATTTAAATTTAATTCAACATAAAAATTTCGATGGAGAAATGATTAAATAGTGAATCAAAAATGATTCGTGTTACTTTAAATTTTTATGTAACTGATAAAAATATGCCTGGTATGAAACGTAAAATATGATGACCTTGGCATTTTGACAGATATGAATAATGTTGTAAGGAAGGTATATTTGCTATCATTTAGGGTAATTTTAGTTTGCAAGGGTTATGTACTGAGTCAATAAATTACAATATGGAAAAAAAATTGAATCAGTAGATACTAATTTATCAGTAGGGAAAAATAATAATAACAATTAAAAGCGTATTTATCTTTTAATTCTCGTATCAGTTGAATTTGCTATGGATTAGCTTATCCTCTAACTTTCCTTGTGTGGGTATCAAAAAGGGCCATTTAAAATTAAAAGTTATTTTTTTGGAAAACTGTTACATGGATAACTCGGATCCCAGTCCTATAAAATCGCTGAAACCCACATAAAGGGTTTTTTTATTAGTTATAATTTGCTAAATTTGTCCGCTAAGCATGCGCTAATGCGTTTGAAAGATTTATCTGTATTGGTTATTTTATTATTTAGAAATTACAAATGTTAATACTTATTGATACGATATCAATGCCTAGCTCCTGAGTGTTATGTTAATAAAAAGCCATGGGACACGTACGCATCATATAGCACAATCCAAAAAAAAAAATTCAATAGACGGACGGAACCCTAAAAAATCAATACCAGAAATCGGGTAAATAAAAAAAAATTACGGCAACATCGAAATGACGGCCATAGCAGTTTACTCAGTCACGCGAGAAAAAAAAATGTGAATTTACGAATTGAATATTCTTTGTTTTAATTGTCTTATTGAACTTTAAATTGTGTTTTTTCATGCTAATTAAAGTGTACAATACACGAACTTTACAATGAAAGTGTTATCTAAAGAGTTTTGGTGGGAAAACACGATGAATTCCGTCGTATTAAACTAATTTGTGAATCGAGTAAAAAAAGTGTTTTTTTGTGCTATACAGTCCAACATCAGGTAAGTTTTTTACGTCGAGAGTATCGATTAATACGTGGAACGAGGTTCTATGTTGTTTTATACGTTGTTTCGGCATTAAAAGTGGTGAAAACACATATTTTTGTGTTGTGTTTACAAATTGTCTAGTGTACAGGTGTGAAATCTTGTTGTTTTGATGTGTACATTCTTACAAGCATGTGTACAATTTGAAATAGTTGAGGTTTTCGTTATGGCGTTTAATTATCTTTTAGATCTATCTACATTATAAGGGTTTAGGCGGGAAAATGTAAAGTGCACGTTGTCGATTTTATATTGTTTTCCAAAACTTGTGTTTCTCCGAAGTATAATGTGTAATTATGGTGGATAATTAACCATTATGTGTTCATGAAGGTGTGCGAGTGTGGGCAAATTGTATACAATTGAAAATCATGACTTTTTGTGTTCACTCCTAAACTCCATCGAAGACTCAGTAAAATTTCCACCGTTTTACTGGGGCAATAACTGCAATAACTTTTAATACTTGATTAATACAAGAAGGAAGTAACTGAAGACGAGGCTTTGGCCTTACTTTTATTCAAGAACACTGAAGACGAGGCGGTATGGTCTAAGACCTTAGCCTGCCCGATTAGGGCGAAGAAAAAAAAAAAAAAAAAAAAACTACATTATAATAGTGCTAATTCTACATACCTATATTAAGATTACTAAAGTTGACAACAAAGTTTCAATATTTAAACTGTAGTTCTCATGTAGATGTTCTATTATTATCCTGTAGTATACATAATAGCCATAATTTTAATAACATAGTATCACTCATTCTGTATGTACTTTATTACTATGTAAATTAATTTAAAATGACTGTGGTGGTACTACAGAAGTCTAAATTATAATTCAATACTGCCTTGATGGTCTAGTGGTCCCAAGCGCGACTATAGAGTACAAGGTCCTGGGTTCGATTCCCGGGTCGCACAGTGTTATTGGGTTTTTCTATAAGGAAATTGTCAATAGCAGCCCAGAGTTTTGAACTGTGCCTAGGATATTTTCACCACCTATGGAACTTAATAACAGCATTGGTGGTATGTGTGTGTACAACTATGTACACCTCTGCCTACCCCTTCAGGGAATACAAGCATAATGCTATGTTATGTGTAAGTAACTGCCTCGTTGGTCTAGCGGTCCCAAGCGCGACTGCTGAACAGGAGGTCTCGGGTTTGATCCCCGGGTCGGGCAAAGTGTTAGTTTTTCTGTTAGGAAATTTTCAGTAGCAGCCCGGAGTTTGGAACTGTGCCCGGTTAATGGCAATAGGCTCACCACCTATTACATGGGACTTAATAACAGCATTGGTGAAATGTGGGTGTACAATTGTGTACACCTCTGCCTACCCCTTCAGGGAGTACAAGCATAATGCTATGTTATGTGTAAGTTAATAGAGAGAAGTGCTATCGACCTGTGACCTTGTAGCATTGCTTATGGTGAGTACACCACAGAGTATGGAAGGAGTGTCGCAAAGGATATGTCAGGACTTACAACAGACATATTTCATATATTTTTCCTTTGTCCTACTGAAAGCTGGAAACTTAAACTGTTTCCAGTGCCCTCGTGTTGCACTGTCATGTGTGTCAACTCCCTACTGCCTCACACCCTCTTAGCACTAAACGAACTCTTGTATTTTAAACCAAAACATGTATTATTAATTTTATTCTTACTATTATTATATTTTATGAAATGTTTTGTAAATTGTCTTCTAGCTCCGGGCCTAGTTACCTGAAATAAATGAATATATTTTTTTCTTTAAAACACAAATTTCTCAGCCATTAGGTTCTGCAGGTGCACTATTTAGAAAAACTTGGGGTATGCTTTTGCTTAGCGGTGGGGCCGTATAGGCTAACTTAAGAAAAGTCCTAAAAGGTCTTGTTTCACTGTCTGTGAAGTCAAAGATAAACTAAGACTAACAAATGTTCCTGAGACAAGGGCAAACAGTAACATTGAACTTTCAAAATTTACAAAAGTTCTCTGTAAATATCTTGTATTTATTGTAAAATGTGTGCATCAGGTTTGTCACTTGCTTGTGGAGTACCCGTTAGGTTTATCCGTTAGGAAATTCTCAGTAGCAGCCCGGAGTTTGGAGTTGTGCCTGATTGATGGTAATAGCCTCGCCACCTATTACATGGGACTTAATAACAGCATTGGTGAAATGTGGGTGTACAATTGTGTACACCTCTGCCTACCCCTTCAGGGAGTACAGGCGTGACGCTATGTTATGTTTATGTTATGTCTATCATCAACATATTGATGTAAATGTATCACGGAATATCACTGCGTTACCTACAGTTTGGGGAATACTTTATCTTATGTCATGTTTTGCCATCTCTACAAAACATAAAATTCTCTCTTCCAGATCTCCAAAATGAACCACCCAGCAACCATAATGCATGTCAACATGGACATTGATCCGCTCAGCTCATACGAATACCCAGCATTTGACACGTACCCACACCAAACCGAGCCAACCCAAACATACCCATACTCACTCAAACTAGAAGAACCTGTGTACCACACATACCCACATCAAAAACCTCACTACACTCATAACACACAGCTAGAAGAATTAAAAACACAGCTACCAACATCACAGATAACACCAGAAGTTGTTAACAACGAGGTCCCCAAAGACAAACCAGTGCTAAAGAGGAAGAAAAAAGAAAAAAATACACCAAAAAGTACTTATTGTTCGGAAAAAATCACAGATGCAACGTTCCCTTTCTACGGCTGCTCGGTCTGTAACATCAGTTATACAGCTCTACATGAATTGGACCAACATGTCACTGTACACAAAAATAGAATGACCAGCTATAGGCTGCGATTAAGAAATCAATTTAAAAAGAAAAAACTCAAACAAGAGAAGAAAAAGTTAAAGAAAATGATTAAAATAAAAAAAGAAAATTTAGATATTGAAATTAAACCCGAAGACGGGTACATTGGTAACGAGAAAGCAACAGATTTCGTTAATAACGGGATCAATTCTGAATGTAACGGAACTCAGAGTAATGGAGACAGTGCAATTGTACCAAGTGATAGCAAAATTACTGAGTTAAATGATAGTAAAATTAATACAAATAACGATATAAATTCTGTAAATAACGATAATGTAAATAGTGAAGATAATGTTAATTGTAAAGAGAACTCTATCGACGATGCTGAGTTAAACAATTTAGAGAAGATATATAAATGTTTTGCTTGCAAAAAGCAATTCACGTTGAGTTATTACTTAAAGTTACATGTTAGGTCACATACAGGTTAGTGATATATATTTAAAACTTATTTTTTTTTATAAAAAATGCATCTACGTTTGGTCACCAACTCGCCTGATGGTAAGCGACGGTGTGGCCGAGGATGGAGCATGTATATCCAGAATAAATCTATTCACTCTAAGTGGATAGATTTGTGGAGAACAATAGTTGGGGAGTTGATGCAACTGCTCAGACCCGTCCCCCACAACGGTTGCACCGGACTACATCCCGAAACATGACTAGGACGCTTCACGACATGGCTTCGTCCGGTGGGTGGTAACCAGCTTCCCACCAGAGTTACCTGTGCAGCACCACCCAGGGGCCACGTGAAGTGATTCCATTTTAAGGCTGCACTCCTATGGACGCGGGCAACTCAGCCATAAGTTTGTTGCAGCATTTACTAATTTAATAACTAACATCTATCTGCCTAGCCTATTCCCAATTACATTAGGGTCGGCTTCCAGTCAAACCGGATGCAGCTTAATACCAGTATTTTATATGGAGCGACTGCCTATCTGACCTCCACAACCTTTATTAAAGTAAATTTTTAATCTTTAATGTCTTACAATTCAAAATTGACTGCCTCGTTGGTATAACAGACTTAATTCAATAAAAATAAAAAAAGGTTTCGCATCCGCCCCCCCCCCCCCCTCCCACAAAAAAGGTCGTTGAGAAGAAGAAGAAGACTCACAAAGGTTCTCAAAATCTTCATCATTACTTTTAGATGAGAAGCCTTACACGTGCAGTGTGTGCGGACAGTCGTTCATCACGGCGAGCAAACTGGGTAGGCACAATAAGAGGATACATCTAGCTGAACGATACCAGTGCCGGATCTGTTTCAAGATATTCTCCAGGTAACGATACGGGTGATGAGAACAGTACAGTATGATTCATATGAGCTAAGTTGGTCATTACACTCGAGGCTGGATTGCAGCCCGAGCCGCAGGCTAGATTTGTAATGCAGCCGAGAGTGTATTGATCAAAGCTCACGCGTTTTATACAATGTTTATTTAATACACTTGTGAGGAAAAAATTATAACATTTAACAAAATATAAAATTGATTTTAAAATGGCGCGCGGATTGCTTTTTCCTGCGGAGTGCATGTCTGAAGGTGTACCCAAGTACGCTGCTGCGCGTTAGATAATTTTACGATTACATTGCGTGAAAATCTAGTGGAGGCAGTAACAATATGGTGTCTCCTTCACTCTTTTACGTTCCGTTAATACGTCTATCTCACTCGCTCTTGCCTCAGAACAAGGGGCCATAAATTTCTCGCAGTCGTGTTCACTTTTCTAACAAGTTTAAATATTTTTGCGTTAACAACACTTTTCTTTACGAATGTACCTGCGCGGCCGTTCGGAAAGTCTAACTTCAGGTATGAACAGTTAAACGATGACCTAAGATTTTATAAAGAAAAAGAAATATTTTTGTGGAAAGCAAAATACAGTCGTGAGCAGGTTTTGAACCTGCGGCTCCCGGATAAAAAATGTGGAAGAAAAATTCGGAATTGTGAGCTCAGGTCGAGATGGCTTGGCAGTCACAACGCCTGAAGTATTTATCCAGGAGGGGCAGGTTCGAATCCCGCTCACGATCGTCTTTTTCTTACCACAAAAAATATACGTTTGACAAACTTTGTCTGTAAATAAATAAAACTATTATTAATATTATTTTTTCTCGCAAATCGGATTTTTCAAGTGACAAATCATTGACGTTCATAATTAATTAATTATTAAAAAATAATTAATCAATTAATAATTATATATACAATAATCTTATTGTGATTGCATTAATTTAATTTAATTATACATCTATTTTAGATTTGAATTGTTAACGGCTCACTTTGACAAAACTCATCCCGAAGACAAATTGGATGGAGAGCCCTACGGTATGTACAATGTGGTAACTAAACTTATAATATTTTGTGACTGACTGACTGTCTAGTGGTCGCAAGCGCGGCTGCTGAGCGTAAGGTCCTGGGTTCGATTCCCAGGTCGGGCAAAGTGTTATTGGGTTTTTTAGTTAGGAAATTCTCAGTAGCAGCCCGGAGTGAGGAAGTTGGCGGTGTGACCCCCCCGTGCTTCGCAGAGCACGTAAAGCCTGTGGTCCTGCGCCTGATCTCTCTCCGCTCGTGTGTTGCCGTCTCTAAGGACTATGAGAGTGCACCTGTGTTTGCGCGTACACTTGTGCACTATAATATCTCCTGCGTACTTGGCTAATATCCGTGGAGATAGACCGCCGTGACCGAGATACGGTCGGGAGGAGTATTATTACAGATACGGTCTCCTTCTATCTAGCTATGTCACACCAAATGTTACCCATGCGCCAGGTTCTGATGTTATCCTACTATCACACTCCACTACCCGGGCTAGTGAAATTTGGGTACAATCACGTAATAAAACACATTTTCTTTCTTTCTTTCTATCTGCCTACCCCTTAGGCAACGCTATATCACAATAATTTCTCGGCGTAAGCGTAAAATTTCTTATTTAATAAAACTGTATTTCAGATTACAACGCCATCTTACCTTACCTGAAAGAGTTAGAGGAACAACTGACGCAGCAGACAGAACAGAAGGAGAAGAAGCCGACCGCCGAGGAGTTGATGTGGGAGGAACATGTGGGGCCGCACGTGGTCACTGCTGACCCCCCTGATGTTAAAGAAGAGGTTTGTACTGGGACATCGTTTCGTCGCATTAATGTTTAAGTCAAAAGTTTTTACACGACTGTCCAAAAAAGGAGAGTTACGCTTTTAGGGTAAATGTATATTGTATGTTTGTGAGCTGTTTTTATTTATTTATATATTCTTTATGGACATACAAACACAGAAAATATTTTATTTTTAAATTATACAATGGGTGGCCTTATCGCTGTCTGCGATTTGTAACAGGCAACCTTTGGATGGATTTAATATAAACAGTAAGAGATATGGGGTTTGTGTGGTGCAAATAAAAGTAGGTACTACATAAACTAAAAATTTTAATGTATCATCAATAAGCATGATGACAGTATTAAAGAACCAAATAATAAATGGTTTTAGAGTTAAATGTATGCACAAAGGATTCTAAAAAATTCCCAAGTTTTATTAAAAACATTAATATTTTCAATAAAATAAAAGTATAAAATGCTGCAATCGGCCATGTTAACTGAAACGTCATTCACAGCGAATGACGTCACGCCTCAGTCAAATGTCAATCATCGCCGTACATTATGGCTTCAACTTATGTCAAATATGCTGAGGCATGACGTCATAACGGCGCCATGACACCCAGCAGCGTTTTCGCGGCTAAATCAAATTGGATAGATTAAAATGCAATAATTTGCATTGAAACTTAGTTTATTGCTGAAATAATGTGATTTTCGGATATAGTAGACGTGTACCTATATTATAAAAGTTGATTTCAAAATCTGTCATCATGCCTATATTAATAAATAAAATTGGAATGTCTGTTAGTAATGTCAAAATAATAGAAATATTTGAGGTACTACAATTATTTGCACGATACCAATGCCTAAAAATCAGCGGCGATGTCGCGAGCCAAACTTTGACTCGCGACATCGCCGCGGGCTCAGCTCATGGCTAAGGGCTCCGTTCGAGTTCGAAACTAGTCGGGCAAACCCAAAAAATTTACGTGAGTAGTAACCGGTGAACAATAATAATTAATGTAATTATGTCTCACGAAAGTTATTATTTTATTTATATTATTTTCACTTTGAATTGTGTAGATATTATATTAATACCTTCCTGACTTGGATTGTGTGTGTGTGTGGAGGGGTTTAAACACCCGTAACCCCCCCTCCCACCGGCTACGGCCATGCTTACCTTACCTGAGAATCGAACCCATTACCACACGCTAAGCAGCCGTACTTATGTTCAGTAAAACTATGAGAAAGTAACTCCATTAACATGAATATAATTTTTAGTTTTTTACTCTCTGCCTACCCCCATAGGAAAACGCGTGAATATATTTATGTATATTTTTAGGTGCCGATAGTAGACGAAAAGAACTCGGTCCCAAAAATAGACATTGTTATAGAAGGACCGAAATTTGAGATTGATGTGAAGGTGAAACAAGAGTTGTCTGATGATGAACCGCCTCGGGATGATGACGAGCCGCCTCGTGACGATGATGATCATAATATTGGTGATGACAACCAGGATGTGAAAGATGAAGACAAGTGAGTAATTTATTTTAATTATTTGTTACAAGATTATGAACGGCATTGTGTTAATTACGCTTAAATGTATGAAATTCCAAGAACTTAGTTATTCTCGGATTAATAATTAAAAATAATAATATCAATCAATACATATAATAAAAATGTTACGAATCGCTGTCTGTACCTGGAAGATATATGAGAAAAAATATTATTGCGACTTTTATCAACGCAAATAGCACTCAAAACAATGATTGTTAGTATTTTTGTTTGTTTGTCTGTGCGTTTGTGCACGCTAATCCCAGAAACAGCTTATCCGATTTAGATGTCGTTTTCACTAATATATTGTGGTAAGCTTCACTTAACATTTAGTGTTTGTTTCATGTCAATCGGTTCATAAATAAAAAAGTTATGCCAATTTAAAGAATCACGTCGAACATTTGTTATTTACGACATCCACGCGGCCGGAGCCGCGGGCACAGCTAGTAATAATATATATATTTATTTTGTTCCCAGCGCGTCAGACGAAGATTACTTCCCCTCCAACACATGGGCAGCGACCCCAAAGCCCGACCCCCCCCCTCCGTCCCCCAAGCGCCGCAAGACCTCTAAGACATGCGAGGTGTGCAACAAGAGGGTCAGCAGCGCGTCCTACATGCGCATACACATGCGCACACACACCGGCGAGAAGCCCTTCAAGTGCTACGAGTGCGGCCGCGGGTTCATCACCAGCAGCAAGATGCATAGGCATGTGTTGACGCATGAACACGGTGAGTGGGAACTACCATTTTCTAATATTAACTAAAAACTACCTATTGAGCAGGGACCGGCCGGATACTCGTTGAAAGGGTTTTTCAAAGGGTTTATTTAAGCTCTTAAAAATGAAACCCTATGATACATGTTACACCCTCGATCGGGTGTAATGTAACCCCTTCCGAACAGGTTACCCTTTGAATACCCTGTAACACTGTAACTGGGTAAGCCATTCCAACCCAAGACATTGTAATATGCACTTTATGTAATCGACATTAGTTTGAAAATTGCATAAACACGACCGCACGTGACATCTTACCGCCCGGCGGCGTCATCGTTGCATGTACCGAGCTTTGAATAATAATTATTGTCTATATGATTTTACAGTTCAATTTTGCTTGTTTAACTACAGTAGGTACAGTAGGCAATGAGGCGCCGCCGCCGCCGCTCGGGTGCTAGTATCCCCTACATGCAGTTCAAGTTTATACGGTAATTCAGGATAACACGAATAAAAGCTTTTCGTGAAGGTAACCTCTTCAAAGGCTTAATTCATTGAAGGGGTTAACCCCTTTACGTGGTTACCATAATAAAGGTGTTAACCATTTCGCTGGGTTTCGAGGATGTAACTCGAACAAAAGGTAACATTGCGAAATGAGTTACCCTATGTACGGGTTACCCTATCAAAAGGCTTAATCCTTAAGCGGGGTTGTCCGGTCCCTGCTATTGAGTAATAGTCAGCCGGGGTTCGTCTAATATATTCACACGGGGTTCGTGTTCTATGGTTACCCGGGTTTCGTGTGATAGTCAGCCGGGTACCGCGAGATAGTCAGCCGGGGTTCGTCTAATATATTCACACGGGGTTCGTGTTCTATGGTTACCCGGGTTTCGTGTGATAGTCAGCCGGGTACCGCGAGATAGTCAGCCGGGGTTCGTCTAATATATTCACACGGGGTTCGTGTTCTATGGTTACCCGGGTTTCGTGTGATAGTCACCCGGGTACCGCGAGATAGTCAGCCGGGGTTCGTCTAATATATTCACACGGGGTTCGTGTTATATGGTTACCCGGGGTTCGTGTGATAGTCACCCGGGTACCGCGAGATAGTCAGCCGGGGTTCGTCTAATATATTCACACGGGGTTCGTGTTATATGGTTACCCGGGGTTCGTGTGATAGTCACCCGGGTACCGCGAGATAGTCAGCCGGGGTTCGTCTAATATATTCACACGGGGTTCGTGTTATATGGTTACCCGGGGTTCGTGTGATAGTCACCCGGGTACCGCGAGATAGTCAGCCGGGGTTCGTCTAATATATTCACACGGGGTTCGTGTTATATGGTTACCCGGGGTTCGTGTGATAGTCACCCGGGTACCGCGAGATAGTCAGCCGGGGTTCGTCTAATATATTCACACGGGGTTCGTGTTATATGGTTACCCGGGGTTCGTGTGATAGTCACCCGGGTACCGCGAGATAGTCAGCCGGGGTTCGTCTAATATATTCACACGGGGTTCGTGTTCTATGGTTACCCGGGGTTCGTGTGATAGTCACCCGGGTACCGCGAGATAGTCAGCCGGGGTTCGTCTAATATATTCACACGGGGTTCGTGTTATATGGTTACCCGGGGTTCGTGTGATAGTCACCCGGGTACCGCGAGATAGTCAGCCGGGGTTCGTCTAATATATTCACACGGGGTTCGTGTTATATGGTTACCCGGGGTTCGTGTGATAGTCACCCGGGTACCGCGAGATAGTCAGCCGGGGTTCGTCTAATATATTCACACGGGGTTCGTGTTATATGGTTACCCGGGGTTCGTGTGATAGTCACCCGGGTACCGCGAGATAGTCAGCCGGGGTTCGTCTAATATATTCACACGGGGTTCGTGTTATATGGTTACCCGGGGTTCGTGTGATAGTCACCCGGGTACCGCGAGATAGTCAGCCGGGGTTCGTCTAATATATTCACACGGGGTTCGTGTTCTATGGTTACCCGGGGTTCGTGTGATAGTCACCCGGGTACCGCGAGATAGTCAGCCGGGGTTCGTCTAATATATTCACACGGGGTTCGTGTTATATGGTTACCCGGGGTTCGTGTGATAGTCACCCGGGTACCGCGAGATAGTCAGCCGGGGTTCGTCTAATATATTCACACGGGGTTCGTGTGATAGTCACCCGGGTACCGCGAGATAGTCAGCCGGGGTTCGTCTAATATATTCACACGGGGTTCGTGTTATATGGTTACCCGGGGTTCGTGTGATAGTCACCCGGGTACCGCGAGATAGTCAGCCGGGGTTCGTCTAATATATTCACACGGGGTTCGTGTTATATGGTTACCCGGGGTTCGTGTGATAGTCACCCGGGTACCGCGAGATAGTCAGCCGGGGTTCGTCTAATATATTCACACGGGGTTCGTGTTATATGGTTACCCGGGGTTCGTGTGATAGTCACCCGGGTACCGCGAGATAGTCAGCCGGGGTTCGTCTAATATATTCACACGGGGTTCGTGTTCTATGGTTACCCGGGGTTCGTGTGATAGTCACCCGGGTACCGCGAGATAGTCAGCCGGGGTTCGTCTAATATATTCACACGGGGTTCGTGTTCTATGGTTACCCGGGGTTCGTGTGATAGTCACCCGGGTACCGCGAGATAGTCAGCCGGGGTTCGTCTAATATATTCACACGGGGTTCGTGTTCTATGGTTACCCGGGGTTCGTGTGATAGTCACCCGGGTACCGCGAGATAGTCAGCCGGGGGTTCGTATAATATATACACACGTGGTTCGTGTGATAGTCAGCCGGGGATCGCAGGATAATCACCCGGGGGTTCGTATAATATATACACACGTGGTTCGTGTGATAGTCACCCGGGGATCGCAGGATAATCACCCGGGGGTTCGTATAATATATACACACGTGGTTCGTGTGATAGTCACCCGGGGATCGCAGGATAATCACCCGGGGGTTCGTATAATATATACACACGTGGTTCGTGTGATAGTCACCCGGGGATCGCAGGATAATCACCCGGGGGTTCGTATAATATATACACACGTGGTTCGTGTGATAGTCACCCGGGGATCGCAGGATAATCACCCGGGGGTTCGTATAATATATACACACGTGGTTCGTGTGATAGTCACCCGGGGATCGCAGGATAATCACCCGGGGGTTCGTATAATATATACACACGTGGTTCGTGTGATAGTCACCCGGGGATCGCAGGATAATCACCCGGGGGTTCGTATAATATATACACACGTGGTTCGTGTGATAGTCACCCGGGGATCGCAGGATAATCACCCGGGGGTTCGTATAATATATACACACGTGGTTCGTGTGATAGTCACCGGGGATAGCAGGATAGTCACACGGGGTTCGTGTTATTATCGTCGTGGGTTCGTATAATAGTCACCTCGGGCTCGTATTATAGTTCGTGTAATAGTTTCCGGGGGTTCTTGTAATACTTTATACTGTCAAAATAAAATTCTATTCTATTCTATTCTATTCTATTCTGTCATGTAAAATGGCCAATTTTACGATTACATATTTGAATGTATTTTGTCACAGGTAAAGATGATTCTAAAACAGAAGATGGCACCAAAACAGAACCAGAAGAGAATGCCAGCCACGACGAGACCACAGAAGATACTAAGAAGTAAGTTTACTTATTCCTACTAAGCTTTTTTTTTAAATAATACCCACGACGGGACTCGATCCCGCGACCTTTGACATACCGTGTCGTAGCTCTCCCACTGAGCTACCGTGTCGCTGTTCGTATCTATAAAATTTCAAGCTTCCTTGTGTTGACGACGATCTAGTGGTCCAAAGCGCGACTGCTGAGCATGACGTCTCGGGTTCGATTCCCGGGTCGGGAAGTAGTATTGAGTTTTTCTGTTAGGAAATTCTCAGTAGCAGTCCGGAGTTTGAAATGCCTGGTGGATGGCAATAGGCTCATCACCTATTACATCGGACTTAATAACAGCATTGGTGAAATGTGGCTGTACGACTATGTACATCTCTGCCTACCCCTTCGGCGATTTTTTTTTGCCTATACAGGCGTGATGCTATGTCATGTTAAGGTCGTTGCCTTTTTAAAATGTTCATCTCCTATCTAATACATACAATCACGCTTATTTCCCATTGGGGTAGACAGAGACTATCAATTTCCATTTCCTACGTTTCTGATACACGCTTCATCTACTATGTTCATGCACACTCGTCATCTTGTACACCTGTCCTTTATTGAGAACGTCCCCAATTTCACAGGCTTACGAAGAAAAAATCTAAAATGAAATCTAAATCGAAATTGTCTGCGAAACTGAAGAAGATTGAGGAGAAGCCGAGACGGAAGCACCAGAAGAGACCGCACGCGTGCGAATATTGTAACCAGAAGTAAGTCTATTACGCCTAGCCCTTTCCCAATAACATTGGGGTTGGCTTCCAGGCCAACCGGATGCAGCTTAATACCAGTATTTTACATGGAGCGACTGCCTATCTGACCTCCACAACCCAGTTACTGGTTAACGCGATATCTCGTGGTATGACTGGTTGTTAGAGGCTACCCGTAACTGCTGTCATAGTTTTGACAACCGGGACCCACGGCTTAAGGTTCTCTCCGAGGCATGGAGGGACTCAGTATGAAATTATGGTTACCCATCCACAGACCGACCGCAGCAAGCGCAGCTTAACCTCTATCGATCGATCTGGATGATATCATTTGACAGTGCGGTTGGCGCAGTGGTCGAGAGACCGACTGCTGCTCTGCGTGTCGCAGGTTCGATTCCTGCACGGAGCAAATATTTGTACGATCTATAGATAGTTGCTCCGGGTCTGGGTGTGTGTGTGCTTGTGAGATTATATGTCTGTAAACGCACCCACGACACAGGAAGAAAATCCTAGTGTGTGGGAAAGTTAAAAAAAAAAAATATACCTCAAGATAAATCTTTGAAAACCATTAACGCATGCTTAGCGCACTCTAAAGTTATAATATTAAATGGTAAAAGAATACGGTCGTGAGCAGGATGCAAACCTGCGCCTCCCGGATAGATACTCCAGGCGCTCTGACCACTAAGCCATCTCGACCTCTGCTCACCACCGTGAATTCTTCTTCCATATTTTAACACGTCTTATGGCGACGTCATTGCAATCAATTCAGTACCTATACAGGTGACCGAACCGACACGACCAACTTTGCAGTTAATACAATGTCGTAAAGAATGCAGGTTCGAATCCTGTTCGCGACCGTATTCTTTTTCCAGTTAATATTGTAACTTTAATATTATAACTAATTTTATATATTTTTTTTTAAGTCTGTTTTTATCACTCATGACCATCCCGCTGCCCTTATCCCAATTTATTTGGGGTCTGCGCGGAATACCTATATCTGTACCTGGTATGCTGCTAAAGTGTTGGCTATGATTTTTGACACTCGATTAATTCTTATTTATATGATGATTAAAGAATTTTGTAAAGTGACATTATTTATTTTGATAGAGATTTCAAAGAAATGTATTCCTCTTATAACAATATATGTGACGACCGCGCGCCAATATTGCGATCGTTGTTAATTTAAAGTAAAAAGTGCGTGTGCGTAATAATCTGTATTATGAATGAAGCTGCACCGCTTTTAACACAACCTTTACGAACAAGTGTATAAAAAAAAAAAATGTGGAAAGAATAATACGGTCGTGAGCAGGTTTTGAACCTGCACTTCGCGGATAAATACGCTGTGTCTCTCTGACTCTTAATCTCTGTTCACTACTCCGAATTCTTCTTCTACATTTCAGTACGTCTTTTGGTGACGTCATCGCTGTTTATTCAATCATAGAGATAGACAGGTGACTGAGAACAGGTTTTTTCCTTTCCACAAAATGATTTTACTTTAGTATTCGCTACGCCTACTATAATGCGTTTGAAATATCTGTATTTATAACAAAAACTTTATAAATTTTTCAAGATTCCTCCACTTAAACATGTTGGAGGTGCACAAGAAGTGCCACGAGGGCGAAGCCCTGGTCCACAAGTGCCAGTACTGCCTGGAGGAGGCCATCGACGAGGCCGCGCTCCGGGACCACGAGGCCACGCACGCCGGCCCGAAGCCCTACCTCTGCACTATATGCGGGAAGAACTATAAGAAGAGAGATACAATGGTAAGATCATGATTTTATTTTTAATACGCGATTGGTCCAATACGCAATAGGCATGACGACTGATTTTGAAATTTCCTTCTATAATATAGGTACACGTCTACTATTTCCGAAAAACACATTATGTCAGCAATAAACTAAGTTTTAACGCAGATTATTGCATTTCAATCTGTCTAATTTGAAATAAGCGCGAAAACGCTCATGGGTGTCATGGCGCCGTTTATGATGAGTTGTGACGTCACGTCGCCAACTTTTGGCAAAAGTTCAAGCAAAACCACGGCATTGACATTCAATTGAGGCGTGACGTCATTCGCTGTAATTGGCGTTTCAGTCAACATGGCCGATTGCAGTATTTTATACTACTTATTTTATTGAAAATCTTATTAATCTTAATGTTTTTATTAAAACTAGGTCATTTTTTAAAATCCTGTGTACAAGATAAATCTTTGAAAAGCATTAACGCATGCTTAGCGAACTCTAAAGTTACAATATTAAATGGAAAAAGAATACGGTCGCGAACAGGATTCGAACCTGCGCCTCCCGGATAGATACTCCAGGCGCTCTGACCGCTAAGAGAGGTCGAGATGGCTTAGCGGTCAGAGCGCCTGGAGTATCTATCCGGGAGGCGCAGGTTCGAATCCTGTTCGCGACCGTATTCTTTTTCCATTTAATATTGTAATCCTGTGTACATATATTTTTCTCCAAATTCTTTTATTTTTTAATACTGATTCGAAATTAGTACAATAGTCAAAGAAATTTCTTATGTACATTCGTGATGTAATGGCGATTAGCCCAATGGTAAAAAAAAACCTAGTCTAGGCTAATCCAATTCGTGACTGGTCCAACAAACCGTTCACCGCGGTTTGTTTTTAGTCCAATGGTCCATAATTATCTTTTAGATAACGTAGGCGAGATTGGATTAATTGAAGAAAATAAAGTAGTGGTGTTTGGTCCAATAATTCACGATTAATCGAAAATATTCCAAAATTTTATAATTAAAATATTCATTTTAAACGCCACTAACTTTTACACGGTTGCTCATAAAAGAAATGTTATGTTTTTAGCGTTCATAATAATATACTACACTTGAGACCAATAAAATCGCACACCTTGACTTTTTTTTGTTAATAAAGGCAGTTTTTTTCATGAATCTGAATGAATATTTTAAAAAACACACCCACTAATTGAAAGTCTACCTCATTACTTTTCTAATGATATCAAATACAGTGTAAAAAGATACCCATAAGAGGTTTCACGGCACAAAACCCAACAAACGGGTACAATTACCCAATTTCGCTTAAGAAATAATGAAAATCAAACTCAAAACTCTTGATCAAATTGTTTATTAATAAGGTGTATTCCCTCCCCTAGCCTTAATCACAGCTCTTAATCGATTTTTCATGGACCGTATTAATTTTACCATGAAATCTTGTGGCATAGCATTCCACTCCTCTTCAATGGCAAGTTGAAGCTCTCGGAGGCGCGTAGGAGCAGGGCTTCTTGCTGGAACTCTTCTTTTTAGCTCATCCCAGACATGCTCAATCGGATTGAGATCAGGACTACGAGCTGGCCACTCCATCGCGGTGATTCCAACGTCTTCCATGTAGTCGCAAACGGTTCTAGCGACGTGCGGTCTGGCGTTGTCCTGCATTAGGACAAAATCTCCTCCCATAAGCCACGCGAGCGGCCTCACATGTCCTTCGAGCACTTCTTCGACGTACCGTGCAGACGTCAAACCTCTCGATCTCGGGCCGGTATTCGCCCCAGTGATGAATACAATGTCAGTTTTAGCGTCCAACATTATGCCACCCCAAAACATACACGATCCACCGCCAAAAGCCACACGTTCGCTTATGCAGCATTGTGAAAAACGCTCTGATGACCTTCTGTAGACCCTAGAGCGTCCATCATGACCATGTAATGTCATTCTGCACTCATCAGAGAACATAACAGACCGCCATTGGTCATACGTCCAATTTAAATGTTCCCTGGCAAATTGTAGTCGTGCTTGTCGGTGAGCTGTGGTCAATTTGGGACCATTTGAATCTGGTCACCTGTATAGGGACTGAATTGATTGCAATGACGTCGCCATAAGACGTGATAAAAAATGGAAGAAGAATCCGCGGTGGTGAGCAGAGGTTGAGATGGCTTAGTGGTCAAAGCGGCTGGAGTATTTATCCGGGAGGCGCAGGTTCGAATCCTGTTCGCGACCGTATTCTTTTTCCATTTAATATAAGAACTCTTTAATTCATATTTAAGTAATTAATTATTTTTATATATGTATGTTTATGCCGTGTAATTCCTGTCAGACAATGATATCGCTCTAACAGATACAAAAAAGACTAGATACGTCAAAAAAAAATAAAAAGATAATTCGATTTGGTGATTCTAAATAACGTCACTTCTTCGCATCTATTAAATGCCACGTTTCTTTCATTTCGTCTTATTACTATCAAGATATACTAAACCTCTGCCCAACCCTTCGGAATACCGCCGTAATGTTATAAAATTATCATTTCCAGATCTGCCACAGAAAACGCCATATGCCTGATAAAGAGTTCGTTTGTGATATATGTTCGAAGCGATTCAACGCTTCGTGCAAACTACAGAAGCACATGGCAACACATCGCGGAGACAAGTTCGTGCTCCGGTACGAGTGCCCCGTATGCGCGCATATGTTCAACACCAAGTATCATGTGCATATGCATCTCAACACGCATCAGAAGGAAGGATTGTAAGTGTAATATGAAATAGTGAACGAGATTTGAGGCTGGATTGGAGCCCGAGCTGTGGGCGAAGGTTGTAATGTCGCCGAGAGTGTAAAGTTAACAGATATGGAAAAAAAAAATCGATTAATATAGTTATGACTGCCTCGATGGTCTAGTGGTCCCAAGCGTGACTGCTGAGTGAGGTCCCGCGTTCGATTCCCGGGTTAGACAGTGTTATTGAGTTTTTCAGTTAGGAAATTCTCAGAAGCGATCCGGAGTTTGGAATTGTGTATTGGTAAAATATGGATGTACAAGTGTGTAGACCTCAGCCTACCCCTTCGGGAAATACAAGCGTGATATGTAATATGGATAAAAGTTATTTAAAGTAAAGTTTAAAGCGAGTTCGGTTTTTTGTTGCCTATTTGGTGTAAACGCCGCTACTTAGCATAAGTTCCTGGATTCGATTCTCGGGTCGAGCAAAATGTTATTGCATTTTCCTGTTTCAAAATTCCTAGTACCCGACCGGAGTTAGGAATTGTGCCTCATCACCTGGACTTAATATCGGCACCAGTAAAATTTTACTGTACACCTGTTCTTAACCATTCTAGATGTAGCGTGATGCTTTATTAACTTTATTATATTTCCGCAGGATATTGGAGGAAAACCGAAACGAAATACTAGCTATGGTGCTTCAGAATGCAAGAAAAATACCAAAACAGGCCGACGCCCCCCCCAACCTCACCGACATCATCCCATCCGACGAGAGATCCCGCATATGCAACATATGCGGCGAAATCTTCCACCATTTCTATTATTTAGAGGAACATCTCAAAAGCCACGGTTCCCGAATCGCAATTAACGACATAGAGAAAGCCGAAGAAAAAAAATATATCTGCCAAATTTGTAACAAGGGATTTAAATTGCATTATTATTTAAAATTGCACAGTTTTACACATTCTAAGGAGAAACCGTTTATATGTCAACAATGCGGGAAAGGATTTATAACCAGAGGCAAATTAAAACGCCATCTTGAAACTCATACGGGTTTGAAAAAGTATCAATGTCATATATGTTATAAGTTTTTCACAAGACCAAGTTATTTAAGGATTCATATCCGAACTATACACGGCACACAAGATTATAATTTTAGATTTGATAAGGGGTACGGGATTAATACGTTATCTATGTCGGCCATTGCTATGTCGGATGTCAGTCAAAATAGTATATAATTTTTGTTTTTGTCAAAACCTACCTCTTTTTGGTATAATCACGTGATGTTTTTTTAGCATTTTGAACCCCCCTCCTCCCCATGGTGAGGTTTAAGACTAACCCCCAACCCCACCCAAAATTACGTATATTTTTGTACCTAAAAGGATTTTTTTTTTTTTTAAATATTATCTTTAAATACAGAAAATAAATATTCGTGATATGTTACTACACCCCCTCCCCTTGTGATATTTCGTGATTTTTGCCAAATCCCCTCCCCCCCTTTCGAGCGTCACGTGATTAATCGTCGTCCCGTTTGGTTTTGGGTTCACGAGCGCGGTGCTTGACGTTGTGGGCTCGATGCCCAGGTTTTTGATTTATTTTCTGTTAAAAAAATCTCAGCATCAGCCCGGAGTTTGGAATAAAAAATACATAAAGATTAAAGATAAATCTTTGAAAAGCATTAACGCATGCTTAGCAAACTCTAAAGTTATAACATTAAATGGAAAAAGAATACGGTCGCGAACAGGATTCGAACCTGCGCCTCCCGGACAAATAATCCATGCGCTAAGCACTAAGCCATCTCAACCTCTACTCACCACCGCGGATTCTTCATCCACATTTTAACACGTCTTTTGGTGACGTCATTGCTATTCAGTCCCTATACAGGTGACCGAACCGACACGACAAACTTTGCAGTTAATACAATGTCGTAAAGATACCATTACCTTAACAATTTTCAAAGATTTATCTTTAATTTTCGCAGATTCAAATCTTGTTCACGACCGTATTTTTTTTCCATTTAATTATACATAAAGATGTTTACATTTTTTACTAAATTATATATTATATGGTCAATGAATCGGTACTGCGGTACTGTACCTACTTAGTAATTAGTATATGGTTATGGTAATTGTTAAATTAGCAATAAAACGTTGTAGGTGATAATGAAATGGTTGTTGAATTTGTAAAAAATAAATAAATAAATTAAGTTTTATAATTTGATTGTTTTATTCTAATGTTGGCCCATAAAAGAGATGAATGAAAGACACATGCAGCTGACATGAGAATGTTAAGATGTGTGGTGTGATGCGGATGGATAGAATTAGAAATGAATATATAAGAGGAAGTCTGAAAGTGGCACCGGTGACTGAGAAGTTGTGTAGAAATCGTTTAGCATGGTATAAATAAATAAATTTAATTAACCAAAAAAAGATTACACAATAACTTAAAGATTAGGTACAAATTGTTTCCTTGCTTATATTAATTATCATGCAAATACAAGACCTCTGTCTGAACTAGATCATGAATATCTGTATCTCAGACATCGGCGCTCTTCCATATTATGAGTTCTATAAAAGTTGTTTATTAACACAATAGCTAATGATGTAGTGTACTAAAATCCAGAAAATAAGTAATCAGACAATCGACAGTAATTGTCTCGCTCGCACGTCGCGTAAGCGGCTTCTTAGCTGGTTCTTCTGTCTCGCTCACACTAGTCGATGTTACAAGTTGGTCAATTTTAGTGGACAGTTCTCCAATTACCCGCGTTAAGTGATTTATCGTTGTAAAATTATGGCTGATTGTTTGCTGTTGATCATCAATTTTCTTGCTTTGCGCCTCAATCATTGTAGATTGGGCCGTAATCTTCGACGTCAACGTTGCAATCTTTTTAGACAACTCGCCCATAACTTCTTCTACGTTAGATTTGGACATTTTCACAATAAAAAGATATTTAGAACACGGAGCGCACGTTCGCGTAACCAGTCGGTTGATATTTAAATGAGGTAAAGTTGTGGTTATTCATCCAGTCAATAGTTGAAGACAGAAGGGAGTCAAGTTTTTCGTGTATGCTACTATTGTTTTGCATGAAGTGGGTAGAGAGGTGTCATCTGCGAATAAAACGCAACGGTGTACAGCAGCTACCTCGTGTTTGTGTTTTTATTCATCGAGATGAGAACTTTAAACGTTTTACTTTTCTAGTATGGAGAATCAACTATGCATTATTTCAGCTAGCTTACGCAAATGTCCTACCGATCTGATATCGTCTTGCGACGGGTCATTGAGCTCCCTTAATTATGGTCGAACTACACGATGACTGATGCATACGTGCCGTCATTTAGGACAGGTCAACTTGAAACTGCTATGGCTCTTTTTTTAAAGGCCATACCAGGTACCTGTATATGGTTACGCTCACATAGCCATTTCACTGATGTCTGGACTTTAAAAAGACACTGTGACCGCTGAGTTTATTCCGGTGTTTCTTCTCAGAGGTAGTAAGTGTTCGCGACAGCCCTGCTATTCCCGTTTTAGATAGCCCTGTGTTTACATAGATTCAGTGCCGTTATTATCCAGAAAGACAGTAAATTCGCGTGTGTGAAATTATTACGTTATTATAGAACAATTTAGAGACAATAACAGTGATATTCATACTATATAGTAATTTAGTGCTTGTAGAATGTCTAGATTTGTATTAAAACACTTAGATTTGTATTCTGATGCCTAGATTTATATTATAACACTTATATTCGTGTTCATATGCCTAGAATTAAGGTATTTTTAATGTTTTTAAATGTAGCAGCCATGTTCCATAAGTCATAGCGTGAATGTAAACAAAGATGTTGATGAAATATTTTATTGAGAATTCATACATAATTTTGTAATCTTAATATGTACATAACTATGGTTATATGCAATAAAAACTATTCGGAATGTTGTTTCATTTGTAGCTGGCATACTCGTCTAGGGGGTACTGATTGTTTTATAGCTTCAACCCTTATGGTTTAGACACATTAACGTAGAAAAACAACCCCGATTTTTGAAAATGAGTATGTTGATAAATGTATTCTGTGCCAGGTGCCCAAGTATGAGAGCGAGATGATTGACACATACGTCAATAGATAGGTCTTGTCAGCACCTATCTATTGGTATATAGATAGCTATATATATAGTCATAGTTTAGAAGTATATAGCCTTTATGTAGTTTTTATTAAGTAAATAAAGAATAGATAGTGCGAGGTTTTTGCGGGTCTCGCTACGGTAAAGATTCGTCGTACTTAAGCAAATGCGCATGTATTTTCTTCGTAGCTCAAAAACTACCATATATTCAAGCCTCGCCATCTTCAATGGAGTAAGCAGAAACCTCAAGCTTTCATAGTGACAGTGCAAGTCGGTGTTTTATTTTCATGGAATGATTCTCCCGGTGACCTCGATAGTGTTATAGTCTTCATAGTCCCTGAAGAAATACAAGGTTTCAGCATACGTCGAACCGAACCTATAGGTACAGGACGTCAGCGGCTCGTTTCTAGTATTCGATAGACCGCCCGTCCGGTACATTCGCTGGTCCTTCGATAGCCGAATATAGCGACCAACTGAAACCAACACCTGAAGATTAGTTCCTGAAAACTGAAGATGCCGATTACGCGATCGAAAGGAAAGGCGCCGGAGTCGTGGATAGTGGACGCGGGTCCCCCGAGTACATCCACGGTCCGACATGAGCTGCCACCGCGTTCACCATCGACGACCAGCACCGATCCACCGCCGCCGCCGCCGCCCCCCCCGCATACCGCGAGTGGGACGTCGCCGTCTTCAGCGATACAGGGCGCGCAGAGTGATAGAAAAGGAACCTACCAACCGGAAGGTAACTCGGATCGGACACTGCGCCCCTCCGATAGGACATATGCACGCGCAACCCCTCGTACAACAGAGGAGGGACAGAAGGAGAGGACAGGCAAGGGGCGCAGCGGCCGATTGAGACTACGACCCGCTCCAATAGAAAAGGGTTGAAGGCGCGCGAGGAATTATTGAAAATACAGTTACAGTTAGCACAGATAGCATTACAGAAGGCCGAAGAGGAAGCGGACTCTGACGACTACGATCAGGATGGACAGTCGAAGGCCGACTACGTACGTTCGTGGTTGGAAGAGGCCCCGGAACCACAGCCAGACCTCGAGGTTATAGAAGCAGTCACCGGGAGAAACACCGACTTGGCTGCACCCCCCGCCTCCCCCGTAGAGGGCGTTCGCGGGGAACATAGTGACACACAGCGTGTCAAACATAGTAAAGAAGATGCAGATCCTGCACAACCGAAGGGGGCCCATCAACAGGGAAGTGATTCGTTGAAGCCGTTCATCAGCGAACTCACATCCGCCATAGCCGCGTTAGCGGACAGGAAGCCACTGGATACATCGTATGCGTCGCAGCATCCGGCGGCTTCGAAAGTCATCATGACTTTACCAAATTTCAACGGCGCACATACAGAGTGGTTGTCGTTTCGTGCCATCTACGACGCCACGAAGAGATACTTCAACAACATAGAAAATACAGCGAGACTCAGGAGGAGCCTTCAAGGACGGGCACTGGATACCGTAAGTTCAGAATTTATAGGTAACGCGCGACCTGATGACATCATGAGGGAGTTGGATCTTCAATTCGGCAGGCCGGACTCCATCGCTCAGGCGGAGACGGACAAGCTGCGGACTCTGCCTCGGTGCACCGAAGCACCCAAAGACATCTGCACATTTGCGAGTAAGGTAAGATGCGGCGTAGTGACGCTTCAGGCGTTAAAGAAGGAGCATTACCTCATCAACGCGGAGCTGCTGCGTCTGCTGACAGAGAAGCTGCCGAACTCTCTGCGTGCACAGTGGTACCGGACATACACAGAGAAGTATAATTCGATGCCGGACCTCAGTCACTTTAGCGATTTTGTCACAGAGTATGCACACTTTTGCAGCGCGTTCGCACCGGCCGAGAATATCACTGAGGCCCAGCCGAGTCGACGCATCGTACAGAGAACGCACACCGTTACAGGTAAGAGTGCTACTGCTGACACTCGTGCTTCGCGATGCAGAATATGCGAGAAGGAGGGACACTTCGCCTCTGAATGTAAACAGTTTCAGGCCGCCGATGCGGATAAAAGATGGGAGCTCGCAAAGAAGCACGGTCTGTGCTTCCGCTGCTTGCGCGCACGCTATCAAGGGCATGCGTGCAAGCCGAGGAAGTGCGACGTAGAGGGATGCACCGCCACTCACAACCGGCTACTGCACTACGTGAGAAAAGGTAAGGTTGAAGAAGCGAGCGCAGAGAAACAAGAGACAGTCGCAAGTTCAACTCTGCGTGCGAAGTCGCAAGCCTACCTCAAAATAGTTCCTGTGCAGATAGTCGGACCGGCGGGAGAGGTGTCAACCTTCGCGTTACTCGACGACGGATCAACGATCTCCCTCATAGATGAAGATATCGCTGTGCAAATAGGCGCTGAAGGTAAGCCGGACCCTTTCACGATACGCGCTATAGGAAACACGTCGCTAGAGATGTCAAATTCGAGACGAGTGAACGCAACGCTCAAGAACGCTGAAGGTAAACAAGTGCCTTTATACGCGCGCACCGTTCCTGCTCTGCACCTATCGCCGCAGAGAGTCAGTGAAGGAGACCTGGCAGAGTGCAAACACTTGCGAGGAATCAAGGAGAAGCTCACGTACAACACCGCTACGCCTAGGGTGTTGATAGGTCAAGATAACTGGCATCTCCTTGTCGCAAGTGTCATCAAAAGAGGCCCGCGTCATCAACCGGTCGCATCACTGACCACACTGGGGTGGGTACTGCACGGCGCGCACGCTAGAGCGCTAGGCCGCGGCGTACACTCTGTCAATCAGCTGTCATCCGAAACAGAAAATATAGAGGCGCAGTTGAAGAAATATTTCGCACTCGAGTCGCTGGTGATTAACCCGCAGCGTCCGAATACAGACCCAGAGAAGCAAGCTGAAGACAACCTACAGAAAAATATCAGACAATTAGAAGATGGACACATAGAGACAGCACTTCTCTGGAAAACAGAAAATATACAGATGCCGGACAGTTATGAGACAGCGTTCAAAAGGCTCGTCTCCATAGAGAAAAAACTCGATCGCAAGCCCGCTTTGAGAGATAGATATACAGAACAGATAGAATCCCTTATTCAAAAAGGGTATGCAGAAAAAGCTCTCAATATAGGCGATTCGGGAAGGACATGGTACCTGCCTCACTTCGATGTCTTCAATCCAATGAAGCCTGAAAAATTCCGTATAGTTCACGACGCAGCAGCGAAATCAAAAGGTATGTCATTAAATGATTACCTCCTTACAGGGCCGGATTTATTACAGTCGCTGCCGGGCGTGATGATGCGTTTCCGACGTCACCGCATCGCAGTATCCGGTGACATAGCGGAGATGTTTATGCAGGTGAAAGTGAGACAGGAGGACAGAGACGCCCTGCGCTACCTGTGGCGAGGAGACCGGCGGGAGGGCGCCCCTGAAGAATACCGTATGACGTCGATAATATTCGGCGCAGCAAGTTCACCTTGCACAGCCATCTTCGCTATGAATTGGAACGCGAAGCAGTATAGTACAGAGTACCCGGAGGCGGTAGCGGCTATCATAGAGAATCATTATATGGATGACTATCTAGATAGTTTCACAACAGTAGAAGAGGATACACGCATAGCTAAGTCGGTACGTGAAATACACAGAAAGGCGAGATTCAACATAGGAAAATGGATCTCGAATTCTACAGAAATTGTTGAAAATTTAGAGCCGGGACAGCGTCAAACAGAAACAGTCAGTCTCGCGAGTAAAGGATTTGAAGAAAAAATCCTCGGTTTAATATGGAAGCCGAGTACAGACGAGTTGAGTTTTAATTTAAAACTCGCTCGGCTCCCTGATGACCTCATTAGAAAAGAGGCGCCGACCAAGAGAGAAGCATTGAAATAGTTATGTCGTTATACGACCCTCTCGGCCTAGCGTCGCCTGTTACAGTTAGAGCCAAGCAGATATTACAGGAAGCATGGCGGCTCGGTACGGACTGGGATCAGCAGCTCAGCACGGATCTATCGGCACAATGGTCGTCGTGGATTCGTCATTTAGAAAATTTAAAAACAGTTAGTATCCCGAGGAGCTACCCGGGATTCAGTGACGCAGACTCGCTACAGGTTCACGTCTTCACAGACGCTAGCGAGACAGCCTACGCGACAGCGGTGTATTGGCGCACCACCACTACAGACGGAGGAGTAAACGTGACGCTCGTCATGGCGAAGGCTAGAGTGGCGCCTCTCAAAATCACGTCTATTCCGCGCCTCGAACTACAAGCTGCAGTAATGGGAAGCCGCGTCGCAGCAGCCGTAATAGAAGAGCACCGAGTCAAGCCGTAGGCCACAGTATACTGGACAGATAGCAAGACAGTGTTGACATGGCTAAGAAAAGGGTCACGAACGTACAAGCCCTTTGTCGCGCATCGCCTGGCCGCAATAGAAGAAAATAGTAAAGTTGAAGATTGGCGCTGGGTGCCTACGAAAATGAACATAGCAGACGCCGCGACCCGCGACGTCCCAGTAAATTTTAACTCGGCGCACGAGTGGTACATCGGACCATCGTTTTTGTACGCGCATCCTTCAACTTGGCCTATAGAAAAATCAATAGTAGCAGAGGCGACAGGGGAGGAGCGAACCGTAACAGTAACAGTACAGTGTCGGACGCCGAAAATTTCAGAAATTATTCCGGACCCATTTAGATTTTCAAAATGGGAGCGACTCTTGCGAGCTACCGCTAGAGTTATACAGTTTATAGCCTTGTGTCGAAAACCCGAGGCTCAAGTCTTATATAAAAGGACTAAGAAGAACCCTGAAAAGGATCCAGACTGGCGTCGCGTGAAAAAGAAGGCGAATATCAACACGTCGGGGAGCGCCACACCTCACCCTAGCGCCGGCTCCCGGAACTTTTCATCACTCCTTCAGCGCCCTTCATGGGAGGCGCGTGGGAGCGACTCGTGAGATGCGTGAAAACCGCCCTTTATACGGTTCTTCACGATAAGCACCCGCAGGAAGAAGTCCTGACAACATTAATGTGTGAGGTCGAATATACAGTAAACAGTCGACCGCTCACACATGTCTCCGTGAACGCAGAGGACGACGAGGCTATCACCCCGAATCACATATTATTCGGGGGCTCAGCGCGACTACCATCACTCGGCGAGTTCGACGAGTCCGACATAGACAGCAGAAAACACTGGCGGCGAACACAAATCCTAGCCGACATGTTCTGGCGCCGGTGGGTGCGAGAGTACCTACCCGAGCTGCAGTACCGGCGGGAGCCCCACGGCAGAGGGCCCCGCTTTGAGGTCGGCGACCCAGTCATCATCGCCGACGGTCAACTCCCTCGCAATACATGGCCGCGAGGTAGAGTAACCGCCGTATATCCAGGCGCCGACGGTCAGATCCGAACCGTCGACGTGCGCACAGCAGCAGGGATCCTGAGACGTCCGACCAAGAAGCTGGTGCCGCTACCGAAGTAGTGCGCTCACCGGCTCATCTGCAGCATCGCTCCACACCGGGTCAACGCTCTGCTGCACGGCGGGAGAGATGTTCGCGACAGCCCTGCTATTCCCGTTTTAGATAGCCCTGTGTTTACATAGATTCAGTGCCGTTATTATCCAGAAAGACAGTAAATTCGCGTGTGTGAAATTATTACGTTATTATAGAACAATTTAGAGACAATAACAGTGATATTCATACTATATAGTAATTTAGTGCTTGTAGAATGTCTAGATTTGTATTAAAACACTTAGATTTGTATTCTGATGCCTAGATTTATATTATAACACTTATATTCGTGTTCATATGCCTAGAATTAAGGTATTTTTAATGTTTTTAAATGTAGCAGCCATGTTCCATAAGTCATAGCGTGAATGTAAACAAAGATGTTGATGAAATATTTTATTGAGAATTCATACATAATTTTGTAATCTTAATATGTACATAACTATGGTTATATGCAATAAAAACTATTCGGAATGTTGTTTCATTTGTAGCTGGCATACTCGTCTAGGGGGTACTGATTGTTTTATAGCTTCAACCCTTATGGTTTAGACACATTAACGTAGAAAAACAACCCCGATTTTTGAAAATGAGTATGTTGATAAATGTATTCTGTGCCAGGTGCCCAAGTATGAGAGCGAGATGATTGACACATACGTCAATAGATAGGTCTTGTCAGCACCTATCTATTGGTATATAGATAGCTATATATATAGTCATAGTTTAGAAGTATATAGCCTTTATGTAGTTTTTATTAAGTAAATAAAGAATAGATAGTGCGAGGTTTTTGCGGGTCTCGCTACGGTAAAGATTCGTCGTACTTAAGCAAATGCGCATGTATTTTCTTCGTAGCTCAAAAACTACCATATATTCAAGCCTCGCCATCTTCAATGGAGTAAGCAGAAACCTCAAGCTTTCATAGTGACAGTGCAAGTCGGTGTTTTATTTTCATGGAATGATTCTCCCGGTGACCTCGATAGTGTTATAGTCTTCATAGTCCCTGAAGAAATACAAGGTTTCAGCATACGTCGAACCGAACCTATAGGTACAGGACGTCAGCGGCTCGTTTCTAGTATTCGATAGACCGCCCGTCCGGTACAGTAAGTTATGAAATGCCTTCCAGATTTTAATTTGACAAGTAAAAAAAAAAAGAATAAATTTGAATTTTATAAAACCGATATTAATTAAAAAGTGCACACATTAGCAGATTTACGGTGGAACGCATATTGCCTTTAAACATGTACAGGCGCTCCAACACTGCGTAAGCAACAGTTTAGATTTCTTGAATCGCAGAATTTTGCTTTATCTTGAATAGATTCAGGCGTTACTTTACAGAAGTCCATTACAATGGATGCAAATAAATACAATATCTAGCTACTTCCACAAAATTGAGCCGGACCAAACTTCGGTGGCGGACACTGCACGGTCTAACAGCACCTGATGATGGCCGTGGAGGGGCGAAACACGTGTAGAGTAGTTGGTGGTAGTCGGAATTTTCACCGCTTGCGTATGTGCATATATTTGCGGGCGGGCGGGCGGTGCACAGGTAATGCATGACTACCCTCAATTTTGTGGAAGTAGCTAGATATTGTATTTATTTGCATCCATTGCTTTATCTGTTACACCAGCGTACCTATTCGCTATCTTGGTTGCCAACCGAATTGATGGACACTTTGTAGTACATTGCGTCGTAAGTTTTTACTATTGTTGTTCATCATAGACAAGCTGTAACACACGACGCAATGTACTACAAAGTGTCCATCAATTCGGTTGGCAACCGAGATAGCGAATAGGTACGCAGGCCAGTCGTACTCTGCAGTTGATGTAATAAGCTACAAGTACGGCAGCGAGTCCCATTCAAGGGGGCCAATTTAGAAGCCACTGCGTCCCGGCCGGAATGTACGTAAGTAAGCCGCGAAAAGACGGCGCTGATGGTGACCCTGCCAGGATTCAATGTCTACATTACAGGGGTTTCAAGAAAGAGAGGATTCCTATTCCTATAAAATAATCTTGTCATGATTCTTCAAGTGAAGATAAGGTTATAGAAATATTAGAAAATGGTAGCGTTGACGCTGTAGTCAAGATTTAATTGCTAACTTATCGCGGTAAAAAAGGGTTTCCACTTACGTAGAACATTTATCGAGAAAAATTTACAATAAATAGGCGCTAATAGGTTGGTAGCGAGCCTATAGATTAACTACTTTTCCTTAATAAAATAATCAAAATTTTTAACATTATTTATTTTCTGAATATGTGGAACATTATAAATAAGTATTTTTTTATTTTATTGTAATACGATTACATCACTTTATAACTGCTAAATCCGGCCTTATAATAATCGGACATTTATTGTAAGACAGTGTTGAGAACAACGCCATCTATCTGCGCGTTGCCACAGCAACACCTACGAGCGCGGCACAAGCCACATCACCTCTGTGCAGCGCTGTGCTGAAGTGCAGCAATCCACCACTAGATGGCGCCACTGTCAATTTCTAAACTTAAATATTTCTAGGCTTTTTACGTATGAAAGACGTGATAACATAATAATTCCACTTCTTGTATGGCATTTCTTAGAGGTTTGAACCCAACCACCACTTCCTGTCGACGGCCATGCTGCAGCTTGTATTTGGCGAAAATTAACCTTGTAAATACATACAATTATAAACTCCACAGTCTTATTAACACGGGGTAAGCAGAACCTATAGAACGCACCTGCTACGATCCTTACATTCTCTTTTTGCTTCTATGAGGTAATTTCATGATTAAATTATAAATTAAACACATTTTTGACCAGAAAAACATTTCTTTATTACACATATTTTGCTAGTCATTACTAGTAGTTAAATATTTCAGTATCGGAATAACTGTGAAGCAAAGTTCCCAGAACGGAGACTGTTTACTGTCGTGTGGAAGTCCTCATGGATGTATTTCACCTGACGGCTGAGGAGTCTCTCACACAAGTCAAACGACCACGTTTACAGTTAGAATAGGGACATCGTCTATTCCAAAGGATCTTACCAGTACCCGTCCTGTGAGTTATCATTACAACAAGGCTCGGGTCTCATCCTAGATATAAATTCCACGTATTCCTTATGGCCTAGAAGTATTTTCTCCAATATTTGTTCACTTGTCATCCCGTCATAGTTCTCAGAACTAGGAAGCATAGGAAACATATCACATAACACGGGTCTAATATTCTTAACGAATCTTTTAATAATCTCTATGATAAATTTAATTAAAACATTGGATTCTTCATAAAGCAAAGTTGTTATCAGATGGTTTTTCTTAACAGTTGTGAGGAAATCATTGAAGTTGTCTTCGGTCAGATAAGTTTTGAGCACTGATACGAAAAGACGTATGTGATTTTCTAAATGTTCAAGTGTAGCCAATGATAGCGAAGAGTAAAATGCTTCAAACGGTCGAGTTTCTTTAATTTCTCCCTCTATATTATATCCAACTGGATGAATGTCATGTTCATCCAGCGTATTATTGTGTTCTAAATATTTTTTGTTATACCGTCCCATTATACAATCGAAAATTAGTTTTTTATTTTTATCAAAAATCTTTATAAGCCGTTTATCAATTTTCATTTTATAATCTAATAACTTTCTTATGTTTCCCCAGGAGAATTGTAAAAACGTGACGTTGAAAATGAGATCCATTATAGACTGTTTCATTTTATCCGAATCCTCTTTTTTCAATAAGTCACAAAGATAATCCACTGCAAAGTGTTCAGCGAAAGTCATGTGAACGAATATGGGCATGTGGTTTTCTACAGTATTTATTAGCCCTGTCTTCTCTCCACCCTTTTCAATGAATCTAATAGTATCCTTGATTCTTTTAATTTGACTTTTGGTAAACAATTTATGACTGTGCTGTCGAAAAATGGCATAAATAGCTAGTTTTTTATGTTTAATAACAAAATCTGCCCTTTCTTTATTGTAAAATATCTTTATATCTGGATTATACATGTCCATGGCGTTCTTCTGTTGAAACCGTATCGTTTTTAGTTTCGTTTCTAAGAAATGTTCGTAAATGGTGAAGGTGTTTATGTTTAGGTTCCATTTGTTGGTACTTTTGTCAACTTCTTCCAGTTTTCTTATAAAATAGTCGACTGTTAAGTATAAATGTAAAGGAATTCCGTCCGTTTTGTCCGCATAAACCGGTCCCATCTCTTCCATATACGACATGTGGATTTTTAATAATGCTTTTTCTTTAATATAGTATGTGTCATCAATACTTGTATTGTATTTCCATAAAGGAAGGTACGTGTACTTAATCTCGTTTATCAAAAAATGGCCCCCGTATATATAAATAACGAATAATAATGGAAATCTGTTCTTGTCTGAAGTTTGTTTAACTGTTTCCGACATGAATTCTAAAAAGCCTCGTACATTTTCGAGTTGAGCGATGTCGAAGTCCTTTAATGTGAAATTACTATTCCAAAAACTTTCTAAATACATTTCTCTTTCCCCGAATGTAAAGCATTCCATTTCGTAAGACGTCCCGAACTCTCGTTGTAATATGGTTTTTATATCGTTATAAGATCTGCTTGTTACCCACATTCTGTGCTTCCGATGATAGTTCCTAACAGTTTTCAGACATTTCAACACCTCATTCGTATAATGCGGACAAATTTCGTCGAAGCCATCAAATAGGAATATTAGGGTTTCTTTATTAAAATAATGTAGAAACAATTTCAATTCGAACACCGTCCATTGATCGCCTGTACATTCCCTAAGATATACACTCCCGTTCACTTCCTCCAGTGCAATTTCAACTTTATTATTTTTACCAAGCTTTTCACGAAGTATTACTTGGCACATAAAGTTTAACGTTTCTAGTAAGTCGATAACGGTTTTATTTTCCTTCCACTTGCTGAATTCTCTCGAGTATTCCAATAGGTTTACCCTTATAATCCAAAGTTTTGGATCAAGTTCCTTCGTAGTAAATGATATGTGAGTGAGCAGCGTTGATTTCCCCATTCCAGGTTTAGCAGTCACAAGAACGACGTCATCTTTAATATCGTAAAGCGTTTTTAATACAATGTCTTCCTCATTTCTATTCTTCTTGACGCGTCTCTCAACGTAATTGGAATTCTCAATTGGTTTTCCAACTACAATCGTTTCTTTATTGATTATCCTGTTCAACACATCTCCTTCGACACATGCTTTTGATTCGTCGTCCAACACTACATTTAAGCTTACTTCTTTGCCTTGGAATATCACTAGAGCACTCTCCAGGATACTCCTCTGCGATTCCTCACTCAAATCGATCAGATTATTTCTCTCATCGTGTACAACATTATCAATTTGTAGAAAATGTTTCTTTATTATTTCGACTGATAAACGGTTTGTGACAACAATTGTGCTTTTATTTTGAACAGCTTTTGCGATGTTTTGTAAAGTTTTATATCCGCTTACGGAATTTTGTATTTTGTCACACACTAAAATCAGAGTTTTCTCTTGGTTGGTATTTATTTCTGCTCGTAATGTGTTACGATCATTTATTGGCAGATTTAAAATGTACTCTAAATCTAACACAACATGGTCTTTATTATTTAAATATTGCATTACTTTAGCAACAGTCAATGCGCTGCTCTCTGCTACGATAACAGCTGTCGACTTCTGATCCTGCAATTTCAGTGACGTCAACGCCGCAGCACTAAATGTGTAACTTATATTATTCATTTTATTCGTATACATAGCATGTATCACACTCATAAGTGGATCTTTAACAATATTATTTATTGAATTCTCAAATATTTTGCTTTTCTTTGTGAGATACGGCGCCTGTTCGGGTTCCATCCACCATTTCTGTATCGCATCGTGAAAATTCAAGAATATGGCGTCAGTCTTTACTTGGAAGCTGTTCACATAGTTACGGTGATCATCTTCTATTTCACGCTTCAATATTTCCTCTACAACATTTTCATCGGCTTGGTTAGTGTAATACAAGAGTTTATTTAAGAAGTCCCTAGCTAAGCTTTCTTCATGTACACCATAGTCAAACGAAAGTTTTGGAAACTTATCAACTTTTACGTTGAATTTATATTCGTGCAAATTAGGGATTGCACTAATCAGTTTGTCGTACAGTCTTTTAGCGAGATCTCCGAGCAAACCACACTTATCTGTAAACTTGATTAGTTTGGTGTCTTCGTCGTGAACTAATATATTACCTACAGCGCCCGCTATACCTCCATTAAGCTTCAAAAATCCACTTTCCAATGATTCGTCTATAGTAACAATGTTATTGGATTTAGAGTTGTCTAATAAATCAATTAGTCTCGATGATAAATGATTCAATCTCTTTTCGATTTTGTCGTCTTTGCCCCTAATTGTTAAATCTTTATTACCAAACGAGGTCGGGACTTTAAAACCTTTAGATAATAATATCTCTTTTGCAGCCAACTCCACTGCTTGGTTCACAGCCGACTGAGGAACATACACTTCTTGTAACTGAAGTTTTAAAGTTTCTGGTTGTGTTTTACTTATTAGTTCTAGCTTTCCATTGTTGTATATTATAACTGTACCGATCAATTTGCTCAGTATAGTTACTTGAGATGAATCTTTTATGAAATCCAACAACAGCTTCTGTCCTTCATTATCGCCTAATTTTCTTTTTTGAAGAACCTCCATGTATATTGTATGTTTAAGTAGAACGAGAAATTCTTCATTAGTATCGAAAAAGTCTCGTCTAAATGTCGCGTCTCGATGTCCATCAGGCTGAACGTCGGAAACGTGGAGAACTTTTTGAGCCAAGATGACATGATAGAGTAGAATGAGGTCATCATTGAGCATTGTTTGTAAATTACCTTCATCATATATAAACTTGCCTATGAGTACAGCCAGCGACGTAATTTGTTCTTTCATCGCTACTTTACATAGAAACTCCACATCTTCCGCTTTTTTGTAAGGTAACTTGGCAAAACCGCCCGTACCAATCAAATCGTATAGATAGCTGGCATAACTACTTTCTACTGAGGCATTTTCGAAGTCGTCTTTAGCAGTCGTGTACATAGCAAAAATGCACTCAGTTTCATCAAATATCCCGTCAAAGAAAGCATCTTTATTGTTCGGTTTGAACGCATGTTTAATATTTAAGTAACTATAAAAGTATTTGGCCAAATCCTTTTTATTATTAAACGCTATTTTGTCATTCTCCCTATGTTTAGCTTGTACAAACGCAGCGATTGGTCTTTCAAATCCTTTCAATCTTGCTTTGAAACAAATGTCATCGAATGCCCCAACATGGTCGATATTAGTGCCTAAATGGAACTTATCTATATTATCATCATGTATAGCTCTAAAATATATTAGGCTTAATAGTTTACTTTCGTACAGTTGTCCGCGTATACCAGATGTCCCTCCACGCTTACTATACATCGTGATGGGTACGGTCTTAAACCAACCTTTGACCACTTTTTCAGTTTTTCTTAGATGTATTCTACTTCAATTTCAGTTGATTATGGCTCCATCGTGTTAACGATGATTCTGGTAAAAGTTGTAGTCAGATAAATTTTGTACTAACAAAACTTAAAAACAAAAAAATACGTTAAAAGGCCCATCATACGGCGCTAACAACTGTGACATCAAGTTCTTCTCCACACAAGACAGACAGGCACTTGCAGTCAGGGCAGCTTGCAGCCATCAGCAGGTACAGAATCAACCAAGTGTACGACTAACCTGTTCCTGCAAATAGACAGGAAGGAATACTTGCTTAGTAAATTGTAAAAGTTAGTGGAAAGTTTAGTAGTTTGGAAGATTAGAAAAGTGCAAGTGGTTTCAGTAGTGTTTTTTATTTTTTTATTAGGGGGTACCCTTGACTCCATCTTTACGACAAAAGATAGCGTATGTCTGTCTATAAGATTCAATCTATCTCTTTACGTAAATTAATTTTTTTTTGGTTGGTAACCCTGCATCAGGCGCGTGATGGGCTCCCTTCATAACAGTCGTGTCCTATACGGCATTTGTTTGAGCTTAATCGGCGGGTGAAACCGCGGCATAGCTAGTATTATTATAAATTAGTCTCCCGCCGTGCTGAGTTTGTGTTTGTTCTAATCTCAGAAACTACTGTAAGGATTTTCATACGGATTTTCACCAGTATAAGAAAGATGGATTATTTAAGAAGATCATGAAAATAAGCTACCAGTATGTAAATATGAATTAAGTTGGAAAAATTCATTCCTTCTGGGAGCGGAATAGTAGAAGAGTCCCTGATAATAAAAAGTCCGCACTAGCAATAGGTATATGTCTATCTTATATAGTGCTGAGTATGAGGTCTCGGGTTCGATTCTCAGGTAGGGCAGTGTCATTAAGTTTTTCTGTAAGGAAGTTCTCAATAGCAACCCGGATTTTGGAATTCTGCCTGATAGATGGCAATAAGCCTACCACCTCAAATGGAACTTATAATAACAGCATTGGTGTAATGTGGGTGTACAACTGTGTACACCTCTGTCTACCCCTACGAAGTATATAGGAGTGATGCTATGTTATGTAGTTTTAAAAAAAATCCCTCATACACTGATATATGTCACGGTTGATTCTCCAATTGCTAATGTACATACATTGTGATACCACTATAAATGAATGATTTCTGGATTCTTAAGTTATAATTTTTTGTGGAAAAAGAATACAGTCGTGAGCAGGATTCGTACATATGCCTCCGGATAAGCAATCCAAGCGCTCTGGCCGATAAGCCATCTCAACCTCTGCTCACTACTGCGAATTATTTTCCGGAAAAATTATAACTTTACAGTTATTATATTAAATGGAAAAAGAATACGGTCGCGAACAGGATTCGAACCTGCGCCTCCCGGATGAATACTCCAGGCGCTCTGATCACTAAGCCATCTCGACCTCTGCTCACCACCGCGAATTCTTCTTCCTTATTGTAACACGTCTTATGGCGACGTTATTGCAATCAATTCAGTCCCCATACTGGTGACCAAACCGACACGACTAACTTTGCAGTTAATACAACGCCGTAAAGAATGCAATTACCTTAATAATTCAAGATAAATCTTTGAAAAGCATTAACGCATGCTTAGCGAACTCTAAAGTTATTATATTAAAAACGTCGCCATAACGTGCATATACGACGTGTTAAAATATGGAAGAAGAATTCGCGGTGGTGAGCAGAGGTCGAGATGGCTTAGTGGTCAAAGCGCCTGGAGAATTCATCCGGGAGGCGCAGGTTCGAATCCTGTTCGCGACCGTATTCTTTTCCCATTTAATATAATAACTTTAGAGTTCGCTAAGCATGCGTTAATGCTTTTCAAAGATTTATCTTGAATTATAACTTTACAATTTGCTAAGCATGCGTTAATGCTTTTCCAATATTTATCTGTATTTGTTAAGGTAATTGCATCTGTACGACATTGTATTTACTGCAAATTTAGTCTGGAGGACTGAATACATGGCAACGCATGGAGTTTCTTGTTGGTTCTTCTCCATAAGATCACTTTTTGGTTGGATGGACGTTTTTGGAACCATGCAAGTAAAATCAATTAACTTTTCAGAAGTGCATGTAATTTTGCCAATTTGAAATTAAAACTTTTGACTTTGAATTTGGCAATAACATCACCAAAATATTTATTACTCAACTCTACAGAATACATGTTACATGTTATGAATTTATTGGTAACAAGAGGAGTTACGACCCAATTTACAATATTAAAACAAAAAAATGTATACTCAACACTGATAAAACTTATCAACAATCATTCAGAAAAATAACTATAAATACTAATATTATCTAGAAATACCATAGAATACTATAAGCTACTAGCTGACCTGGCAAACGTTGTTTTGCCATATAAATAAAAAAAATTGGGGTGGACTACCCCTAACATTTAGGGTGATGAAAAATAGATGTTGGCCGATTCTCATAGATACCGGATAAGCACAAAAAATTTCATCAAAATCGGTCAAGCCGTTTCGGAGGAGTATGGCAACGAAAACTGTGACACGAGAATTTTATATATTAGATTTAATTATTATTTTTTCCCACCACCTATTACAAGGGACTTAATAACAGCTTTGGTGAAATGTGGGTGTACAACTGTGTACATCTCTGCCTACCCCTTCGGAGAATACAGGCGTAATGCTATTTAATTTTTAGTAGTTCGCCAGTCATAAATCTCTTGGTAGCCCATGTTTACCTTTGGCACACATGACTATCCACCAGAAGTTATCTGGTTAAATGATAATTGAAATTTTGTGCTACCTGTGTGAAGGCAGAGCAGTTCTCTAGCATTGAATTAATTTAGGGTAAATCGTTATATACCCTCATAGCATGCCATATAAGGATATAAATCACAACAAAATAAGGAGAAAAACTTAAAAAAAAACTAAAAAAACCCGCTTCTGCCTAAGTTATAAAACTTGCAGTCTATCTCCTAGTTCTATTTCAGCACTTATAAGACTTGTCAAAGAGCAATACCTCTATACAAAATTGATATTATAGTTAATCAGTTTATTTTATGTACTCAATGATATAGCACATAGCATGGATCTTTTTGATTGTAAAAATCACAATGTATATAATATGTTATAGTAAATAATAAGACTGTAATTATGGCCACACTATTGAATTAGGAAATTCCTGTAATGATAGTGATGTAAGTTAATAAATAAATAAATAATTTTTAATTAAATAAGTATTTATTGTATTAGGTTAACGTTATTGTATAGCACCTAAGACAACCCAGTGACTATATTATCTTCAACAATTTTAACTTCCACCTCTCCTTTTTCCTATACTGTGTGTAAACACATCTTCCCGCTGTCCTTATCCCAACTTATTTGGGGTTGGCGCAGCATGTATTCTTATTCCATACATCTTTATTAGTTGTCAGTCACTCCTTTTCTAGCCATATCATTGTTGACACAATCTATCAAAAGCTTCCTCGGTCTTCCTCTACTCTTATAGCCATCTACATTCATACTCAAAACTTTTCTCGTCACATGACCCTCATCCCTCCACATCACATACCATGCTAAACAGTTGCTACATAACTTCTCAGTCACTGGTGCCACATTCAGACTTCCTCTTATATATTCATTTCTAATTTTATCCATCCGCCTCACACCACACATCCCTGTTAACATTCTCATCTCAGCTGCATGTAGTTGTCTTTTATTCATTCCCTTCGTGGGTCAACATTCTGAACCATACAAGACAGCAGGTCTAATAATTGTTTTATAGATTTTCTCTTTAAGTTTAAGGGGAATTCGGGAGTCACAAATAGTTCCCGTGACCTGCCGCCATTTCATCCACCACCCTGTGCTAATTCTTTGCTTGACGCTCCGGTATATTTCGCCATCGCATTGTACGATAGAACCTAGATACCTAAAGTCAGAGCAGACTGGTAGTAGCGCACTGTGTGTAAACATATAAATATAGTAATATTTTTTTTTTTACGTTAAGTATACATTGGCAGGTCTAATGGCAAAAAAAAATCTAGTTAAGCAATACCTTTTAACGCATGTTTTAAAGTGTGTTGTGTGTACATAAATTGTAAATAAATAAACTACGTATTTATTTGGTATTTATAACAAAACATACCTTTTTCTAACAATCAAACACACAATTCTAAATGATCACAGTCACAGAACTCGGAGATATGACGTGTTCTGTGAGTCACACACCTCCAAATTTTAAGCGAGTTTTAATATTTGTATAATATTATTATCACTATGTTGATATGACTGATATTGATAAGAATTTATATAACTTAAAGCAATCCTACTAGAGTCTGATAGGAATTCTGACCAAAGAGTTTTTTTTTTTTTTTTTTTTCCTTCGCCCTAATCGGGCAGGCTAAGGTCTTAGACCATACCGCCTCGTCTTCAGTGTTCTTGAATAAAAGTAAGGCCAAAGCCTCGTCTTCAGTTACTTCCTTCTTGTATTAATCAAGTATAAAAAGTTATTGCAGTTATTGCCCCAGTAAAACGGTGGAAATTTTACTGAGTCTTCGATGGAGTTTAGGAGTGAACACAAAAAGTCATGATTTTCAATTGTATACAATTTGCCCACACTCGCACACCTTCATGAACACATAATGGTTAATTATCCACCATAATTACACATTATACTTCGGAGAAACACAAGTTTTGGAAAACAATATAAAATCGACAACGTGCACGTTACATTTTCCCGCCTAAACTCCTGACCAAAGAGTATTTATTTACTTGATTCTGACTTTTTAATTTTTATGGCGGGAAAAAGTTGTCAAAATCTTTTCTAGCAAAAGTTGCCAATATTATAAAACATAGGGATGCGCGGGGCGCCGAACCGATTCAATCTCTCAGAAAATCTTATCGCGAAATTACGAGCTGGAGATTTGGATCGATTAAGAACTATTCGATTTTCTAGCAGATCATTTGAATAAGGTCAGGAATTGGATCATGAAGATCGAATTAATCATGAACTACAAACAACATAATTAACATGTTTACGTAAAACTGTTATCGGGCCCATGATCAGAACTATTTAAAGGTTATTTGCAAAATTATGTAAATTCGTATCATATTGGCATTTTCTAATCAGCTGGTGAATTCTTTTATGCAGGTTGATACAAAGATGTATCGGATCTAATAAGTAAATGCTACTATAGTATCCTTGTATTCATCTTAAGGAGACGCCTGGCGAAACTTATTTAACAATCATTTACAGATCTACTAAACTTAATATAGGCATTACATGTCCTCAACATGTATGAAAAATATCATTATATATGATTTATATAGGATTGGGATGTTGTTCGGCACTTTACAACTTCAAAGTGGTAACGCCGAATGTTCAATGTTTCCTTGAAAAATAGTAATTATTAAAACCTACTCCTACTTATTGATTCTTTTATAAAAATTTTAGAATCGATTTTTAAAAATTCTAATTGATCTATAGTCTCTGCATACATCAATGGAAAACAAGTATGATGGTATGTATGTAATAAATTAGATCTAAAATCCCATATTACTTAATCTTTAACATTCAAATAATTTAATAATAGATTTTAACTATTGATAGCAATAGTTAACCAACAACAGCATTCCCAAAGAGAGTTGACGTCAGGCAGGCAGCCGGTCATAAAACATAGCCAAAACTTCAGCAGCATGCAAGATACAAGTATCCTGTGCCAACCCCAAATAAATTGGGATAAGGGCGGGGGGATGATAATGATGTTATTGATACCAAGAGTTAACTATAAAAACCTATTAAGCTATCGATACTATCGAAAGCGATGAACATGGCAATACTATCTATGATAATGTTAAAACACTATCGATCACTAGGAGAGATTGAAAATTGAACAGTTAAGATTAATATTAATTATTCTAATAACTACTTGCTCAGGTCCAAAAATAAATGTAAAGCTACGTGGAAATTAATAAAAAACAAGTCCAAACCAATAAATTCGCAATACATAGAAGCGATTAATGTAGATGATGAGGAAATAAATGACCCTAAGCAAGTAGCGAAAGCCTTCAATGACTATTTTATTAGCACAACTAATGCAGACACAACTTCTTCAATAAATAACAATATTGCTAACGTTGACAGTGTACAAAATAGTATTTTTTTAGAACCATGTACGATAAATGAAATAAGAAATATAATTTTAAACTTGAACAATACTAAATCAGTTGGCTGTGACAATATTTCTACACACATCATTAAACTATGTGCTGATATACTATCACCAATTTTAACTCACTTAATAAATACTAGCTTTTTTACAGGGGAATATCCGGATAAATTGAAGTATTCTATAGTAAAGCCGATACACAAAAAAAAACGACAAACGTGATATTAATAACTATCGTCCAATAACTCTTACAACTATATTTTCAAAACTTTACGAGAAAGCCATGTATAATAGGATCTATTCATTTCTGAATAAATATAAAGTTATCAGAACAGAACAGAACGGATTTCAAAGAGAAAAATCCACTATTTTGGCTTGTTACACACTCACTAAAGTAATAACTGAGAATATAGATAAAAAGAAACTTGTTACAGCTGTATTCTTTGACATGACCAAAGCTTTCGATTTTGTTAAACATGACTTACTATTGCAAAAATGTGAAACTTACGGAATTAGAGGGAATTCATTAAATTGGTTAAAAAGCTATCTAAATGATAGACAGCAATGTGTAGAGGTATCAGGTATAAATAAAAATAATGAGGTTACCAACTATACATCCAATTTTAAGTATAATAAATTTGGTGTACCACAGGGGAGCATTTTAGGGCCTTTGCTTTTCCTAATCTATATTAACGACTTACCTACAGTTACCAATCACAAATGCGTGCTATTTGCAGATGACATCTCATTAGTTGTTACAACAAATCCTAAAGATAATACATATGAAAAAACAATTAATACTGCAGTATATTCCATATTAGCTTGGCTCGAAAATAATAACTTATGCGCTAACATCTCTAAAACAAAATATATACAATTCTCTAACTACAAAAGAATCAATCAAGAAATAAAAATCAGTGGTCATGATAAAGAAATTAAAGAAGAAAAGTCCATAAAATTCTTAGGAATCATATTAGACCATAATTGTAATTGGAAACACCATATTGATCATATTTGTGCCAAGTTAAATAGTTTTGCATTTGCTTTAAGAAATTTAAGAAACACTGTAGGAGTAAATGCTGCTCTTATGGCCTATCACGGTTACGTATCATCGTTGTTGAGATATGGGCTAATACTATGGGGAAACTCTACTGACAATAAGAAAGCATTTATTGTACAAAAAAAATGTATACGCTCAATATTTGGAGCAATTCCATTAGATTCATGCAGGCCCCTATTCAAAGAACATAAACTTCTTACACTTACATGTTTGTATATATTAGAAATAGGTGTTTTTGTAAAAAAATATCCCACATTATTTGAGAAAGTTGTTGACAATAAACTAAAAATTGGTAAATTAGCAAGAGATCAGTATAAACTAACGGTACTAATGTGTAATTCTACTCTGCATAAAAGCAATTGCAGTATGATGGCTATAAAAATATATAACCATATACCAATAGAAATAAGAGAATTGCCCATTACACGTTTTCAAAGAAAGCTCAAACTATGGCTCACTGAAAAATGTTTCTATGACATAAAGGAGTATTATAATTACAAAAGATATCAAACATGAATTTGAAATTTTATATAATTGGAATTTTATATAATTTAATAGATATGCACATTATTCATGACATTTATTGATTTGAGACCTTTACTTTTGACAATTTATTTATTGTAATTATTTTGATTTTGTTTTGATTTTATTTTAATTTTATTTTGATTTATATGTTGTAGTTTTTAGTTAATAGTTAGTGTTGATACTGGATAATGCTATGTTACTTATATATTTGCATGCTGTGTTAACAGCAAAACATGCAGAACTTTATTTTATAATGTACACCTTAATTACCATGTTTTGAAGTAAATAAATGATTTTGATTGATTGATTGATTAGTAATGGCAATTAATGCTATTTAGGAAAAATTTCATAAGCATATGAATATAAAAGCGGACATTTCCTGTAAAAGAAAAGAATAATCGCAAAACTGCATTTTTTCACTCGCTCGCTTCCCGAGAAGTCTGCGCGATTACGCGATAATTTACAAAATTTGCAGCAATAACATTTTACAAGTTAGTACATAAGTTGTATCTCTTAGTAGTACGTGGTTAGTACTCTCGTGAATGTGAAGGTGATCGCACTGCGCCGGCTGCCACGACGCGATATTGTTGCGAAGCGATTAATAATTTCACACATTATAATAAAACAACTTTTAACCGGATGAATAGCGTGTATTGCACAAACGCTGCAAAGAGTTCGAAACGTCAGGAAAAACATAAACCAATAATACACGCGATTAATCCGGTTAAAAGTTGTTTTATTATAATGTGTAGTGATCGCGAAAACCTAAGATATTAACTAATAACATAATTTATTATAATTTGACACTTTATTTTCACAGAATTTTGCAACTGTATTTAATTTGCTATCTGCTAAATTAATAGGACTGCCTCTTTGGTCGAGTAGTCCCAAGCGCTACTGAGCATAAAGTCTCGGGTTCGATTCCCGGATTCAATTCCCGGGTCGGGCAAAGTATTATTGAGTTTTTCTGTTAGAAAATTCTAGTTAGATGGCAATAGGCTCACCGCCTACATGGGACTTGATAACAGTATTACTGTGTACACCTCTGTCTTCTTCTTCGAGGAATACTGGCGTGATGCTAAGAACTATGACCTAACATACGTTATGTTAAGATTAATATTTACATCTTACCAGTAAAAAGGGGAGAAACCATAAGTTTTAAAGAACCAAAGAATAAATGGTTTTTCGACAAAAATATATGCACATAGTAATTCTAAAAAATTACCTAGTTTTATTAAAAACTCAGATCAATAAGATTTTCAATAAAAAAATGTATAAAATACTGCAATCGGCCATGTCAACTGAAACGACAATCACAGTGAATGACGTCACGCCTGACTAAATATCAATCACCGCCTTACGTGTTGCTTGAACTTTTGTCAAATCTTATCGAGGTGTGATGTCACTACTCATCACAAGCGGCGCCAAGACACCCATGAGCTACTCGCGCTTAATTCAAATTAGATAGATTAAAATGCAATCGTTTGCGGTAAAACTTATTTTATTGCTGAAATAATTTGTTTTTCGGAAATAGATGACGTGTACTGTTATCATGCCTATTATGTATAACGCATACATTTACAATTTGTAAGAGGTTGCCTGTCCACGAAACAGACACAATAGCTAAACAATCCCCCATGTATCCTAGCTAGCGATAGTACAAAACTAAACTATATTATTTATTTATTTCAATAGCTTAAACTTATAGGCCATTATAGGGTTTACCCTAATGCGACAGTTCAGATCTCAAAAATATAAATATATACCTACATAAGAAACTATTAAACTATGTATAACAAAAATGACATGTATTACAAAAAAAAATAAAAATTATAATAATGGATGTAAATATATACAATATCTAGCTGCTTCACAATATTGAGGATAGTCATGCACTGCCCGTCCACTCGCAAATATATGCACATACACAAGCAGTGTAAAATTGCAATTACCTAGTAGCAGTAGTAGCTGCAATTTTTCATTTGCCCATATTAAACGCGTACTTATTCAAAAAGCCTATTATAAGACCGAACACTAAGTTGCTGATAAGGATGTTTGGCTATAACACCTTCTGCACATGTGGCTTCCTTGGCTACTCACTGACATCTGTATCTGTATCTGTATCTGTAACTTCTATCACAGTTGTCATAATATTTTTACTTTGTTTTTTTTTGCAAAATATACTTCTTTCAATGTTTGCTACTTGGACCTGCTACCTGCTTTTTTGTTTGTTAACTTTGTTAAACTTATTAATAATATTTGACGAATATTATGCATTGTTTTATTTAACTTCTTTAGCTTCAACATTTTGTAAATGTGAGAACGCCGTATACTTGTCGAATGCGCAATTCATTTAATAAGGCTTATCTAATTATCTTTTATGTTAGTAACTGCATCCAAAATTATGTTATTCTTACATCCCGCCCAAAATTGTATTTATAGAAATTGTAAACGATATAAAGTTTAAAAGAGTAACCATGGAGTTTCTTGCCGGTTCTTCTCCATAGAAAACGACTTTTTGACACGTTCACCTAAATTCTGACTTTAATAAGTGCCTTTTTATGGTTTAAATGAAATAAAAACCTTTGACTTTGACTGCTAAGTGAAGTAGTTTCTATTGTAATTGACTTCCGCAAGGTAACGCCTAAAGCTATTCAATATCTATTGAATAGATTCAGGCGTTACTTTGCGGAAGTCCATTACAATGGATGCAAAGAAATACAATATCTAGCTACTTCCACAAAATTGAGGGTAGTCATGCATTACCTGTGCACCGCCCGCCCGCCCGCAAATATATGCACATACGCAAGCGGTGAAAATTCCGACTACCACCAACTATTCTACACGTGTTTCGCCCCTCCACGGGGCATAATCAGGAGCTGTTAGACCGTGCAGTGTCCGCCACCGAGCTGACTCGGTAATGCGGTGCACAGGTAATGCATGACTACCCTCAATTTTGTGGAAGTAGCTAGATATTGTATTTATTTGCATCCATATTCAATATCTTAATACACATAAACAATTATAAAACAACCGTTTAATTTGTGACATCATGTACGTGATTCTTTTTACAAAGACGCACTTAACTCAATATTGGGTTTTTTACTAGCAAACTTTTGAGCGATAGAGGAAATATTATATGACGAGGGTAAAATAACTGTATTATTAAAAGAAATATATTTCTATAATATCGTTGTTATCAAAATTATAATCACTCATAATGTCTTATAATGTCGAATACTATCGATACTACCAGAAGTGAATCAATCGATTCTATTATTTGTGGTATTTAATAACTTGGCAACATTATATTTGACAAATCGTTTTTTTTTTCCCGCCAAACAAAAATAAATATAGTGAATATTTTTGGTTTTTTGGATCGACAATCTTATCGCGAACTATTCAATATCACTTTCATTATGGAGGTTATTTGTGAATTGTGACGTGTGATATGGCTGTTTAATTCAGTCTGTGATTGCCAAAAAAGGTATGTTTTGTTATGAATACGTAGTTTTGAGATAGATTAATTAAGTGAAATTTTACTCATTAACCCGAAAAGATATCCAAAACCTGTAATATTGTCTTTTAATCTGTTGTCACGTTAATTACCAGACACAACAGAAATATGCGTTATCAAGTAGGTACAATTTTGTACTTTCGATTTGTTTCGTGAGTATACAGAAACAATTGTAGTATTTATTTGTTGATATCACCAAAAAACATTGTAATGCGGTTGAATATAAAAAGTTTCGCTAATATCCATTTAACAAGATTCTGCACTCCATTGTTAAATTTTGTTAATTTCTTTGGCACTATTTTTGTTATTATTAACTCTGCCCCTAAGATAACCTGCTAACCGTTTGTTCTCCATAACGTATGGTTGATGAACAATCTAGCTAGTGTCAGAGTTTAAACCATCTGTAGACCTCTGAGATGGCTTAACACGTCATCCAGAATATCTGGATGGTGTGTTGGTTTCCTCACGTTGTTATCCTTCATCATTTTAAGCAAGTGATAATTAAATTTGTAATAGGTACCTATGCACATGACTTTGTTTGTTTGTTTGAACAGTCAGTTGTGCACTTTTGCCTTCGGATCAAATCTGTGATTCAGTGCGAATGACAACGTCACACTAATTAGCCAAGCATAGTGCATCATTCATGCACCGCACGCGGCTGCGAGCAATGATATTGTTTCACTCCCGTCCCACCCCGCTACTCCCCGCTAATTGGCCATAAATTTTGACTTCTGATTCAAGGTCAGCGGTGAGTTATAATTCTGAGGCGCTCACGATTCGTGCCGCGAGACCTTTGTGACCGTTTCAATGTCATATAATTTTCTTAATAAATCTAACACGGTGAAGGAGGACCTCGTGTGGAAACCTAGACTCAATGGTCCGTAGGTAGGTGGTGTAAAGCAATGGTTAGAAAAAATATAAACCAGTGTTATTGTAACCACGGTGTTTGATAGCTGTGTACCTATCCCACCATAACATGGCGGGGCCGGTAGGATAGCGCAATGTGTTATTCAAGTTTTTCTGTTAGGAAATTCTCTATAGCAGTCCGGATTTTGGAATTGTGCCCAGTAGATGGCAATAGACTCACTTAACTTACAAATTTTCTGAACACTACTAAACTCTGTCACTGACCCATAAACATATAAAGTTTCGCAGTTTACTAAACTAGTATTTATTCCTGTTTATTTGCAGGAACAGTTCACTCGCATAATTGGTTGATTTTGTAACCGCTGATGACTGCTGCCCGTGGCTGCAAGTTCCTGTGTTCTTCATCTAGTGTGGCTGGATGAGAACCTGCTGTTAAGTGGTTCGCGCTACATGGAGCGCTCGTAATGAACATAACCACTGCTAAGCTGACCACTAACAAATCTTTAAACGTCGTAATATGTCGTTTAAATTTACTGTATTATGAAGTTGGTTTAATACATCTTTATTATTTAACACTTTAGTACGTCAAATGAAGTTATAAAATACAATTTATCTGACTACAACTTTTGCCAGAATCATCGTTAACACGATGGAGCCATAATCAACTGAAATTGGAATTGGGCTAGACTATATCTAAGAAAAACTAAATCTGTGGTCAAAAGTTTAAGACCTCACGATGTATAGTAAGCGTGGAGGGACATCTGGTATACGCGGACAACTTTACGAAACTAAACTAATAAGCCTAATATATTTTAGAGCGATACATGACGACAATATAGATAAGTTTCATTTAGGCACTAATATCGACCATGTTGGGGCATTCGATGACATTTGTTTCAAAGCAAGATTGAAAGGATTTGAAAGACCCATAGCTGCGTTTGTACAAGCTAAACATAGGGAGAATGAAAAAATAGCGTTTAATAATAAAAATGATTTGGCCAAATACTTTGATAGTTACTTAAATATTAAACATGCGTTCAAACCGAACAATAAAGATGCTTTCTTTGACGGGATATTTGATGATACTGAGTGCTTTTTTTGCTATGTACACGACTGCTAAAGACGACTTCGAAAATGCCTCAGTAGAAAGTAGTTATGCCAGCTATCTATACGATTTGATTGGTACGGGCGGTTCCGCTAAGCTGCCTTACAAAAACGCGGAAGATGTGGAGTTTCTATGTAAAATAGCGATGAAAGAACAAATTACCTCACTGGCTGTACTCATAGGCAAGTTTATATATGATGAAGGTAATTTACAAACAATGCTCAATGATGACCTCATTCTACTCTATCATGTCATCTTGGCACAAAAAGTTCTCCACGTTTCCGACGTTCAGCCTGATGGACATCGAGACGCGACATTTAGACGAGACTTTTTCGATACTAATGAAGAATTTCTCGTTCTACTTAAAGATACAATATACATGGAGGTTCTTAAAAAGAGAAAATTAGGCGATAATGAAGGACAGAAACTGTTGTTGGATTTCATAAAAGACTCTTCTGAAGTAAATATACTGAGCAAATTGATCGGTACAGTTTTAATATACAACAATGGACAGCTAGAACTAATAAGTAAAACACAATCAGAAACTTTGAAACGACAGTTACAAGAAGTGTATGTTCCTCAGTCTGCTGTGAACCAAGCAGTGGAATTGGCTGCAAAATATATATTATTATCTAAAGGTTTTAAAGTCCCGACCTCGTTTGGTAATAAAGATTTAACAATTAGGGGCAAAGACGACAAAATCGAAAAGAGATTGAATCATTTATCATCGAGACTAATGGATTTATTAGACAACTCAAAATCCAATAACATTGTTACTATAGACGAATCCTTGGAAAGTGGATTTTTGCAGCTTAATGGAGGTATAGCGGGCGCTGTAGGTAATATATTAGTTCACGACGAAGACACCAAACTAATCAAGTTTACAGATAACTGTGGTTTGCTCGGAGATCTCGCTAAAAGACTGTACGACAAACTGATTAGTGTAATCCCTAATTTGCACGATTACAAATTCAATGTAAAAGTTAATAAGTTTCCAAAACTTTCGTTTGACTATGGTGTACATGAAGAAAGCTTAGCTAGGGACTTTTTAAATAAACTCTTGTATTACACTAACCAAGCCGATGAAAATGTTGTAGAGGAAATATTGAAGAGCGAAATAGAAGATGATCACCGTAACTATGTGAACAGCTTCCAAGTGAAGACTGACGCCATATTCTTGAAATTTCACGATGCTATACAGAAATGGTGGATGAAACCCAAACAGGCGCCGTATCTCACAAAGAAGAGCAAAATATTTGAGAATTCAATAAATAATATTGTTAAAGATCCACTTATGAGTGTGATACATGCTATGTATACGAATAAAATGAATAATATGAGTTACACATTTAGTGCTGCGGCGTTGACGTCACTGAAATTGCAGGATCAGAAGTCGACAGCTGTTATCGTAGCAGAGAGCAGTGCATTGACTGTTGCTAAAGTAATGCAATATCTAAACAATAAAGACCATGTTGTGTTAGATTTAGAGTACATTTTAAATCTGCCAATGAATGACCGTAACACATTACGCGCAGAAATAACAAATACCCATGAAGAGAAAACTCTGATTTTAGTGTGTGATAAAATACAAAATTCTGTTAACGGATATAAAACTTTACAAAACATCGCAAAAGCTGTTCATAACAAAAATACAATTGTTGTCACAAACCGTTTATCAGTCGAAATAATAAAAAAACATGTTCTACAAATTGATAATGTTGTACACGATGAGAGAAATAATTTGATCGATTTAAGTGAGGAATCGCAAAGGAGTATCCTGGAGAGTGCTCTAGTGATATTCCAAGGCAAAGAAGTAAGCTTAAATGTAGTGTTGGACGACGAATCAAAAGCATGTGTCGAAGGAGATGTGTTGAACAGGATAATCAATAAAGAAACGATTGTAGTTGGAAAACCAATTGTGAATTCCAATTACGAGGAAATGAAATACCTGTATGTTGAGAGACGCGTCAAGAAGAATGGAAATGAGGAAGACATTGTATTAAAAACGCTTCACGATATTAAAGATGACGTCGTTCTTGTGACTGCTAAACCTGGAATGGGGAAATCAACGCTGCTCACTCACATATCACTTACTACGAAGGAACTCGATCCAAAACTTTGGATTATAAGGATAAACCTATTGGAATACTCGAGAGAATTCAGCAAGTGGAAGGAAAATAAAACCGTTATCGACTTACTAGAAACTTTAAACTTTATGTGCCAAGTAATACTTCGTGAAAAGCTTGGTAAAAATAATAAAGTTGAAATTGCACTGGAGGAAGTGAACGGGAGTGTATATCTTAGGGAATGTACAGGCGATCAATGGACGGTGTTCGAATTGAAATTGTTTCTACATTATTTTAATAAAGAAACCCTAATATTCCTATTTGATGGCTTCGACGAAATTTGTCCGCATTATACGAATGAGGTGTTGAAATGTCTGAAAACTGTTAGGAACTATCATCGGAAGCACAGAATGTGGGTAACAAGCAGATCTTATAACGATATAAAAACCATATTACAACGAGAGTTCGGGACGTCTTACGAAATGGAATGCTTTACATACAGAGAAAGAGAAAAGTATTTAGAATTTTTTTGGAAAACCAACTTAACATTAAAGGACTTCGACATCGATCAACTCGAAAATGTACGAGACTTCTTAGACTTCATGTCGAACACAGACAAACGACAGTCAGAAAAAACTGCGTATCCGGTATTATTATACGATATTTATATATTCGGGGGGCATTTTTTGATACATGAAATTAAATATACGTACCTTCCTTTATGGAGATACAATAAAATTATTGATGATGCATACTATATTAATGAAAAATCCAGTTTAGATGGATTTATATCAATGGACAGCACGGACGGGACTCCTTTACATCTATACTTAGCAGCTGACTTTTTTATAAGAAAACTGGAAGAAGTTGACAAAAGAACTGACAAATGGAACCTAAACATTAACACCTTCACCATTTACGAACGATTTTTAGACACGAAACTAAAAACAATACGATTTCAAGAGAAGAACGCCATGGACATGTATAATCCAGATATAAAGATATTTTATAATAAAGAAAGGGCAGATTTTGTTACTAAACATAAAAAATTAGCTGCATGCGCAATTTTCCGTGAGCACAGTCATAAATTGTTTAATAGAAATCAAATGAAAAGAATCAAGGATGCTATTAGATTCATTGAAAAGGGGGGTGAGAAGACGGGGCTTATACATAGTATAGAAAACAATATCCCCATATTCGTACACATGAACTTCGCTGAATACTTTGCAGTGGATTACCTCTGTGATTTACTGAAAAAAGAAGATACAGATATAATAAAACAAGAATCGTTGATTGATTTTATTTTCAACGTGATGTTTTCAATGTTCCGATGGGCAAACGTAAGAAAGATTTTTGATTATAAAATGAATATTGATAAGGGACTTATGAAGGTTTTGGATAAGAATAAAAGACAAATTTTCGATTGTATTATGGAGCAGGGTAAAATTCATTTAGAACACATCTTGGATGAATATAACATGGACCCAGTGGAGTTTAAAGAGAGAAAGATGAAAGAAACTCGGCCGTACGGAGCATTTTACTATTCGCTATACGTGACCATATATGAACGGTTGGACAATTACATGCGTCTTTTCCTATCAATACTTAAAACATATATAAACGAAGATAATATTAGTGATTTCCTAGCGATTATTAAGGGCACCCAGCTGATATCAAATGCTTTATCATATGAATATTATAATTTAATAATTTTTGTAATTGATATGATTAGAAAACTTGATATGAATTTAGATATTGCATTATGTGATATATGTCCTTTTCTTCCTCGCGATACGAACTTTGATGGAATGTCGAATGAAGAAATATTGAATCGAATACGTCAGGGGAATATCTCGCCAACCGGATTCTAAAGTTTTCAACCACCAAGTTAAACCACCTCAAGGCGAGTTTCTGGTGGCTGATCTGCGTGAAATTCAAGCCAGAGAGAGGAGTGGCTTTTGGCTTGTGGCTAAGTAACAGCCGCACATAATTTCATATCGAGTCTCCTCCGTGCCTTCCTCCCGGTTGTAAAATGAAGATTTATGCCAGTTGTTACGGGTAGGCAGAGGTCTGAACCAGTTTTACTACGAGATATCATGTTATGTAACTGAGTTGTGGAGGCAGTCGCTCTATGTAAAATACTGGTATGGATGTTGTTGGGAAAAGGCTAGCAGGTTGATTTGAATCTTCGAGAAATCGCAAAAGGTCGTACAAAGTGGAGAGTTCGCGTTTTGGAACCCGTGACTCAACTTGGATAGTTGAGCTAGAGGATCTAGTTGGTTCAGTCACACGTATGTGTAGTATTAGGGTTCCATTACTCAACTGCAGTCCAACATCGACGGCTTTCGCAGTGACGGCGTAGCATGGGTTAGCACCGGGGACGGTTTTCTATTGAGCACCTCCAAAATAAAACAATAAATATTGTTATGCGACTAATTTAGAATCATGACTTAAATGGTACATCTGTCTAAGCGGATGCCTTTTTGAACTATCCGGATAACGCTACCCTACTATTGTTTTAAGCTATAGGACCATGGCAAATGGCTACTAGGCTGTGAGAGTGAGTTGTCACCACGTTGAGCCGCCGCCCCCCCTTTTACGCCGCCACTGGGCGGTTGGCGGCAGTCACCATGCCGCTCGTATGAAAGAGCCTTTAGCTGTTTAGGTGTAATGCCAGCTCACAGGAGGGTCACTGATAAGACCTGGGGTTCCCGGTGTCCCTTGGAAGGCAAGGAATTCTAGTCCTTAGCGATGCGCTTAATAAAACTATTAGGAAATCAGTTTGTGCGTAAGCGTGTAATGTCTGCCATTTAAGAGTGGCGCAATGCGTCTGGTTGTTCGATGATGGAACCTAGTAGTCGGTAGAGGTCGAAATATCCCTGCTGCGCCGTCAGGTAGAAGACATCAATGAGGATTTCTGCAAATAGTAAAAGTTTCGGTTCCGGGACTTTTAAGAAACATTCCGAACCGGGGGTTCCCCGTTTTTCTGATACTGAAATAATGAACTACTAATAAAGCTACCATTTTTAATAAAGGAATTTGGTCTTAATCTTGTTTAATTTATTATTTTATTTTGATGTTTACCCTGTTTATTTAAGTTCTAAAAAGTTCATGAGACGCCGTCCTAACACCTGTGTGTTAGGACGGCGTCTCATGAACTTTTAGCCTAATTCGTTCTGGCCATACTTAAAGCAGGTACGTAAGGCTGGAGAAAAAAATTCTACATTGCGCAAGCACAGTTTGACGGAGAAGTTGCGTAATACTGTAATACACCTTGAAACAAAAGTTCGTAGTCATACTTCAGGGGTCAATGTATTCATGTACCAAACACAAAAGCGTGATAAAAATATCTGCTGGTTCATATATTTTGATCGAGTAGATGTGAACATTTCTCTTGAGGTGTGCTCTGCGTGGGAAGCTGAGCGGCGGGTACTAGGGGCCAAGATCGGGCGTGACTTGTCTCTGCCAGCAGTAGTAAGTGCTATGCTAGCAGACGCAGCGAACTGGCAGGAAATAGCCTCCTTCTGCGAGACCGTTATGATCCAGAAGGAGGCACTTGAGCGGGATCGTGACAGGGCCGATCCTGCTCGGAGAAGAAGGCGTCGAGGAAGCAACCGCCTCGGCGCCTAACAGCCGAAACCCCGCCTGTATGATTAAATAAGGCAGGGCCCGTGACCCCAGGGCCTTTGGGGTCACGGGTGCATAGAGCGGGGACTCTGTTCACCTATCATGTGACCCCAGAGAAGACGGTGGTACGTGGTCACATGCCACCGTGCATAGCGAGGCTTAGGGGAGACCCCTTTACAGTCTCTCCAGGGATGTGCCTAAATAACAATTGCATAGTGGGGGTACTGGAGCTGGTCTGTTCAGAGGACCTAGTGCCCCCCTTCCATATGCTGATGGTGACACGTGGTCCTCGGTCTTATCCCCTTAGAGCAAATGATTTTACTTTCAATCTTTCGTAGTTCCTTATTAAAAAAAATTCGTATACATTACTACATTAACCTCATAAAGTATCACCACGAACTTCAATTACCCATTGTATATAGAACCACCAGACGTTAACCGATCGGGCCGTGGCTCCCCACCAAGAAATATCACCCGCCTGGTTGAAGGATTCTGCCTTTTCAACAGAAGAACACCCCTAGTTCCTTTATTTCTCATATTTTGCCCCAAAAAGAAGTCAACACACATCCCACCTCCAAATTAAACTACTCTTTTGTTTTGGGCCGCTATTCCAATAACATATTTTTATCATAGTTAAATTTTGTCATAACTTTCATCTTAATTATGTCCTGAGGTATGTTCTATAATACTGCTTTACATAGGTGATACCCCCTTGTACCGGACAGATAACGTCCAAACATTAAATATCGCTTTTGTTTATAGATAGACGTTAAATTAAACGGAAGAATCCCTTCGCGGTACAGGATATTATAGATAAGAGATAATATTAGATAGCCCATAAGATAGTGGAATAGCAGCCCAAGGTATAAACCATAAATAACGCTTTAGAAAAAAAAAAATACCGTTGACAGTTGTCAATTTAGTCATCATTGTTTGAAGCATTAGAAAAATTCAAGTTCCTACATTACCATGCGGGGATAACAACGGATAAATGTGATTACAATGTTAATTCGTTAAATGGTTCTGTGGCAACTGCGTGATGGAGGTTGCTACAGAAGCCTGGAGATTGAAGGTATCTTTACAATGTTATTGAAACCATGATGTTGGATTTTAAGTGGAGAAAACACTACGAATTGCTACTTGAAGCCAAAAATGTGTCCTTGGATATTTCCCATAATTTTCTGTGGCATTCTGTCTTATGATAGACCAGCTGAAAATCAAAGTGTTACTACGGACTTGTAGCCATACAGTCAAAAATATTGTTGATACACACAGACACCTTTTGACTCTTATATGCCGCCCGTTACATAACACGTGCTACGTTTAGATATTTAGCTCTCTTTCTACTTATCTCTGTTGATCTTTGTACAATCTCAAAAATTGGTGATCGTTTTAAATTATTTTTTCAGCATCCTAGGAACTGGTTGTTGGGAAAACATGAAAGGGGAGATCAAAATATCAATAAGGTAAAATTATTATTTATTATAAAATTGTTCAGGCCCTTTAGGTCCTAAATTCTTCCTAAGTGTCCGTGAATATAGTGAGCAGTTTTCGTCTTGTTGATACATACTTTGACGGTTACATATACAATGTGTTACAAAAATTCGTGGTCATACGTCGGGGGGTGAATATACCCATGTTTACGAACAACTTTTACTATGGAACTACGAGTAACTTCGAAAGTGCGAAAAAAATCCGCTGGTCTATAGTTTTTGGTAGAATAGAATAGAATAATCTTTATTTGTCCGAAACATGGTAACATTAAAGATAACTATATTAAATTGCCATTAACTGCCATTTATAAAAATGCCATTAGTGGCATACAAATCTGCTTTTATCAGCTTGAACTTAACCTAAATAATTACATTTATAAATCTTAATGAACAGTTAAAACAATAATTCGAAAAATAGACATTTCAATGTTTTATAGTATCTATCCCACAGAAAATTCTATGGAGTATATCATAAAATATCTAGTAATCAGCATATCCTTAACTACTTAACTCGAGTAGGTATGAACATTTCTATGCAGCGGCTTATTTTGTTGGAGCTTTCGATGTTTGTTCCGTTATTCCATAGTAAACACGTTCATATACCCTGAGCACATTGACCCCATAACTATGACTACGAACTTTTCTTACACGCTGTATTCCTAAATTAATAATGACGACGGCGCGGTCGGCACTGTGGTGGAGATACCGACTGCTGCATCGCGTGTCACAGGTGCGATTCCTGCACGGAACACATAATTGTTCCGGGTCCGGATGTGTGTGTGTGCATGTGAGTTTATATGTAAATGCACCTACGATACAGGAAGAAGTTCCAAGTGAGGGGCATAGTTAAAAAAAACGTCAAAACGTAAATTATGACTCAACTATCTTATGGGATAGATAGATACAAGATAATAAAAAATACTTATGACCGGTTTCTGGAGTTCCTGGTTAAACTCTCACTAACTATTGGTTCAATAAAATTATGCATTGGTTAAACGCCGGTTAACTGGTGCTGTGTTTCTGAGCACCCAACATGAAGTTCAATAACTATGGAACCAATAATCAGTTCCTTATTTCGCCACTAAATGGGTCGTTTTCAACTATCGATTTAAAAATTATTTTTATCATTTAAATTCGACGTTAGTATTACTTTTGATAATAAAAATATATTTTATAAAGATAAATAATTCTCTGTTCACTATTTTAGTAAATAAAACATGATATTTGTATTTATTAGCGGTTGTTTGAGAATGAATTCATTGCCGAACGAAATGTCAAACCGTTAAAGGTAACGGTAGCTTCTTGGATAACTTCAAAACATAACAAATTATCAACAAAACTATTTAGTATTTATTACTCTCGTGCGTGACAATTGTTTTGCCTGAAAATCAGTGCGAAGTTGCTTTTATATAGCGGTATTTATTTAAACTTCTTGGCACTGATATATTTGAAATAGCTTCATTACTTCCAAATCAGACTCTGATGAGCTCTTCGAGTAAATTATACTAGTATTTATTATTCAAGTAATCTAAAAAAAATACTTTCGCTGCCTATCCAATCAATATTAATACTAAAATAAAACATAATACCTTCAAAGTCCTTGTTGTTTGTCACAAATTTAAACATCAATAAAGTAATGGAACCGAAAAACGGCGCAGAATGGTCGGTTAAGTTAACCTACGTTTAATCGGAGTATATCTTACGATGCGTTGTTCGGATACGCTTTTTCAAGAGTTATCGAACCAATAGCGCTAATGGAAAGATAAACTCCCGACAAAACAACCTCAGAAACCGGGCATTAGCACTTTAGCTATGCAACCGTCTCTATCTTACAATTGTTGTGTGACAAAGACAGAAATAATATTAAGCCAAAGCACGTGTGTATATATCTTAATATTCAACGTACTAACAGGAAAACGCCAAGCCACGTAATAAGGAAACTCCAATGAAACAAATAAAAAACAAGAAGGTCACGTTATGTTTTCACAATAGAAAGAAAAAATGCTGCCTTTTTCATAAACGGAAGCAATCTGTATCATCGCTGGCTAACGAATGCAATGACAGCTGTTGCAGATGCTGCTCGATTTTACTGAAATATTTATATGAAGCTATTAGGTGTGTATATTGTTATGTCAATTGTATTTTCCCATATTCAGACTTCCAAGGGTTGTTCTGGGAATTAGTGGAAGCGACTAAAACTTTGTGTAAAGACTGTGTACGCCTCATAGGGGGTATTGTAAAAAAAATCGGGTAGGTACAACGTGCATTAAATTTTTATGTAATTATTTGTGTTTCATTTGATATTTTCAGGCTTGTTGCTGGGTAATTTTGCCGGCGGTGAACGACGAGGTTGTGTGACAAAATAAAATACTTTATACTTGATATTTTTGTTTTTTATTTAATCGGATTTCACCAGAAAGGTGGAGGCGAAAAGCCACCACTGAGGATGTGCGTTACGATTGCTCCGCCAAGTTACCCAAACACAAAAAATCTTCGCCAACATTTTTTTTAATTTGGTTTTCTAAATCGAAAGGAAGAAACCAAAACTTTGTCAAAGTAGAATTAAAAAGTTGTGAAAAAGTTGTACTGTGTGTTTAAAAAAGTGTACAGTAGTTATTGCGTGAAATAGTAACAAACACCCATACATACAAACTATCGCGTACATATATTATAATATTAGTACGATTTAATTAAAAAGATATGCTCCATATGAGCAACTTTTTGGAACCGAGCAACTAGAATCATTTGACGTTTCATATGTACATGTAATTTGCCTATTTGAAATAAAAAACTTATGACTTTGACTTTGATAGACTTTAGATTAGCAAGAAATATATATCGATTAATTGACCTATTTGAAATTACCTTGATAGGAGGTAAAGACATAAAACTCGGTTCGAAAATTATATTCTTTTTCATTAATGAAACTAGAAATAAATAGTAACATTATGTAAAAAAAAACCTGTCAACAAAACAACAATAACAAAACAAATTATTAAAGTAAGTTTTACGCTCAATGTAAATACACAGCAATTTATTTACTGATGTGTAAAATATTTACGTAGTACATAAATAGTTCACAGTTTACATATTAGTAAAAAAGGTTTCATAGATTAGTTAATAGTTACTCCTACCGTAGTAACTATTAACCTTGCTATTAACAAATCTGTGAAACTTTTTTAAAATCAGTTACAGCCTTAAAGTAGCAGTGATAGCCTAGTGGTATGACCGTTGGACTGACAAGTCACAGGTAGCAAGTTTGAATTCAAGAGACGCACCACAATTTAATTTACATACTCATTTACAATTCATTAATTTACAAAACGCATGGGTTGAACATTAAAAAGATTATTCATTAACGATTATCAACTTCACTATGTCGCACCCGGCGAGTGCCAGGGACGAATTTGGGGCATTTCAGATTACAATGTAGGCACTCATTTTATTCAAAGAGTCTTGGCCCTTTAATTAGGTGCTTTATTATAATGCATGTTTTTTTTTAAACTTTATTTTGATTTTGCTTAGCCACATACAAATACGTACTTCATAACAATAAAAATCAATTGTGTCTGCTAATTAGCAAGCCAACGGCTTAAGGGGCCCTATATCATAATTTATTTACTCGGGCCCCTTTTTTAATGTTCTCAGTACAGACGTTGGGGCCCTTGTGGCCCAGGGGCCCCGTATCATTAATACACCGGTAGTTACGCAGGGGCGTACTAATTATATGTTACATTGAGGGATTAGACGATCCTTTCACTTATTAGTTCCTCGTAATGTTTAAAATATTGCCGGTTTTGATTTCTTTCCGAGTAGAAATGTTCATACATATTCAACTAAAATGCAGCACGTTTTTATTTTCATGCTGTCGAGGTTTATTCCATAATCAGTGTTCACAACTTGAAGCAAGACAATTATCATACCAGTACCGTAGAATTATCATATTTTTTTTTGCTCCATGTAATTAATTTAAATTAATTACATGGAGCAAAAATCTTCATGTTGTCTAAGACGGTAAAATAAAATAAATTTTCAATGCATAATGAAAATTGTCGTACCATCTGCATACGATAATAATGATATCGTACATCGTCGATACGCATGAAATTATCGTATGGGTACGATAATTATCGTACGGTTGGGAACACTCCATAATAAAAGTTGTTTGTATACAAAGTGGTTCATTGACCCAAGTATCACCACGAATTTTTGTTACCCATTATATAGGTAAATTAAATATATAGGTAAGTTACTACTTTATATACAAATAAATAATGGTGCCTCTAAGTGCCTCGTTTGTTTTAATGGACGCAAGTGGGTTGAGAGTGAGGTCTTGGATTGAGTCCCATGTTTAGAATGGTCTTGCTGTTACGAAATAGGCATGATGACAGATTTTAAAATCTCCTTTTATAATGTAGGTACACGTCTACTATATCCGTAAACCACATTATTTCAGCAATAAACTAAGTTTCAACGCAAATTATTGCATTTTAATCTAATGTGATTTAACCGAGAAAACGCAGTTGGGTGTCATGGCACCGTTTTAACGTCATGCCTCAGCATATTTGACATAAATTGAAGTCCTATTGTACGACGATGATTGACATTTGACTGAGGCGTGACGTCATTCGCTGTGATTGACGTTTCAGTTAACATGGCCGATTGCAACATTTTATACTTTTATATAATTGAAAATCTTATTAATCTTAATAAATAAATAAATAAATAATCGTTTATTTCAAGTTCACAAAAAGGACTCATAGTGGTTAGTAAGACTTATAGTAGCCAATTTATATTATTTGATTTTTGTTGCTGCGACATGCACGTCGCAGCATCTCCGTATGTACGGACAGTCTATCCTGCTCGCAATCATTGCCAGCACGATGTTGGAACTTGCCCGCACCCTGCGCACTAGAGATGTGCAGCGCTTTCGTATTGTTGTGTAAAAACAATCAGTTCGAGCTTCTGCGAACATGGCTGAGGCACTGCAGTACCGGGGCAGTCCCACCATCGATCTAAATGCGTTATTGAACTGGACGCGGAGGGCATTGTATGATTTTAAAGTAAAGCTAGTCCATAGGCTGCAGGTGTAAAGCGAAGTGCAATAAGCTTTAAATAACGCAATTTTAGCTTCAGAGGAGCAGCGTGCAAATTTATGTGCTATCATGTTAGCTCGCACTAACAATGCCCTCCGCTCCCGCTCAATGTCAGTATCATCCCTGAGGTCAGCTGTAACTATATGTCCCAGATATTTAAATTGTTCAACCCTAGCCAAAGGAGTACCATACAGTCGAATAGGGGGCACATGAGATGGCACTCTTTCAGCTTTAAAAACCATATACTGACTCTTGGTTACATTATATTTCAAGCCATGAGTGTTAGCATAAGTCTCGCACAATTGCAGTAACTTTCTAAGCCCACAGACCGACGCACTCAGCAGCACCATGTCGTCTGCGTAACTAAGGTTATTGACGCAAACATCGTCAATATGACACCCGACACGCTGACTGCTGAGTGCGACGATCAGTGCGTCAATATATAGGTTAAAGAGTAATGGCGAGGTCAACCCCCCCCTGCCTCACCCCGCACTCCAGCCTGTATGGGTTAGACAGTGTCCCCGCCCATTTAACAGCGTTGTTAATGTTTTTAATAAAACTAGGTAATTTTTTAGAATCCTTTGTGTCTATATTTTCCTCTAAAACTTTTAATCCTTTGGTTCTTTAATACTGTCATCATGCCTATTCTCATTAACAGGAATTGTATCCGCGAGACTACAATAGGCTCACCACCTATTACATGTGACTTATATCTACATTGGTAAAGTGTGGGTGTAACACAGAACACCTCTGATACCTTATCGGGGACCTTATCTATTTTTCCTTTCTATCTATCTATGCATTATATTGTCCTAATATTAATATTTTTGTAAGAACGTGAGGATTTAATTTTTGTGGATTATATTTCTTCATTAAAGCTCGAGCGTATTTCCTTACATCGGTAAATAATAGTACTCCTTCGTTTTCTCTTTTAACTGCAAAGCATCCTATACCGACTAATTCATCATTATAAAATAATGCAGCGCCTTCAGAGATTCCCACAAAATGTTCAATGTTTTTTATACATATAAAATTACCCCAAGTCACGGGAACCCACTCGGCGCAGTCCTCGTAGGCTTCTTCAAGTTCGTATTCGACCAGCTCGAGTTCAACATTTTGTTTTACATGCGGTTTGTCGATGAACCCGAAGCCGGCGAAGGAGAATATCCCGCCATTTTCAAAATAAGGTTTGTCTGCATAAAAAGGATGACTGTTTGGGAAGGGCATGCGAGAACTACCCTCAAAATTTAATTTTTCACTCACAGTTACATATAAAAGATCGTGGCATGGATTATGGCGTTCGTCAAACCCCAAAGTAAACCATTTTTCTGTGTTTCTCTTAACTTGATTTATGGCCACAAATTCGACTCCATAAACTTTGTTACTATTATAATTGCCATTGATGACGTGTACTTTCAAGTCTTTATGTTCTGTATATCTTTCAAGAGGGTTGGCAGGAGAAATTATAAAAAAATCTGTTATTATAAATCCTGATGTAACTGGCTTGCCGTTAACAGATATGCCAACTATACAATCGTATTTGTCATTGTTTTCTAGCCAGCTATATTTTAATTCCTCTTGGTGTGACCACGTTATCAATGAAAATAAAATACTAACGGTGACGCAGCTCGAACATCTGCAATAAGTTAATACTTTAAGTATTTTGTACAAAGTGTACCACAGTCCGTAAGTACTTTAGGGGGCAACTTTTACTACGGATACAACTTCGAAAGTGCAAGAGAAGAAATCGGCGGCTCCATATAAATGTTCATTTCTACTCGACCGAAATGTGGAGCAGCTGATTATTTTTTCGCGGTTTCAAAGTTGGTGTCCTTAATATAAGTCATCGTTTCTTAACCTCAGGTCGCGACCCAAATTTAGGTCGCGGGCCATATCGAGATAGGTCGCGAGACCCGCGGGACTTTTTGACAAAGCGCGCCGTAATCACTGCATTCTGACTCGAAATGCACCGTACCATGCGAGGGGCGGGGGAGGTATGACTTAGGTATCGAATTATGTTGTTGAATGTTTAAATAAAGTAGATGGGTAATAGCAATCTTTAATCTTCGACTTGTTAAAATTAGGCCGCGTTCAAAACCGGTGTAGTGTTACTTAATTCCTAAAAACATGTTCAGCTTACTTTGAATAAAGAAAATACAGAAAATTGATGTTTTTATTTTTTATCGGTTTGCGGGCTTCTAATATTTTTGAAATGTGGGTCGCCAGCCAAAAAGGTTAAGAACCTTGAACTGGTATAAGTTGTTGATTAACATGGGTTCATTGAGCCCTTAAAGTATAACTACTGACTTATGTTACACCTTGTATATTTAATACATTTTGATAAATGTTATTATATTAAATGGAAAAATAATACGGTCGTGAGCAGGATTATTTTTCCATTTAATATAATAACTTTAGAGTTCAATAAGCATGCGTTAATGCTTTTCAAAGATTTATCTTTACATTTTGATACAATTATGAGCTAAGTTGGTCATTACATTCCAGGCTAAATTACAGCCCGAGCACAAGCTGGGGTTACAAATTACAAATACAAATCACAATGGCGCCAAGAGGTCGTAATGACCAAAGCTCACTTATCTCGTACGCCGTTTTTCAACGCACTTTCCAGGAAAATTAAAACATAAAGAATGCCCGAGTGAATTAATAAGTGAAAAACAAGGTAGTTACTGCACCTAAATTCAGAATTTTCAAATATCCTTTGAATTTGACTTTGACTGCGATGAAAATTCTTTTTTTTTTCACGTTTAATTCACACATGGCGGATGTGTTTTTAAATTATTTATTTTTTATTTCGGACCTTTTTGTGTACCACGGCTACTCTACCTATTATATTTATTTAAATCGTTAAGTACTAAGTATCTAAATCGGTTCAGGCGTTTAGAAGTTATGGTGGAATAAAGAAACTCACAAATGTATATAAATGACTAGGTTTTTTTGGCAGTCATGTTATTTCATAAACTTATTTTGTAACGGATACCTATTGCGCCGAATCTACCATAGATTCGGCGCAAAAATGATCTGCGCGCGAAAATTAAAAACAAATAGCTCACCTTCCACCTGCGCACGAAAATTAATCCGCGATGAAAATGACATAATGACAGCGAATTCGCTTTTTTCCTCGCAAGTGTGTTGAAAAACGTCTTATCAGACGTGTGAGCTCTTGGTTAATACTATGGAGGGTAGAGGTAAGGAGGACTCACATAGATCTCAGTGTATGAAAGTGTCCGTTGAAAAGTGCCCAATTAAGGTGGCGCTACGGTAGCAAGTGGGTAGATTAAAAAATAGCGCCATAAGTTATTTGAGTTTGAGAACAGAAAAATAAAAGAAGAAAAAAAAGACTTCTTACTTTGTTATAGCTAATTAAATACTTCTTTATTAATTAATATTAATTATTTTATTATAAATATTTCAAAACGGCACACTTCACTCCGTTTATATCTGCTAAATTTATACATTTCCTCTTGTTACGCTAGCGCTATTTTGGTGGGTCTTTGAAGTATAATTTGCTGCCTACAGCTGGACACTTTTTTACCTTGTCCCACCATATATGACGGTTCGCCTTACCTCCACCCTCCATAGTCAATACAAACTCGGCCGAACTATGCCCGCGTCTGGCTGTTCGGGCTTGCAATCCAACCTAGTGTGTGCCAAGTTATGTACTTGTATTTTAATGATTAATTTATTAATTAAAATATTAAATGGAAAAAGAATACGGTCGTGAGCGGGATTCGAAACCTGCGCCTCCCGGATAAACACTCCAGGCGCTCTGACCACTAAGCCATCTCGACTTCTGCTCACTACCGTGAATTCTTCTTACACATTTTAATACGTCTTTTTGGTGACGTCATTGCTATCTGTTCCGTCCCTTTACAACTTTGTATTAACTGCAAAGTTAGTCGTGTCGGTTCGGTCACCTGTATTGTTTTACCATTTAATATTAGTTTTGACTTTAGAGTTCGCTAACCATGCGTTAACGCTTTTCAAAGATTTATCTTTAACTATAAATTCACGTAAATAAATGTACAATGACTTAATTTTTTTAAATTTAATACGCATATTATGACACTGGAAATTTTAATCTGCCTAGACATTTCCTAATTAAGAACTGCTTTGAGGTCGGCTTCCAGCCCAGTCCTACCGTTATTTTACATGGAGCGACTGCCAATGACCTACGAGTACATAATCCATTACTGTCTGACACAGTATCTTTGGTAAGGCTATTTTTTTTTATCAACTAATTACTAACACGAAATCTCACTACACTTCTGCAATCCAGAGGCTCATTACGCCATTATAAAAAAAAAACCAGGTAACTAACGACCCGCAACGACTGTCATACATCTTAATTTGATTTCGTTTACGTGCACTATACAACTGCACTTAGCGCGATATGAAATTATGGTCACCCATCCACAGTCCAACCGCGGTAAGCGCAGCATAACCTTAACGAGCCCCACATAAGATAATAAATAATAATTTGGTGTACGTACTCAGAAATAAAGTTATTGTAATATTTCATTTTCTTTGTCGTTTGTATTTTTGTTTGATTGAATTTCGAATTTTCCTGATTGATCTCTCGGGACAGTCTGCCACAATCCGGCCACAGATAATCAATGTTCCAACGAGCACAATTCCGTTTATATATTAAGATGAACACTGTAAACATATAAGTGACAAATTACGTAAACAAAAAACACTAGTGGTCGGGTTCAGGGATCCGTTATCGTAAACAAATTCCTTTTTAAATAAATATCTTCAGTAAATAGTCTATGCTGTGTATTGTATTTATACAAGCTGTTAATCCTATACCCGTGTCATTTAATACACCTATGATACACCAAACTATACCTATAGCAGATTCGATAAAAAAAACCTACGTTGAAGTCACGGATTTGAAAGAAATACGGATGGAACCTTGCATAGATTACGCACACACACATAGATTACACGCAGCGTACTGGCGCCGAGTGGATGAGTTTTAAGTATTTGTATACGTTTAGCTCGTGTATGACAAGCGAAATTGGATGACTAGGCATGCTTCTAACTCTTGCTTACAAAATTTATCAAATTATCAGATGTCCATGCTGTGAATACTAGAAATAAGCACAACCTTGCTGTTCATAGTACTCGTCTCCACAGAGTAAGCAACTCGTTCATGGGTCAGTGTATACGCTTTTACAATAAATTACCCATTGATATCCGAAATTTACCCGTAAATAATTTTAAAAATGTTATTAAAACCCAACTTTGTAAAAAAGGGTATTACACAATTTCGGAATATTTGAACGACAAAAATGCATGGGATTGATCTGCTATTAAAAATAATATTATGGATATGGAACAATATTTAATAATGTTCAAATTTTTTGAGATTGGTTGTTTTTGACATTGTTTATATCTGATTTTGATAATTACTTTGACATTGTTATAAAATTTAACTTGACATTTTGATTAAATCATAATATAATTTACATTTTGAATATAATAATAGAAATTTGTGAATGTGAGCATCATGTAGGTTATATATTCCCTTTCTTTTAGATTTGTAACTGTCTGGCAGTTTTTTGTATTTGTATGGCCTACGCAAATGTCCTGCCGATCTGGTATCGCCTTGCGACAGGTCGTTGAGCTCCCTAAATTATGGTTCGAGCTTTACGGTGACTGATGCATGTGTGCCGTCAGTTAGGACTGGTCAACTTAAAATTGCTACGGTTCTTTCTTCAAAAGGCCTTTCCGGACGCCCTACATGATTACGCTCACATAACCATAAAAATGATGTCTGGACTTTAAAAGAGACAGTGACCTCCGAGTTTGTTTCGGTTTTTCTTCTCCGAGGTAGTCAGATAGGAAATACCGGCGCCTTCTAGATAAAAAAATGACATGTAAAAGAGTTTGTAAAGACCTATATACAGAATAAAAATTTGAATTTGAATTTGAATCTACATGTCAGACGCAATGCTCCGTCCGTATTTTTATAAGATCCGTGGTTGGTGGAGTTATTTTATAAGATTAAGTATTTTATTGTTAACAGTTGTTAACTTTTAGTCTACCTTTTCGTGTATAATAAATTTATTACGGGCATGCTGTTGTATTTGAAGAAAATCGGCTTTGCTTCGATAACTTTTTATAAACAATTTCAATTGAAATTAATATTATTCCTGGATTTTGAGTGACTAAACTAAAATTATAGAGCCGTAGGTAACAATTCTAGTATATGCCTGTCATTCATTATTTTATTAATCCTTTTCCTTGAGATGACACAAGATTAACGCAGCCAAAAATGCATCCTGGTAGCGTTTTTGGCAAAACTTGGCTTGAAAAATCGGTTAATATTAGATATATAAGGTCCTAATTTATTAGGTAATTTCCTTTTAAGGGTTCAATGTGTAAGTGATAAGGATTCATTGAAGCCATTATTCAAATTTTTACAACAATTTTATTTTTTTCTTAATGTTCGCCGTTCAAGGAGCAGTTTCCGACTTGCTAGTACTATGTTAATTACAAGTAATTTGTTATATCCATTTAATTCTTAGCTTAAGTGAATGTATTTGACTTACATATAAACCCTTTCAAAGGTAAGTATCTAATAAATTAGGACCTTATATACATGTTAGAGGATCAATCTAATTATATCAGTACCTAGTTAAGAGCAGTGATAGCCTAGTGGTATACCCGTTGGACTGACAAGTCAAAGGTCGCAAGTACGAATCCAAGGCACGCACCACTGTCATGTACGTATTATAAATGAACTATCACTTGTTTAAAACGGTGAAGGAAAACATCGTGAGGAAACCAGCACACCTGAGAGATGTTCTCGATGGTGTGTAAAGCCATGTCAGAGACCTACGGGCGGTTTAAACTGTGACACTAGGTTGTTCATGAACCACACGATAAGAAGTACCTAGCTTAAAATTATTTTAACGTATCATTTAATGTCACGTGTATTTTTCGGGATTGCCCGACTAGTTTCGAACTCGAACGGAGCCCTTAGTCATGAGCTGAGCCCGCGGCGATGTTGCGAGTCAAACAATTCCTAAAAATGCACGTGAGTAGTAACCGGTGAACAATAATTGATATGAATATGGCTCACGAAAGTTATTTTATCATGTTCATTTCTCGGAATAAGATAAGCTTAAAGAATTTTTTTTTTTGAGAAAATGCGTGAATGCACTCTTAAATTTAAAAAAAAAACAAACATCCTTAGTAAGTTTTATAATTATTTTAGAGTTCGCTACACTTGCGTTTGAGTTTAAAAGATTTATCTGTAATTTAAGATCATTAAGGATTTGTTTTTTTTATTCAAGAGCGCTTTCATGCTTTTTCTCAAAAAAATATGCGATATGCTTATCTTATTCCGAGAAATAAACATGTTAAAATAATTTTAAACTAGGTACTTCAAAGTCAAAATCATTTATTCCAATTAGACCATATAAAGGTACTTTTGAAAGTCATGAAATGCCACGTTCCAAAATGTAGATTCCTATGGAGAAGAACGGGCAAGAAACTCCATGGTTACTCTTTTAAAATGTTGTGTTACAATAATTTAGGTACATTTATTACTAAAAAGACATTATGTGATAACGATGCAGATATAGTTGTACACGTAGGTACAATAGAAGATACAAAATTCCAACAATAGTTACAAGTCTTGGTAGTTTAGAGCTGACCAGTCCCAACTTGTGGCACCCGTTCACGAGTATCACGCCATATTTAACCATATTTAAGGGAACAGAATGACCCAACACATACGCCACCATAGTAAGACATTTATGTGAGTATGACATCTCAAACTACCAGACCTCAAGTCACGTTACTAGAATAATGTTAATGGCTGCATGGTGCTCACATTTACAATAAAGAAGTTATGAGTCTAATAAAAAAAATTAAGAGTTTTTTCTCTCTTTTTAACCGACTTCCAAAAAGGAGGAGGTTATCAAATCGGTTGTATTTTTTTTTTTTTTTTTTTTTTTTTATGTTTGTTACCTCAGAACTCCGTCATTTATCAACCGATTTGGAAAATTATTTTTTTATTTGAAAGGATTTACTTTCAGATTGGTCCCATTTAAATTTTATGAAAATTGGTTTAGTAGTTTGGTATTTAAATCAAAATAACTGAAAAATAATACGTCGTCGAAGTAAACGAAATGGTGTATTTTGCTTTCTTGTGACTTTCCAGTGGTCTTTACGGTCTCTAGAATAGTTCTAATGAACTGCCTAACTGTCAGATTGTTGATTTTAGTTCGAATACGTTACTTGAATGGTGACTATCCATTTAATATACCTATACAATAAACAAACCTGTCCCACTGTAGATATGTCATTCTGCATTACGTCTAAAGGTGGGTAGCAGTTTTGTTAAACGTATCGCAATGGCAATCCAGCTGAACGTTGTTCAGCTGTTTTATAAAACAGTACTGTTTTGTAAAGCAGCTAGAGATTTTGTAAAACAGCGGATTCTACAATCCATCTGCGACATATATATATATGGACAGCGCGTTGAGTAGGTCTACCCATATTCACTTCCGATAAATCAGTTATGGTACGCAAGATTCACTAAAAAGTAAGAAATAAAATAATTTTTAACAAAAAAAAGAACCGACTCCAAAAATCTTTCTGTGTAAAATTGCACTAAAATGTTATAAAATAATTGCATTATTTACTTACTACAATTTATATAAAAATATTTTTTTAATTTTAGAGGATTCTGAATAAAGTCAATTTATTAGGACAATAATATACAATTATTATTATTTTTGGAGTCGGTGCCAGTAAAGGATATTAAACGTGTAAGTACATTCATGAAGTAGCGTATTACGTTCGCTTTAGGCAGTTGTTGTGTTCATTTGTAAATAGGTTCAATTAGGTATAATACATTATCGTAAAAATAATGATGGTTAATGTACCTTTAAATATACTTTGCAAATTTTAGGAAACTTCCTTTTTAAAGTTTGTCTGGCACCGACTCCGAAAATAATAATAATTGTATATTATTGTCCTAATAAATTGACTTTATTCAGAATCCTCTAAAATTAAAAAAATATTTTTATATAAATTGTAGTAAGTAAATAATGCAATTATTTTATAACTTTTTAGTGCAATATTACACAGAAAGATTTTTGGAGTCGGTTCTTTTTTTTGTTAAAAATTATTTTATTATATATAACATTTAACAGTAACTTCTTCTTCTTATCGTGTGGTTAATGAACAACCTAGTAGGTATACTCAATACTCAATACTCAATATCTTTATTGCGTTCCAAAATGTACATATGTAAGTTTACATTAGCTGGAGGGTTGTAATATAGACACAATTTTGGACCCTGTCGGGCACAGCATAGCATTATTATAGGAGAGAGGAGGAAGAGCACTGAGTGTTTACTTCTAATACTAAAATATATATTGTACATTACGTTATTTTTCTATTAATAATAAAAATCTTCTAGGTCTTTATATATTATAAGTTGGTATAGACATTATTTTTTACTATTGCGGGGTTTAATTATAAGTATTTTATTATAATATCTTATTTCAATATTTTATTAATTAGATTATTATTATTATATTATATTTTTGTTTTATATTATAATTATTTTATGTATTATATTTTGTCATTTAAGTATTCATTTACGCTATAATAGCTTTTATTTATTAGGAATGTTTTTAGGTTATTTATGAAAATGTTATATTTATCTATATTTTTAATGGATTCTGGCAGCTTATTGTATAATTTTATAGACATAACGTAGGCACTGTCAGAGTGCATTTTTAGTCGTGACGTTGGTAGGTTGAGTCTATTTTTGTGCCTAAGTGTTATTTTTGTTTGTATATCTTCCCTTTTGGTATAAAATTCTGGATATTTACGTACGAATTTGCAAATTTCGAAAATATAGTGGGAGGGTAGGGAAAGAAGTATCACAGTTTAAACCGCCCGTAGGTCGCTGACATAGCTTTACACACCATCGAGAACATCTCTCAGGTGTGCTGGTTTGCTCACGATGTTTTCCTTCACCGTTTTAAGCAAGTGATAGTTCATTTATAATACGCACATGACTTCGAAAAGACAGTGGTGCGTGCCTTGGATTCGTACTTGCGACCTTTGACTTGTCAGTCCAACGGGTATACCACTAGGCTATCACTGCTCTTAACTAGGTACTGATATAATTAGATTGATCCTCTAACATGTATATAAGGTCCTAATTTATTAGGTAATTACCTTTGAAAGGGTTTATATGTAAGTCAAATACATTCACTTAAGCTAAGAATTAAATGGATATAACAAATTATTTGTAATTAACATAGTACTAGCAAGTCGAAAACTGCTCCTTGAACGGCGAACATTAAGAAAAAAATAAAATTGTTGTAAAAATTTGAATAATGGCTTCAATGAATCGTTATCACTTACACATTGAACCCTTAAAAGGAAATTACCTAATAAATTAGGACCTTAAATATCTAATATTAACCGATTTTTCAAGCCAAGTTTTGCCAAAAACGCTACCAGGATGCATTTTTGGCTGCGTTAATCTTGTATTATCTCAAGGAAAAGGATTAATAAAATAATGAATGACAGGCATATACTAGAATTGTTACCTACGGCTCTATAATTTTAGTTTAGTCACTCAAAATCCAGGAATAATATTAAATTTCAATTGAAATTGTTTATAAAAAGTTATATTTAATAAATAATAGTATATCGTTATGAAAAAAAATACGGTCGTGAGCAGGATTCGAACCTGTGCCGGATATAATACTCCAGGCGCTCCTTACAATGTCGACAACTTATTCTTAGAGCCGGTCGTTACGCGATGTGAAAATTTGGGTATTAAATTACCGTAAAACGTCGATCGATCGTGTTTATTGTTTACGAAATTATTTAATTCGTCACATAAGTAAAAATGTTTACAGTTTACATCTATATAAACGGAATTGTATTCGTTTTGAAACATTGATTATCTGTGGCTGGCTTGTGGCAGACTGTTCCGAGAGATCAAATCAAGAATATTCAAAATAATCAAAAATACAGTCAACACAAAAATGAGACAACATGTTAACTTCATTTCTAAGTAGGTACGTACAACTAATTTATTTATAGCTAGCTATGTCCTGCGGTTTCAATTGCGTATAATTATATTATAATTAACCTAAGTTAGTCCTTAGGTATATAGTCAGCTGCCTGCCAGTAAAATCTTCTTAGAGTCGGTCCAGCCGTTTCGAAGATTAGGCGAATCAAAGAGAGACAAAAAATTACGTACGTATGTACGTGCAAATAACTGTATGACCTTAAAAAACTAGTACTTTTGATATTACAAACAGACACGTAATTTTTTTTTGTATTGTATTATTATAGTATAGTTACTTTAAAAGTATAATAATAGTTAAGTAAGAGTTTGTATTGACCAACAACGCACACGTCTCATACGACGTCTCTCAAAACACTTCGACGAAAAAAATAAATTGCGTGAACATTTCTTTTTTAATTACGCACAAATTTCATTTTCGTCTATGGTCTAAAATTCCTGCGCAGGTGGAAGAAGAGGCACTGCCATATTTAATAAATTCCATTTGCGCGCACATGGACCATAGGCTCGGAATCGGAACTGAAAAAAAATGCGCGCCGCTCTTAAAAAAAATACGGACGACATGTGAGAAGCACGCCTAGTCATCCAATTTCGCTTGTCATACACGAGCTAAACGCATACAAATACTTAAAACTCATCCACTCAGCGCCAGTACGTTGCGAGTTATCTATGTGTGTGTGCGTAAACTATGCCATTCGTATTTTTTCAAATCCGTTTTAATATTATACAAAATACTTGTGTTATCTATATCTTATTGCAGATGTTCGAGCTGCGTCTCCATTTGTATTTTATTTTCATTGATAACGTGGTCACACCAAGGGGAACCAAAATATAGCTGGCTAGAAAACAATGACAAATACGATTGTATAGTCGGCATATCTGTTAAGGGCAAGCCAGTTACATCAGGATTTATAATAACAGAATTGTTTATAATTGCGCCCGCAAACCCTCTTGAAAGATGTACAGAAGAAGATGTGAAAGTACACGTCATCAATGGCGACTTTAATAGTAATACAGCATATCAAGTTGAATTTATAACCAGAGATCAAGTTCAAAGGAATTCACAAAAATGGTTTACTTTAGGGTTTGACGAGCGCCACAACCCCTGCCACGATCTTGTTTATGTAGCTGTGAAAGAATTAATTAATTTTGAGGGTAGTACTCGCATGCCCTTCCCAAACAGTCATCCTTTTTACGCTGACAAACCTTATTTTGAAAATGGCGGGATATTCTCCTTCGCCGGCTTCGGGTTCATCGACAAACCGCATGTAAAACAAAATGTTGAACTCGAGCTGGTCGAATACGAATTTGAAGAAGCCTATGAGGACTGCGCCGAGTGGGTTCCCGTGACTTGGGGTAATTTTATATGTATAAAAAACATTGAACATTTTGTGGGAATCTCTGAAGGCGCTGCATTATTTTATAATGATGAATTAGTCGGTATAGGATGTTTTGCAGTTAAAAGAGGAAATAAAGGAGTACTATTATTCACAGATGTAAGAAAATACGCCCAAGCGTTCATAAAATTACATAATGATAGATTTACTGTCAAAATAAGTAATTTAATTTTAGGACAAGTCATATGGTGATTGTGCGGGTTGTCATCTTTAAGGTACCTAACATTGTTAATATACTAGGTGAAAATATTATGAAGTTATTATACCATATATGTGAAAGAATAGTACATTATGATACAAGTGGCCTAAGTTGGTCATAAAATGGTTGAATTGTTACCCGAGCCTATATGCGAGGCTAGCAGTGACCGATGACCGAGTTAGTCGATCCGACATCACCATATTATAAATGCGAGCTCAATGTAGTCATTAATGTTCTAGAACTTAGAGACTCTGAAGAAATCGCGTTAACCTGTGTTCCTATCGCAGATGGCATAGTATCGGTTTGCTCAGTATATATATTTTTTATATTATTTCTCGCATTAACCTACATTGCTTTCGGATATTTCTGATCACAAAAATGTAATAAAGCAAGACTGTACTATTATTTATTTATATATATTATGGAGTTTCTCGCCGGCTCTTCTCTAGATCAACTTTTTGGAACCGAGCAACTAGAATCATTTGACGTTTCTTATGTGCATGTAATTTGCCTATTTGAAATAAAAAACTTTTGACTTTGACTTTGACCAAGACTTGTATTGACCATAAGGGTACGCGTCTCATACGACGATTTTCAGTAAAAATGGTGTAACATTATTTTTTTTACCAAGATATCATTTTATAGTGTTATTTTAGCAATCAGTTATCATGGGCATATTTATGACAGCCGATAATATGGTTTTATTTTAAAAATTAGTTTCAATATATTTATAAGTAGAATGGAACGTAAATCCGCCGATTTCTTTGTATTGACACTTGATAGTAGGTACGCTGTTGCCTCGCTCATTAGCAGACACAATAGATTTTTATTGTTACAACGTATAATTCTGTACGTGGCTGAGCCGAAAGGCTCTCTGGCTCACCCACTATGAAATATTTCAATTTCTCAGAAACAGTTAATTTTATGTTGTTAACTGTCGGTAGCAATTTATGACTTGGTAAAAAATAACGTTTTATACTGTTCTTTTGCAAAAAAGTATTATATTCCCACTTCTAAATAATATGGTTTTATTTTTTATTATAATAATATTAACTATATAGAATATTCAAATAATGTACACGTTAAAATACATGTCTTTATTAGTTTCTGAACGTTGGTACTCCGCAAAAGTAGTTAAGTACCTACCGAGGACAGTTAGGCATGTTGATTCTCTCTGAATAAAATCGATTTCTGAATCGATTCGAATAGAAACCGTCTGAACCGATTATTGATTTAATAAGATTATAGAAATTTGAGTCTCGATGAACTGGTTCAATTAAAAAAAAAAAGGTTTTTCCTAGAGTCATAATCAGTACCTTCTTTATCAATTATTGTTCACCGGTTACTGCTTACGTGTATTCTTCGGGTTTGCCCGACTAGTTTGGAGCTCGAACGGATCCCATCATACTGAAAAATTTAAAATGTTATACATTTCAAGTACCTACCTTGAGTCCCGTGTCGGCACTCAGGCGGGCAGGTCGTGTCTGATTTTGTCGCGGTACCTGTCGCTATCACCACGCGGACTACGCATTGAATATTACGTGCGCTAGGCGTGCGCCGACCACTCGGCTGCACAGCCTATTTTATAATGTCTATCGAACCGAACGAAATAGATGCGGGGCGCCTCATAACCGATAACACTAGCACTCCAGCGCGTTGTGATTCACCTTTGTTGACGAATGATTTACGTAACTCGGTAAACGTTTTTAACACGGATGCTATTGATGTTAGCAGCGAGAACGAAGAGGAGATTATTAGAGCGGCGAAGAGACAGCGAGGTAGTAGTAGTGAGGTAGAAGAGGGTTGGACTCAAGTTAAGGGAAAGAAGACACGTCATAATAGTAAGACGTCTGTAAAAGAGGATATATATGAGGTTTATATTTCTTTTAAAGAACGACTACCCCGTCAATTTGCTTTGGCACGAATATTAAAAGAAAACAAAATAGTTAATGTTTGCCAAGTTAGATATAGCAGTCCCTTTAAAGTACGTCTTCAATTTGAGAACGAAGCTGCCAGTAAAAGCCTTTTTGAGTGCGAGAATCTTTTAAAGAAGGGATGGAGGTTTCAAAAAGCCACAGAATTATCAGTTTGCTATGGTATAGTTAAGGATGTAGACCTAGACCTATCAGATGCCGAGATTTTAGAAAATATTTCGTGCCCGTCTCCTGCAAAACTCTTATCCTTCAAGAGGCTAAATCGTCGCAACAGAGATGAAGGAGGTTGGTGTCCCAGCGAAGCTATTCGTCTATGTTTTGATGGTGGTTATTTACCAGCGTACATTCGTGTTTGTGACATAAAAGTTAAGGTCATCCCATATATACACCAGGTATCACAATGTTCTCAATGCTGGAGATTGGGTCATACTCGCTCAATGTGCCCTGGGAAAATTATAATTTGCCCTAAGTGTGGCGGGCGTCATGAAAACTGTGACACTACTTTATATTCGTGCGTCAACTGTGGTGGGAATCATATATCTATGAGCAAGGTCTGCCCAATATACAAAAAAGAGAGGAGGCTTAGAGAAATTATGTCCGAGTTCGGTTGCACTTATAGGAAAGCCTTAGAATGTTATGTTCCCCCGGAAAAAATAATTTCCCCTCAAGATCATTTAGAATCAGATTGTCATGAAACATTCCCCCCCCTTCGAGATGACTCCACACTTTTCAATGTTCTTTCCACGCCGGATGCTCCTGCTCGTTTCTCCTACGCTGAAACTGTTCAGGGGAAGACCATTACCCATAATGCGGAAGTGCATCGTAAACCTTCCCGTCAGCCTAATACGAACGATTCGAAAGTTCCCCATAAAAAAAAAAGCCGTGATGAGAAGGACGACTGGATGGAATGGTACATCGAAGCGGATAAAAAGAATGATGCTCCTATAAAGGACGGTGATGAGAAAAAAAAACGACATCCAAATTTTACTGAGCTATTATCTCGTTTAAAAGAAGTCATCTTTCTCCAACAAGCCAGTACATCATCAAAAATAAATTCTTTTATCCAATTGTGCTTAGAGTGGTGTGTGTTAGTTATAAGAAGTTACGTTTCCGAGTGGCCCTGGATGAATGTTTTGTTTAATTTTATAACACGGACACTGTGATGGCTAATAAAGCGGTCAAATTGAATATCTTCCAATGGAATGCCCAAAGTATAAGACCTAAGATAGTTTCTTTTTTCGAATGTTTACGTCAGGAAAAGGTCCATATTGCTGCCCTTAGTGAGACATGGCTAGAATCGGAAAGTAATTTTAATATAAGTAATTATGATGTTTATCGTACAGACCGCGATGACTCATACGGCGGTGTAGCTATAGTGGTACATAAATCTATCAAGTCACGACGAAGACACGTGAGCGTCAGCAACAACAATATTGAAATAGTATCCGTTCAATTATTTAATTGTTATCCGGTTGAATATATTATCGCAGTATACTGTCCGTCCAGAATCGTTACTACTCAACATGATTGGGATAGTCTCTTATCACAGTGGACATCCAAAACTCTAATTCTAGGGGATTTTAATGCGCATCACAGTAGTTGGTCTTATAAAAATGATCATAGGGGTAGGCTAATTTACGAGTCTCTTATTGATAGCAACTTCGTTTCTTTGAATAATGGGGCGCACACGAGAGTACGTTTAGTTGATAGCACCTTGCAACAATCTTCCCCCGATATCTCTTTTGCGTCTTTGGATATTTCACTCCAATTTGACTGGTCTATTTTAAATGAAAATCTGGGTAGCGATCATTTAATTATTAAAATTTCGACTTTCTGTTCATCATATATTCCTCCACTTTTGAAGAGAAATTTTCGCAAAGCAAACTGGCCTTCGTATACTAATTATTTAGAACAAAAATTACGCCATCTATGCTTACCCACTGATCAGCAGAAAGCTTATGATTTATTTCTAAATATTCTTAATGACGCTGCTTATAAATTTATTCCAACATTCAAGTTTTATCAAAATCCTACTTCTGTTTTTACCCCTAAGCCATACTGGACTTCAACACTTTCGCACGCCGTGGCTCGTCGTCGGCTAGCTTTGGCCACATTTAGAAGTAACCCCACTCCCCAAAATTTAGACATACTTAAGGATACCATTCATTCAGCTCAGAGGTTGATACGCCAGGCTAAGGCGGAGAACTGGCATAATGTATGTTCTTCAGTCGATAAATCTACAACGTCCAGTGAGATGTGGCAGAAAATGAGATGGCTTAAAGGTTATCACTCTCCTAGACGTTATGTAGATACCGAAAGTGCAGAAAAGCTTTTAAATTCATTGTCCCCCGATTCTGTCTCACCCCCATTTCCAATTATTCATCATAGTAACCCAATCTTAGAATGTGAGATCTCTATTCAGGAGCTTGAAAAATGTATCAAACCTAAGGATACATCTCCCGGATGCGATGACATATCATATTCTATGATAAAACATTTACCTGGTGTGGGTAAACGCGTTCTTTTATCTTTATATAATTTATTTTTTGTTCACAACTTTGTCCCTCATCAGTGGCGCAATATCTGTATTGTGCCTATTCCAAAGCCTGGGCGTGACCTTAGTGACGCTTCTTCTCTTCGTCCTATATCCCTTATGTCGTGTATTTGCAAAATTTTTCATTATGTTTTATATAAGAGATTAGAGTGGTTTTTTGAAAAAAATAATGTTTTCTCTCCCAGCATGGTTGGTTTTCGTAGGGGTAGGTCATGTTTTGACAGCTTAAGCTGCCTTGCATGTATAATCCAGACTGGTTTTTCTGACAGCTTGTCTACTGTGGGTTGCTTTTTAGACATCGACAATGCCTACAATAATGTCGACAACAGCTGTTTGATTAATGTTTTGGATAAACTACAAGTGGGGTCACGTATTTGTAAATACTTGTGGAGTTTTCTCAATGAAAGGGTTCTAAAAATTGAATCGAATGATGGATACATTAACCGATACACGGGTCGCGGTCTAGCTCAGGGTGATCCGTTATCACCATTATTGTTCAATGTTATAACTCTGGAGGTTTGTAAGCGTCTGCAAAATCTAGTATACATCTCACAATACGCGGATGACTTTGCAATCTATGTGCAGTGTGCGTCTCTTAGAGAAGCTCAACATAAACTCCAGGTTGCCCTTGATCTAATTAACGAGATCTTAACAAATGCTGGACTAGATATTTCCCCCTCTAAAAGTAAAATTTGCATATTCAGTAGAGGTTTTCGAAGGCAAGATGTTGACGTTCGTTTGAATGGGATAACATTACAGATAGTGGATAATGTCAAGTACCTTGGTATGTGGTTAGACAGGGGTCTTCGGTGGAAAAAACATATCAACGAGATTTGTGATAAAGTGGTTAAGTTTACAAACATTTTCAAAGTTCTTGTAGGTCCTGGGTGGGGTGTTCACCCTATCCACTTAAGGCGACTATATATTGCCCTTGTTCGCAGTCGGATGGACTTTGCTAGCTTTTTATTTGATAATAGCGCCGAAATGCATTTACTTAAACTTGACCGCTTACAAAATATATGTTTAAGACTCATCGGTGGCTTCATCAAAAGTACTCCTATCCACGTGATGGAATCTGAATTGCTATTACCTCCTTTGTTTGTGCGACGTCGATTCCTAGCCGGTAAATTTTATTTAAAATCAAAATCTTGCAATTTCCCAATAATAGACATACTAGCAAAACTCAATAATCTGTGCAATAACCTGTATTGGCGACGTAAGAAAAAACCACTGTTAGTTTTGACACATGATACGCTGAGGCAGAAATCTTTTTATAGCAGCAGTAAGTTTGACATGTTTTCTATGGACACTTGGGTCAGTAATATGGACTTATCCCGTATAGTTAAGCCAAATTTAGAGTATGTTAATAATCCTAAGAATTCGTATCACATATTCAATTTAAAGTCCCTATGTTGTAAATCGTTAGATGAGCAGTATCCTGATTTTTATTCAATTTATACGGACGGTTCAAAAAATGAAAACAGTTCAGGTGCTGCATTTTTGGATTCTGAAACTGGGGACTTTTATAAATTTAATATTATTTCTGACGTGTCCATAATGCATTTAGAGTTGATTGCCATCGTAGAGGCTTTGGCTTATATTGAATCTTTGAACGGTGATCGATTTGTTATTTTAACAGATTCTAAAAGTGCTCTGCTTCACTTGATTAAATGCACTTCAACTTTTAGAGGGCTTCCTTTGGCGTATACTATTTTGGAATGTATTTATAAACTCGTTGCTAAACGTATAACAATTGTACTGCAATGGATTCCTTCTCACATTGGACTAGATGGTAATGAATTGGTTGATCGGCTAGCAAATGAAGCGGCGTCTGATGGAGAATACTATAGCTGTTTGCCCTGGTATAGCGAAATTCTACCAACAGTAAGAAATATGTGTTTTGAGTTCTGGTCGGAATATTTCGATAAAAGATCTTTGATAAAGGGTATTTGGTACAAGACTATTCAACCATCTCTCCCTAGTTTCCTCTGGTTCAATGCGAGTAGAATGAGCAGACAAGAGTTAGTGACGACTTTGAGGCTACGATCTGGTCATGTTCCTCTTAACAGCTTCGCGTACATGATGCGCAAGGTTGATTCGCCTAATTGCAGCGCGTGCGGAGTCATAGAGGATGTTCATCATATATTGGCAGAATGTAGCCGCAATGCTGCTCAAAGACGTCACACCTTTGGTGACAGTAGTTTTAGTTTGGGTTTTTATAATAGCATTTTATCCTCACCGTTATCCGATGAGGCTAGAATGCTTATCAAAATTGTTATTTTGGGTCTGAGGTTGCGAGTACCCTAGTTTAAGTTAGGAATATTAATATTATGTTTATTGTAAGTCTAAGTTTGTTTGTATGCAATAATGGGGGTTACGTTTTCATTATTGAAAAATCCCCCTTAAATAAAAGATTAAAAAAAAAAAAAAAAAAAAAAAAAAAAAAAAAAAAAAAAGTACCTACCTTATATTGTTTTATTAATAAGTATATATATTTATTACTTATATGTTTCTCATCATACTTAACTGTCCTGACTCCCGGTCGGCCTGTAAATAGACCTAGTTAGTAATCAATGTGTACCACTCTAGTACCCTTTCTAAACACTGCTAGATCTTCACTCCCTATCGTATGTAGGATAGTTCACGTTTAGCCACATGTCATGATGATAAACTAAATTCATAGAGAGAATAATGTTAGGAATACAATAACATTGTGTTTCGCATAAAACTGCTGTAGTGGCCCAATAATAATACATGTGGAGCGGGGATGACATTAAAGAGATTTTAAATATGTGTATTTTAATGGTTTTAAAGATTTATTGGCTAAAAGTTAAGTATTTCTTCTTTTTCCTGACAATTTTTGTACGATTTAATTGAGATTTTAAATTGGGTGAGCCTCAAATTTAGTCGGTGTCACCCAAAGCTCAGGTGTTAGAGCAGAAAATGCAGGGCAAAAGATGGGACATAGTTTGCGGGTCAATACTATAATTAAATCCTGACCGGATCCCTTGCGTCGGTGTTCTATTTAAATCATTAAAAAATACTAATCCGTTCATAGGGTTTGTATGGGACGATATTTGTATTTTATTTTGATTCTCCAAGTCGTAACGATAGCGAACGCTTTTCACCAGTAAAGTCAAAGTCAAAGTCGAAGTCAAAGCATTTATTTCAATTAGACCGTTTACAGGCACTTTTGAATTGTCAAAAAAATAAACTAGTTGCCACGTTCCAAAGTGTAGATTCCTGTGGAGAAGAACGGGCAAGAAACTCCACGGTTACTCTTTTTCATCAAACAATAAAGTTTTTACCCATCCCAGTCATGAGCTGAGTCCGTGGCAATGTCGCAAGTCAGACTGGCGCTGTATCGTGCAGCATGCCGCTTCGCTCGCGCCGATGATGTACCCGGTGCCGCCGTCGGGATAGTTCGCGTATCTCCGTCATTCGTCGAGTCCGTGGTGCCGATGGTGCATTCAGCGCTGTGTCTGTCTGACTGTGTCACACTCCAGACTTAACACACTTTTACATGATGTAGACTTTACAGCTGGTTTCCAGGCATGAGGCAGTGTCCAAACACCGTCTCTGTTGAAATTCGGGCGACGGCTTATTTCGATAGCTTCACGTACTTTTCACGGTGCGAAGTATTTTTCACTCGCTAGTACTGATGCTTTATCAAACCGTATGAAGTAAACCGCGCCCGTGCTGCATGCGTGTTCGGCAACCGCCGACCTGTTGGTATCAATGCTCTTCATACTCCGTATGTGTTCAGTAAGTCTGGTTGCGATGTTGCGGCGAGTTTTACCAATATAAGTCAAGCCACAGTCGCACGGTATCATGTACACCCCGGGAACGCCTAGTGGATCGTTATCCTTCGGCGACCGTAGTAATTGTCGCAGCTGTCCCGGCGGGCGATAGACCGTCCTCGAAAATCTATTCTGGATACAATATAGATTGATTCAAACTCAAAATCAAAAGCGTGAATTGTATTAAAATACACAAATATACGTTGCCCTCTTCAGTGCATATACGTGTAAGCGTGATGAACTACGTTTATTATGTTTTGCTGACCACTAAGCTACGCTACAGTGAAAACCGTTGAGACAGGGAGATGGACAAACCAAAATTTGGGATTTCTAGACAGTTAGTACCTATACCCCCACTTTAATTTATGGTCGACATAATTATTTAAATTGAAGGAGTTTATTGAGTAATTATAATCCCCCAATAATTAGTTCGAAGAGATTTCAATAATATTTTATGTCTAATCTTTTAAGATTCAACTGGCTCCTTACATCGATTGCTATATTGCCCACCACAGAGACATTTTTGCTATTTGTCTATTATAGCTATTTAATGAGTTATTTTAGTGTCGAATACACTTTATCTGTTTGATATTTCCATCCAACTTGATCTTAGCAACCTGAATCGGTTCGATTCTCGGGGTTCGAAGATCGATCTAGTGAATCGATCCTCCATGTCAGATCGATCTTCTGCAACAAAAAAATCGATTTATTGCTGGCACCTCACTACACCTGGCACTCCTGGCAGTTTCACAACTTTTGAACAGTGCCGCCTCTTCTTATTTATATTCTCTTTGCTTTTGAACTTTCAACAAGTAACAAGATCAAAGATAATCTAAAATAGTTCAGTTTCTCTTTGCAATTTTTAACTTATTGTTTACTTTTTGACATGTTGTTTTAAATTTCGTGCTGTAATTGGTCATATTGTTGTGATTTCTTTTAAATTTTGCATCATGTAGGTAGGTATAAGTATTTTATTTATTGTTTTAAAGATTTGTTGTCTGGCGGTTTTGAGGTTTTTATATGACCTACGCAAATGTCCTGTCGATCTGGTATCGCCTTGCGACAGGTCGTTGTGCTGCCTATAACATGGTTGATCTACACGATGACTGGTGCATGTGTGCCGTCAGTTAGGACAGGTCAATTCGAAACTGCTATGGCTCTTTCATAAAAAGGCTATTCCAGATACCCTACACGGTTACGCTCACATAGGGATGTTGATGTCTGGACTTTAAAAGAGACCTTAACCTTGGATTTTGTTTCGACGTTTCTCTTTATTCTCAGAGGTAGTCAGATAGGAAACGCCGGCGCCATTTAGATCATAGTGACATGTAAAAGAATATTAAAAATACCTATTTACAGAATAAACAATTTCATTGTATTATATAAATGATTTTTGTTCGTTGCAAAAAAAGTTCGTCGGATTCTGATAGAAAAATTCAATCAGAAAATGGGCGGCCATTTGAGTTGGTGATGGTGAGTGCTTTGTTGAAAACTTTGTTTATTACAACTCAACAGTCTGGGGTCTTCATCAAAATTATGCTCCTATGAATCTCTGCCGCCTTTTTTCGCTTAATATTACTTACGACAGTCTTGCAAGTGTATAGGGAAGGCTTATGAATTGTGTTAATCGTTACTAACATGGTGTGGCATCTAACATGGCTTGCATCTTGCATCTTATGGCACAAATAACTGAGTAATTCTGTCAGTTAGTTTATCCAATATACTATTTGTGTAATAAAATACAGTGTGCTAGGAATGCAATAATCTTAAAAGATACTTCATAGCTTCATGTATGGTTTCTTTTTTTATAGCTTTGTTAATTGCTGTCTTGGTGGGTCCGGGACTGGGGAGCAATGCTGCCGTCGCCAAGTTAATGAGTAAGTAAGGCTTGATGCATTAGTATATTGTCAGGTTTAGAAATCAGTATGCGTAGAAACCAGTAGGTAATAAACCATATTTTTTTTTAAATGTTATAATAATATTGTGTATGTTACTCCAGCAGGAAAGTGGCTCCTAGAGTGATATGAGTGAAATGTGTGCAATTTGTACATTTACAGCAGATTACGCGCTAATTATACATTCCCATCATCCTAGCTCATCACCCTAGAAGCCACTTTTTTTTTAAATAGGTAGATTAGGTACCTACTAGGTACTCGTTGAAGGTACAGAATACTATACCTGTTAGTATAGTATTCACTATTCTGTATTCATTATAATTCATAGCTATGCTCCTTCATGATCCAGGCCCTAGTGAAGGTTGTCATCTGCTCGATGTGCGAAGTGCATGATTGATTGTGATGCTGTTTGGGAGAGGCCTATGTCCAACAGTGGATGTGTTGGTAGTAGAGGATTACAAACATTAATGACTACTAGTAGTTTTATCGGTCATGATTGGAATTCTCTGGTAATTTTACTAACCCCTATTTTTTTTTTTTGTCGAAACAGATGCAGAGGGGCGGTGAGACCGACGTCCTCCGTAAGGATTAGACCAAGGTTTTGCTGCGAGAACACGACGTGGCCATTTTTCGGGAAGCGGTACACGGGCTATGGCCGTAACCACCGAGGAGACGCGGAGTTGTCAATTTCTCTTACTATCTAGTAGGAGCCCTATACGAGCTTCGGTTGATTTTTAAATTGGACTCGTATGCCTAGAGCTCCAACATGAAATGAATTAATAAAAAAAAACCATTTTATTAAAATCCTTGTGCCTTTTTTTAAATCAACAACAAAGTGGTGGCAGATGTCCTAATAATTAGCACTTATGATAATACTTCATTGACAGTTTACAATCGGTATTACAACTAATTTAATTAAAATATATAAAAAAGTCGCATTTCTTAAATTGAATTTTTTCACAAGAATTTAGTGTTGTTTTTTCATTATTATTTCTAATATACCTCTAGTTTTACCGGTCTAATGTTAGAAATGATGATGTCTTAGAAATGATAGAGAGAGAGATATATAAATTCTCAATCAGATACAGTCATGTTATTGTTTTAAATTACTAGGTTAGAGTGGCTTAACTTCTTTGAAAACATTAAACCTAACTGTCTATTTGGTGTCAAGATATACAGTCGAGTGCAGCTGTTATACCAAATTATAACAATTTAGAATTTACGATAGAATGTAATGTAATGAATAAAACTTTAGTATGCCGAAATAAGAATATATAATTTACCTAATTACGTTATACAAGAATGAATGTCAAAAAGAATACCTAATCTTTTAATCAATTCATTATAATGTCAATAATTAAATTATTTTATTGACCTGCACAATGTAACACTGCTGTACCGACGCAAACGGGACGAAATGGCGGCCCTATTATATATTATCTAGGCATGAGTCCGATATATCATAATGTAAATAAAAACGGATATAGACATGTATCGATATGCCACACACAGAAAACCGTTTTTACCATATCGAGCTAAACGAAAAACGAACTATCCATAACAGTTTACGTAGCTTACTCAACTTGTCATATTCATATCTATCCCGTGGTTAGATATTCGCCGTCTCTCTGTTCAACTGATGACGTTACCGGGTGTGAAAACGAGACGAAGCGAATATCGTTCAGCGTTTGCTGTAGTTAACTAAAAACTCCATATCGATATCTAAAAACAGTTTTTCATATCGATATGAAAACTTCGTATCGGATATGTAACCGTTAACAGAAAATACCAAAAACTACCATGTCTAATTGGAACACCAACCCAGGCTAGCATTAGCTAACTTGACTACAAAATTAACGCTCTTATTTTGGCGAAATCTGCGCAAACACGATGGGTGCCTCGAAGGACCAATGAAAAAGGTCGGGATAAGGTGTGTTTGGAGCAAGTTATGGATTTTTTGAATAAAAAGCGTGTGGTTAGTCTTCTAGATTTATTGGACAACACTTAAAAAAAAAATTAACATTATAATGGCACAGACAAAAAATTATACAAATATGACAGATAATAAAATTAAATGTTTCCAACAATCAAAAGTGAAGTTGGGACAAGTACCTAGCTAGTGTATAAATAATAGAATGTGATACCGGATAAACGGAACTTTATTCCCAGTTACTAGTTTTGAGTGCCGTGAGGAACAGATAATTCCTACCAAAAAAAGGATACTTCCTCCCCTTATTAACCCCTTTTGTTCTGGATCTTTGAAATCTACGACCCAACATTTCCTAAAAACCGATCTCGGTTTTCTAATTTACTTTCCCACAGGCTCGCGTTTGATTATTGGATAACAGAACAAATTTATTCTTTCTTTACATTATTTTATCCATGTCAGGTTTTTTTTTCTACGGGACGCGTTTAGAGGTCCACCAAGAGGTTTTAGTCGGTAAGAATCCCACATACCCCAGTCTCTCCTCTAAGAGGCCTGGGACATTTGAAGGCTTGCCCTAGCGAAAAAAAAGTTCAATCTATGTTTTTAACTCACACAAATATTTTACACCTTAAAATTACAAACTTTTGTGGAAAAAGAATACGGTCGCGACCGTACTATTTTTCCACAAAAAAATATATTTTTAGAGTGCGCTATGCATGCGTTAATGCTTTTCGAAGATTTATCTGTATTTTACACCTATTTAAACAAAACATCTTAAACTAATTTTGCAATAGTAGAGTTACATTACATAAAAAAATCTGTTTCAATAACATATTCAGCTTTAAGTCATGCAAAATATTTTTTACAGGCAAATTATTATAGATAATAACTTAAAATATTATTACTATAATCTGTATATGTATCCAACATTAATGTTAAATAATCTGAACAATCAAAACATAACAAAATAAAACCGAAATCAAACCATATATTGTCAAAACAGCGTACCTAGACGTTCTATTCGCTATCTCGGTTGCCAAACGAATTGATGGACACTTTGTAGTACATTGCGTCGTAAGTTTTAACTATTGTTGCTCATCATAGACAAGCTGTAACACACGACGCAATGTACTACAAAGTGTCCATCAATTCGGTTGGCAACCGAGATAGCGAATAGGTGCGCTGATCGTCTAAATATTCCTTATTATCATAATAATAGCACTTACATAATAGTAATTCTTTTAATTTTCTTTTGTATAAAATAATACTTATTATTTCCTAAGGAAATATTGAAAATAATAGACACGAGCAGGACTCGAACGAGCGACCCTTGACGTACCGTGCCATGATCTGAGCTATCGTGTCATGTTAGCATCCATTAAATTTCATGTTCCGTTTTCGTCTTAAGGAGACGCCTGGCGATTTCTATTAAGCAATCATTTACAGATCTACTAAACTCAGCGTCACCACTTTGCAGTTGTAAGGCGCCGAACGATATCCCAATCCTATATAATCATTTATCAAATGATTTTTTGTATATGTTAAGGCCATTTAATGCCTGTATAAATTATTATTTTCTAAGGAAACATTGAAAAATAATAGACATGAGCAGGACTAGAACCCGCGACCCTTATAGTACCGTGTCAGGGCAAGTAATCTTATTATATTATGATTATATAGTATTCTCTATTATTTTACAATATTTCCTTAAAAATTATAATTATTATAGCTATTACATGACCTTTAACATGTTATAATGTCTTAAAAAGTCATTTGTAAGATAATACTGTTTATATTTATAATGTCATTAGGGAGTTTATTGTACAATTTAGGGCCATTCAAAGTACACTTTTATTCAAAAGGCTAGTTTTGCGTTGTTGAATTTGAAGTTTATGTTGTTGCATAATACTACAACATGTATGTCTATTGCTGCGAAGTGTTTTATAAGAATTTAAATAACTTTTTATAAAAACATAAACTTCAACTATATATATATATATGTGTTACCGGTAATCTGTATAATCCGGTATTCTATACAATACCTAGGCAATGTATAGAATACCTAAAACGTGTAAGTAATGTATAAAATATTATTTATTTTATACTTTGCCTAGGTATTCTATACAACACGGAATGTGCAGCCGGTAATGTATGTAAAAGACGAGAGGAGGAAACGTACGGGTGGCAGGCAACAAACGTGTTTCGACTCGTTTACTTGCTTCCATTTCGTTCCGCTGCGAGGGACGAGGTTGAGAGGTTGCGCAGCGCGTATTGAGCTCATTGTGTAATCTTTACTTTTGTTAATTATTCGTTAGTGAATTTATTTAGTTAGGTTAGGTTATTTATTTTACACATTGCCGGTGCAACAGCAGGTACTCTATACAATCCCTAGGAATTGTATTCATTACCTAGGTAAAGTATGTAATGGACTATAATATTCATAATATTTCATACGTTGCCTGTACGCCCCAGGTATTCTATACATTGCCTAGGTGTTGTATCGAATACCTGAATTTTACAGATTGTCGGTAACATATACATGGCAGTGTAAGCCGCTTGAAAATATTGTTTACAGCGATATTTACATAATTGAAACATTTACATCAGTATGCATATCTTCTGGGATATAAATGCAGTATGCCTATCTGTTGAATTTCCCCAGTAAATCAGTCCATATCTTAATGTTGAGAGCACATACACATGGTATGCAATCAATACAGTGTGTATGCTAACATATAAAGAGAATTTATTTTACTCTAGTCTCTAAATGTATCTCCCAGTTAAGATTATAGTCAATATTTATACCAAGGAATTTCACAAATAAATAAAGACTAGTGATTCCGATTACAAATTAAAGATTAATAGATGAGAAATACTATGGAAAATCAACAAAACCACATAAAATGATGATACAAGCAAAATCATATCAATATCAAATTCGTTTTTTTTAACATAGGTAAAGAAATACAGGTCTTATGTTTGATAAACAGAGCGCTATACTATGCCAGGAGGCGTACAAATATGGTGTCCAATCTAGCTGAGGATTACATATCAAAATTTACTAAAAATATTTGAATATCATGCATAATAATGGTGCTAAATTAAAGATTAAATTAAAAATTAATTAATGTTCTAATTATGTCAGAACTAATCTTACAGTTTAAAAAAAATATTTGAATTTCTACAGTTTTACAACAATTTGACTTATGGATACAAAGCATAAAGAGTAGGCACATAAAATTATCAATAATTAAGTATCGTTATATCTGCTTATAGAAGAATCTAGAATACCCAACATTAAGAGATTCAGTGTTTTAAAGTTTAAAATGAGCAAATTTACAAAAATTTACTATTATGCGCAACTAAAATAAATAATAAGGGCAGGAACACTGAGCAAGAAAGAAGACTGACTGACATTGACAGTTTAGACCAAGTGCAGACATGAAATATCTCAATAAAAATATTAGGCTTACGTCTCGACCGCCGCCTTACATAGCACCATCACATAAAAGCCGAGAGAGAGGAGCTTAACATACGGTTCAAAAACCTTCACTGGCTTCTAGAGTGAACCAGCAAACTGTCTACAGACAATAAGTTGTTAATATACAAATCCATGTTGAAACCTATTTGGATGTATGGCATTCAACTATAGGGAAGCGCCAGCAACTCAAATATTATGATCATATGGAGAATACAAAACTCAATCCTCAGAACTATATATGGGCCCTGGTTCATTATGAATTCTGTAATCCACAGTCAACTTCAAATGAACACAGTGAAAGAGGAAATTTCCACCGTCAACAAATCTCACAACAAAAGGCTCGAAACATCCCAACGAACTTGCTTCAAGACTGATATCACATTCTTACATAAAACGACTCAAAAGAAAAAAAACATCCTATCAATACCATTCTGAGTGACAAATAATAAACTTATAAGTAGAAGCTCTCACTTGAAGGCACACTTAATCATCATTTGCCTCGTACCACATCTGCTTAAAGTGAAAAAACTGATTGCAGATATCCAAAACAATTAAAAAAAAATGAATTAATATTTGTGAAAACTTCGGAAGCATTTTAAACAAAGACCAGGTTGTTTTAAGCAAAGAGGACAGTAAAACACCGAGGCCTTACGGATACTGCGAGTATCTAGACAGTAGCGACAGTCTTTCCTTTTTGTTTTGCCGTTTTCATTTCTTGGCAGCTGTACTGGCAAATGAATGTTCTCCCTGGATGAGGTACTGATCTGATCTGACGATGCAGTAGGGTTTCTCAGTCTCTCAGTACTTCCTTTAATGTTTAACAAATTACGTACAATTTCCAGCCTAAATTCATAAAACGACATGTTGCAATTAGTGGTATCGCTTTGTCGCTGCTGTGTTTTGTATATAAAAAATGCATTTAATAACATTATTTGGATTACGTGTATTACAATTTTTTTGTACCACCTTGTCGATTTGTTAAAACAAGGGTAGTAAGAAAGCAGCTGGTCTTTACTGTCAACGCCTTTCATGTACTTGTTATATTGTTATTCGCGGATGACGTCTCCCTTCTTACTTCATGCCGTAACGAAACAGAAATAAATACACAGCTACAAACAATACTCAATAAAACTACAGAATGGATGGATCAACATAACTTACAAATAAACTACAAAAAAACAAAAATTATGACTTTTTACCCTTACCAAAAATCTCCAATAACAATTAACTTCTCTACAAATAATATAAAAATAGATGTTGTCGACGATTTCACGCTTCTCGGACTTACAATAGACACTCACATCAACTGGAAGACACACATCCAAAACATTAAATCCAAGATTTCCAAATTTACTTACGCTTTCCGAGAATTAAAAATAACCACAGACCTACCAACTGCATTGAGTGCTTATTACGCTTACGCTCACTCCCGACTCAGCTACGGCATCATCATGTGGGGCAACAGCACCGACGCACCATCACTCTTCATACAACAAAAAAAACTAATCCGAATACTTACAAACATTGAACAAACAGACAGTTGTAAACCCTATTTCCAAAAACATAAAATACTTACGTTGCCATGCATTTATATTCTAGAAATATGTAAATTCGTTAGAAGGTACTCCACCTTCTTTACAAAGCGCGGAGACCGACACACAAACAGATCACTGCGACACAAAAACATGCTTATGCTACCTACATCCAACATGACACTACACTCAAATAGCCCATATGTAATGTGCATCAAAATATACAATAAATTACCCAACAAAATAAAAGATGAGCCTAGCGACACGAAGGTCCTAAACACCCTAAAGCAAATACTAATAAGTAAAGCATACTACACGATTAGTGAATATCTTACGGATAAACAAATAACATGAAAATATTAATTTTATACAAATATAATCATATTAACAAACACCTTCTACTGCTAAAACCTATACATACTTACCTATAATATAAATATAATAAATAATAAATTAATACATAATATAAAAGTAAACTTAAATATAAAAAAATGAACAATTAAATATTCAGCTGTAACAAAAAAAAAAAAAACTAAAATATTCACCATAATCAACAAATATAAATAATACAATAATATAAATATAACACAATAAATTTATACAAAATTTAGAACGGATAACCTAATAATATAATGTACTAAAATACAAAAAATATACTTATATCTAAATACCTACTAAAAATACAAACATAATAACAATACTAAGTACATACTTAGATACATTAAAAAGGAATATGAATACTTGAGCATAAACAAATATTTCTATATAGACAACGCCTTCCTCTCTTCTAATTTACTATTTGCTGTGCCCATCAGGGTCCACGATTGCTACCATGTTATTTATATTACCATCTTATCTTTACATTGTGGATTTGCAATAAAGAATATGATTATGATTATGATTATGATATTGAATAATGACATTAGGTTGTTTAATGATTTTACCGCGCTTATTTCTGAACTCGACTAAATCTGGATTATGTTCAGTGGAAATAATCAGAATGGTTCGTCTATCTCTATAATTAGTTATACATACTCCACGTGAATTATATCTAGATATTATTTCACCACTGCTTAATAGGGATTTGGTGATAGCAGGATTACGGGATCTATTAGCTCTAAGGGTACCAGTGACAAACGTCTTATTAGCAAGTAGTTTTTCTGCAAGCGATACACTAGTATAAAAATTATCCATATAAAGAGAATGCCCTGCGTTCAAGTAATCTTCCATTAGCATCATAACAACTTTATCGGCATGACTTTGTCCTCGTAGTTTCAAATCATGGGATCCACAATACATGTGCATTTTCTGCGTTATGCCATTTGTATCCGAAAGAACATAAAGTTTAACACCATATTTTTGTCTTTTACCTTGTATGAGATGTCTAATTTCAATACGATCACGCCACAGAACAACACTTTCATCAATCGTCAGATTTTTCGGAGGAATAACCAGACTCGTCTTTAAATTGTTGAAATAATTAATAATCGGTTTAACAAATCTGTTAGGGTCATTATCGTTAAAATTAATATTCGGATCAGAGTAAGAAAAATTGTGCATTATCAGTAAAAATCTATCACGACTCATGAATTTATTGAATGGTAAATTAAACAAAATGTCTGTTTTCCAATAATCAGTAATTTTATTTAACTTTATGTGGCCCATATGAAAAAGTAGACCTAGGAAAATACGGAGCTCGTCAACATTGATATCCTTCCAATTTAAGATCCGACTATGACTATGTGTAGAGTCCAAGAACAGGCGCATTGCGTGAGAATTTATGCTAGATACCAAGGTAGACATAAATGTAGTATTAAAAAATAATAAAAAGAAATCGAAAGCGGACTCAGCTGGACCAGCGTTGATGTGTCCCACGTTGATAAATGGGAATGAAGGCAGTTGACCTGTCGCAGCCCATTCGTCGTTTTCAACAGGGGCTGAGCCTGAGGCTCCCTCCTCTTGTTCTTCATCAAAAGATTCGCAAGAAGAGGACTCTTCTTCTCTACAGAAGTACGAAAAAGATATAGTTTCCTATATTGACATCACTTATCTACCTAGCTATTTATGAAAACGTTTTTTTATGATAAATAAAATTAAGGGCCTACTTGAAAATATTTAATAAATATACAAAAATAAGGGTACTTACGAATCTGATACTCCAAACATTTCCAACGTCATCTGGTCATTATCCTGGTTAGCAGACATAGTATAAATCCGGAACACCTCAAAGGGAACACCTCACAAAAGTTCAAAATCAAACAAAAACAACGAAAATATGGTTTTTTTTTTTTTTATTTCCTTCGCCCTAATCGGGCAGGCTAAGGTCTTAGACCATACCGCCTCGTCTTCAGTGTTCTTGAATAAAAGTAAGGCCAAAGCCTCGTCTTCAGTTACTTCCTTCTTTTTTTAATCAAGTATAAAAAGTTATTGCAGTTATTGCCCCAGTAAAACGGTGGAAATTTTACTGAGTCTTCGATGGAGTTTAGGAGTGAACACAAAAAGTCATGATTTTCAATTTTATACAATTTGCCCACACTCGTACACCTTCATGAACACATAATGGTTAATTATCCACCATAATTACACATTATACTTCGGAGAAACACAAGTTTTGGAAAACAATATAAAATCGACAACGTGCACTTTACATTTTCCCGCCTAAACTCCACGAAAATATGGAATGGAAACGTCACGGTTGGCTGTCACAGCAAGCATGGAGTAGGCATTCGAATTGTTGATTTATAATCGATTAATTGAAAATCGATATTATGAGGTCAGAAAATCGTTTTTTAGAACGATTGACATAGTGATCGATTCTCTAACCCCGAGAATCATACCATATCAGGTTTTTGAGATCAAGTCACTTGTTGGAAGTAAATATCGAACACATACAGTGTATTGGACACTAAAATAACTCAATAAACTCCTACAATTTAAATATGTCGACCTTTTTATTGGATATTTATTCTATAAAAAAAACTGTAGAGTTAATAAGTATTTCGTTCATTGAATATTATACCACAATTTTAGTGAGGGTGCAGAAACGTATTTCATCACGCTAACACGTATATGCACTGAAGAGGGCAACGTATAATTGTATATTTTAATATAGTCTGTTGAAGAATCGACCAATTTCGAGATGGAACTTTCACAGTTTTTAGCTGATGCCCACGGCTTTGCCCGCATGGATGTCGGTTATCGCGACCAAAAGTAATCATGAAATTTGATCCCGTTCGGCTTTCCAATTACCGCTAATTGCCCATTTTTTTAAGTATAAAAATGGATATAGTATGTTATCCTTAAGAGATAGACATATGCTATCGCGGACTTTTCTGTAGACTTATATAAGATAAACAATTCCACCATACATCATTTTGTTATATACTCAAAGGGTTTAGGCAGCGTTTTCGTTGAAAGCTCCCAGACGGCTTATTTTTTCCGACACCTCCAACAAATATCATTTTATTTTATCCAATGTATGCAAAAACATGACAAATTATATACTAAAACCTTCCTCTTGAATCAATCTATCTATTAAAAAAACCGCATCAAAATCCGTTGCGTAGTTTTACAGATCTAAGCATACATAAGGACAGATAGTGAGAAGCTACTTTGTTTTATACTATGTAGTGATAGATTGAAAAGTCAGGAAATCTATAATAAATAGGAGAGATTCTCGAGGATAACGAAGGTACTGATTATGAATCTAAGAATATTTTATTTCGTTAAATTGAATCGATTAATCGACACTAATATTTAAATACTAGTCTCGATTAATATAGAATATTATACTATAGAAATAGTCCAATTAAATCAAGAATCGATCAAACGGTTTCAATTCGAATCGAATCAGAAATCGATTTTATTTAGAGAGAGTCGACATGCCTACCACGGAGTATGGAACTAGACCACAAACACTGACACAATCTACGTGAGTGCTGCCAGTAAAAAAAAAACTTTTAGCAGTAGATAGAAAAAAACCAGTAGATTAAAACTGTAGTACCCACAATAGGTAAAATGGACTTGAGCTTGAATTATAAGTTTAAAAATACACTTACTCATCTAAATATTTACCTACTGTACTTACCTTTGTTAATCTAAGTCAATGATTTGCCTTTTGGTATTATTTGCTGCACATTCACAGCGAGACCTGCGTGCTCCTCCCGACCGTATTTCGGCCACGGTGGCCTATCTCACACGGAGATTAGCCAAGTACGCAGGAGATATTATAGTGCACAAGTGTATGCGCAAACACAGACGCACTCCCTCTTCCTACGCTCTCATATTCCGATAAGACGGCAATCCGACACGACCGGATAGAGATCAGGCGCAGGACCGAAGGCTTTACGTGCTCTCCGAGGCATGGGGGTGTCACACCACCAACTTCCTGACTCCGGGCTGCTACTGAGAATTTCTTGACTGAAAAACCCAATAACACTTTGCTCGACCTGGGAATCAAACCCAGGACCTCACGCTCAGCAGCCGGGCTTGCGACTACTAGACCAACGAGGCAGTCAACCAAGGCACCTATATTATAGTTAACTTGTGGAAAGCGTTCAGTGACGATGACGCGAGTTCCATGATTTTTGTTCACCCAAAAACTACTCACTGCGCCTAAAGAAGCTTTCAATTAAAAAAAAAACTTTAAAGCAACAGCCTTTCGAGACATTTTAATATTTCACGAAATGTCGCTTGAGCCAAAAAGCCTTTCACCCATCAAAGTCGTAGTTTTTATGTCGGTAATCCACAATGTTTTTTGCTTAGCCACTCAAGCGTCTATGGATAGTACGGTATCCAAATAAAAAGTAGCGTCATACGCCCACGGATACTGTAGTATCCAAAGCGACGAGTTGTCTTTAACTCCATCTAGTTTAAAATACGGTACTGTTTGGTGAGTTTTGATAGATTACCTACCTATAAAGCTGATGAAATAGTTCGACGAAAAAATAAGAGACGGCAGTGTAATATGCTATGACATAAAAATTAGAATTTTTTAAGTTCAGTTGACTCGTGTGACTTTTGTGTCGTGAAGTGTTTTTACAAGTGTCAACAATTATGTCGTAAGTATTACAGTTTTGTTTTATTTATGTTACAAGTGTTATACATCAAAATAAACTAGAAGATTTGTGCTTTACGATGATGTTTACATATCACAGTTTTAGGTGATAAATCTAGTCTAATTTTAACTACAAAGTATTGATGTTTCGAAAAAAATGGCCGGTCGTATGGTGTCGGCGAATTTTAGTTTTGTTTATACATATTTTACTTACTTTGCATTACAAAAGTATATACTAAATTCATTGAAGATTCCATAATAATGTCAATGTGTCCCTCAGGTTTTTTGTTGTGGACTAGTTGGTATCCACGGACGTTACATGAAACGTGACAAATAAGGTTCGCTATAGACGGCAAAATATGTTTGCAATATTTTTTGTTTTGATAGTGGTGGTATATATTTTGCTTGAGATGATACTAATATTGAATATAAAATGCACTTTTTGGTTTTGGACTAATTTTCTTCATTAATTTTTCGCTTGGTTTCCATTGGATGTGTATAATGTTCTAAATGTAAAAAATTGCACGTGTTTCATGGTCGCATATATTTTTAATGCTTAGTCGCCAAATTTTATTTCATTATTTTAATAATACTTATGTTTTAAATTAATTCATACATAAATAACAGATCACCAAACGAAAGCTTTTATGTAGTTTATGGAAGTGTTGAGGGGTGCGGGGGAAACAGGGGCGTGGGGGTCGGACAGGCCATGGCAGTCGTGGAAGTGGTGAGACACGCGGGAGCCGTGGCGGCCTTGGCAGCCGGGGTGGCCGTGGCAGCAGGGGAGGCCGTGGCACACGTTGAATGTGCGCACAGAGAAAAGTCACTGCCAGGACCGTATGGAAGTGCCTACAATGTGACGTAAATCTCTGCATTGCGAATTATTTTATGGATTACCATATATAGGTTGTGTGGCTGGTTTAAATTAAAGTATAAATTGATTTTTTTATTTGTTTTAATTTAAAAAACCCAACTAGAACAAAAAACAACTTCAAAAATATAATTATTGCATAAAACCAATTCATAAATAAAATATAAATATTGCATAAAAACAATTCATAAATAAAATATAAATATTGCATAAAACCAATTCATAGATACCATTTTTTTTCAGTTGACCAACGACAAAAACCTTAGACGGGCGGCCATGTTGCTATTATTTCGCCTTCGCGAGCGAGTCGAGAGCGCTCGAGACATCGCGGTAAAATTACGAGGAGTAGTGTTTTGTTTCGATTTATTTAAAATACTTAGAGTTAACCGAATATAATCATATATACATCAGAAGAAAGGGCAATAAGTCTAGTTTGTTATGAAATTATTTTATTGATAAAATATGCAATAATTGTTCCTTATATTTTACAAAGATAGAAATAAATGTTTTTTTTTTTTCGAATTACATGTTTAACTCGGTTTTGACTATCAAAGCTTATAACTAACGATTTAAAAAAATAGTTAAGTTTGATCTGTATTCTTCAATCATTTTTTTTGTATTTTTTTCTTTATTCTAGCCGTTACGGTTCAGTAGCTATGTAGGTTTTTTGTTACGACGAAGTTGCGACGTCGCGCGCGGGTCTGCCGCCGCGTGCGGCTGGACGTTAGAGAGATAAACGGTCGCGCGGGCCGGACGCTTGAGTGGTTAGTTATAGGACCAGACGGGAGACGGCTTCTAACTAAATATCGAACAAATTGGCGCGCCGCTTTTGGCGGGGGGTGAGGTCACACACAAGCACTAAAGCAACAATAGGTCTCCTCATTACCTTAACAGTATTAAAACACATAAAAAAAACTGAACACAAACATATAAATGTGTCACACACGATTAAGATCGTGTAGTTTCTATCATTGTAACCCCATGTTGTAACCATACAGATTAAAGGTATAAAGGTTTGATTGGGAATCATATACCAGCGGTGAGAAGGGTACGCCCGCTAAAACTACCCCAGTACTAATTGCTTCATGGTTTTTTGTTATGTTTTGCAGTAAATTTTTTATAGACCCTGGGTTTCATAAATACAACTTCAGTCCGCAGATGTTCTGTGGTCACCTCCATCGTCTTCTACAATAAAAAATAAACGTGAATTGAAAGCGATAACCGAAGTAATTTTTTTTTTTGGTTTCATGTTTTTCTATTGTAACTGTCATAATAATTTTCCATATTTTCTTTGGCCTCAGTTTACCATGCAGAACCCGATTCACCAAGCAAAAGGAAATTACGCATTAAATTCAGAGATCCCGATACGTGATTGCAACTCAGCGATTGTAAATGAAAGCTTACAGTGTAAAACAAGGCGTTACCGCAAAAAAATCTTGGAACTGCAAGACTGTATGAAAAAAATCGAAGCAAAACAGCTGGACACTGGACCGGTTAATAACCAAACATGATCTTCGGCAAATATTAACATCATAACACAACCTTCGATGAGAAGATTTGATAAAAACGTTCAATCTGGAGAAATTATTGTCAAAAAGTACCAAAAGCAATTAATTTCCAATATTCCATTAGGCAGTTAGTTATTCTATAAATTGATTTTATAACAAAATTAGTAGTAGAGCAGTCGTAATATACCAAATTGCGCATGTCTGAAGATAGTCATTCCAAACTCAAACGGCCGCGCAGGTACAGTTGTATAGAACAGTGTTAACGTCGTAAAATATTTAAATTCGTAAAAAATCAACACGACTGCGATACATTTCAGATACAGACTGACAGACTGTTCTCGGCGCTTCAATGAGCGAGATGATAGAATGCTGTTAACGCGCTCGCAGTCAAACACACATGCGCCCTGCTGAATTTATTATAAAATCGAATACCGCGCAGCTTACTTGCGTACAATTTCAGACGTGCTTATACGACAGCGACGTAATACGACAGAGATGTAATACGACAGAGACGTAATACGACAGTGACGTAAAACGACAGTTGTAGTAATAATAAAACATTGTGCTCGTAGTGATATCAGAGGGCCTCGTGTAACAGCCGCACAGATCGATCGATCGAGGTTAAGCTGCGCCTGCCGCAGTCAGTTTTTTGACCATCGTTTCATACCGAGACCCTTCCGTGCCTCGGAGAGCACGTTAAGCATGCCTCAGTCTGACGACCAGTCATACCACGAGATATTGTGTTACCCAGTAACTGGGTTGTGGAGATCAGATAGGCAGTCGCCCCATGTAAAATACTAGTATTAAAGCTGTATCCAATTTGGATGGAAGCTGACCTCAATGTAATTGGGAAAAGGCTAGGCAGATTGATTGGTAGTAGTGATTCATGTCTTGACTGCCTCGTTGCTCTAGCGGTCGTAAGCGCGGCTGCTGAACGTGAGGTCCTAGGTTAGATTCCCAGGTCAGGCAGTGTTATTGAGATTTTCTGTTAGGAAATTCTCAGTAGCAGCCCAGAGTCAGGAAGTTGGTGGTGTGACACTTCCGTGCTTCGGAGAGAACGTAAAGCCGTAGATCCTACGCCTAATTTCTTTCAGGTCGTGTCGGTTTGCCGTCCCATCGGAATATGAGAGTGAAGAGAGTGCACCTGTGTTTGCGCATACACTTGTGCACTATAATATCTCCTGCTTACTTGGCTAATCTCCGTGGAGTAGGCCGCCGTGACCGAATATGGTTGGGAGTATTATTCATGTTTACTATATTTAAAAGGGGTGGAGGAGGGAGTGAAACTATTAGGTACATAGACCTCTTATAGCAGTATTTCTGGCAGGCCTTGCTTGTGTCGTGATGACAGAATGGTTAATGGGAACGGCTCTCGAGTCACAAGCCGTGGGTTCAATAATGACATGTACCAATTTGACTTATTCAATGTCATATGTACTTTCTTAGTTAATCTAAGACATCACAGACGGTGAAGGAAAAAATCGTGAGGAAACCGGACTTGATGGTCTGACGCCAACTCGCAGTGAGCTAGCGTGGTGATCAATGCTCGTGGCAGGCCCGCGCCCTGCACCGATACAGAAATGGGCTGGTTATATTAACCTTTTCGACGCCATGTATAAAATACGCGATGTCTCGTCCAGCGCCACACTACAAATGTATCTATCTATCTGCCTAACCATTTCCGAATTACATTGAGGTCGGCTTCCAGTTAAACCGGATGCAGTTTAATACCAGTATTTTACATGGAGCGACTGCCTGACCTTCACAACCCAGTAACTGGGTAACACGATATCTCGTGGTATGACTTGTTGTCAGATTTTCAGGCCTCTGACTAGCCGTAACGGCAGTCATAGGTCTTACTTTGACAACCGGGACGACGACTTTACGTGCTCTCCGAGGCACGGAGGGGCCTCGGTATGAAATGATGGTCATCCATCTACAGACCGACGGCGGCAAGCGCAGCTTAACATCGATCGATTGATCTGTGCGGCTGTTTCTTAGCCACGAGCCCTCCATTACAAATGTATAACGGAATATATAGTAAAACGTAGGGATCGGGTGATGTCCTACAGATAAAAAATTATTACATGTTTAATTTTCATGTATTCATCGACATATGGATTTTCATATTTTGTTATTTTATAAAAAAAAAACAGGAAGAAAACTTAGGATATATTTACAGTATTATAAGAAAAGAGTCGTACATTTATTAGAGCTGTGTTATATAGGGCACATCCCTATTTGTCTCTAAATGTAATCATTTTTGTAGGGACACGTGCATCAAAGGACAATTACATCGTTGCACACACTAAATCATAATGACGTTGCACATTACGATGCGATTTTTATGAAGATCGATTCAAGTTAAATTTATTGAAAGTGCAGTTAGTATCCCGATTCTATAATTATTTTTAGTCTTTTTTGTTTTACATTTAACAGGACGAACTGACATATTTCCAATGTCAATCGAGCGGAATTATTTTCAAAAGTAAACCTACTGATCAGATTTTTTATTATCTCTGTTAACAAGCAACACCAGTTACAAACAAATACCGACCTACACTATAAATTTAACTTTCTTTTTATTGTTAGGTAATAAATTACAATAATCGCGTGTAAAGGAAATCTAACAGAATGTCACTAGCTACCAGAAATTGAAGAGAATCTATGGCATCTATCGCGATTTCAAAACCAATTAGTATTATTATTACCCCAAATGTCGACTACATCAGCGACACCTGTGCCCGGGACTCCACAAAGATGTTTAAAAGAGTCCTATTAAATCCATTAAACTATAATAAGAAAGTTGTTGTTTTATTTACTACTAAAGCAAATTATGAATCGATTTTTAGAAGATAAATTCAAGTGTATTCGATCCAATTCGTTAATGGATTCAGAAGCATATGATTAATCATGATCCATAACATCGATTCAAACCAAAAGATCGTGCATCCCTATTTGAAACCCGCCCGCTTGTGACGACTGGCATTGAGGGCGACTAACAACTTGCCGTTTCGTAGGGATGGGTGTTTCAAACGATGTTTCATTATCGGCAATAATTAATTGGAAAGAAAAACGTACATAAGTCTTGATTAAGTGAAAAAAACCTAGTTATAATTTTGTAGTTTATTATACAAGATTATTCTTAGTATATATGAAACCTGAGACACGGGTCAAATACTTTCATTTATAGAACCAATATATATTAGAAAAATATAAAATGTATTATTAAAACTCACAAAGTTAGAAGCTTGAATTCTTGCCTCCTTGTCCTCCCTTAAATATGCTCACCGCCTTACGTTCGTTGATAACGTAACACACTGAGTCGTTGTAACTTTTTAAGTAGTGTAGTGATAACTTTCACCATCACAGTTGCAGTCTTTGGACTACCTTAATAGTGAATTGTAGATATTATTTACCTACCTACGTAATTTTTCGTAAACAAATAAAAACGTTCGAACAGATAAACACCGTGGCATGTTTAAAAATGTTAATAAACACAATTTATAATAATTATTTATCCCATCTAAACGACGTCATTATTATTATTAATTACAAGAGCACTATTTACACACGGCACGATATGGGAACGCACACGCAATCGACACGCGCGTATCGATCTCTAGCTTCCGGGCGACTGAGGTGGTGGCGCGGGGACGGGGACAGCATGAGGCCCGCGCGTACCCGCGCTGGTTGGGGACCATCCATAAAGTACACACATACGTCACACATTAAGGGGGAGAAGGGGTCGACGAATGGTGACATTGTGTGACAAGGGGTGGGAGGGGTCCTAACTTTCGTGACGTCACATTTCAAAAACTAATAATCTAAGTTTGATTTGATGTTGATTACATTAAAAAATTATTTTAATGGAAATAAAACTAATTTCGGACCTGATGTTTTAATTTAATCATTTCGATGTGTAAAATTGCAAAATATGTGACGTCACATTAGGGAGGGGGGGTCTCACAAGTGTGATCAACTGTGACATGGACGGGGGAGGGGTAAAAAAATCACATCGGAAATTAGTGTGACGTACTTTATGGATGACCCCTTGATGCACGCGGCCGCGCCGACATGTAGGTAGGTGTTGTATCAGCTGGCCCGCGTACCTATTGTGTCCAACTTATAGGGAATTTTAAAGATTATTTGGTCGAAATACAACAAGGTATAAACATTATTTTAATCGATTCTATTACTGATTGCCTAGTGATAGCAGTGATAGCCTAGTAGTATGACCGTTGGACTGATAAGTCAAAGGTCGTAAGTTCGAATCCTAGGCGCGCACCACTGTCTTTTCGAAGATATGTGCGCATTATAAATTTACACTTGCTTAAAACGGTGAAGGAAAACATCGTGTGGAAACCAGCACACCTGAGAGATGTTCTCGATGGTGTGTAAAGCCATGTCAGAGACCTACGGGCGGTTTAAACACTGACACTAGGTTGTTCATCAACCACACGATAAGAAGATTACTGATTCAGAACAAACTAGTTTCAGGTTTCGTATATATTATGAATAGCCCTGTATAAATTATTAAATGACCAAATTTTTTCCAATAATAATATTTATGAACGTTTCGAAGGGATGAATCTTAGTGTGGTAACTATTGTCTCATCACTAGCCGACTTCATATCAAGTACTTGGCGCTCGGGACATTAAAATATTTTCTGGCGTATTTATTTTCGTTATTATAAAAGAAACAAGAGCTTGTTTGGTGTGGAAAAGTTAAAAATAGGGTTTAAGACGGGGCGACATAATACAAAAAAAGGAATCTTTAAGTATCGTTAATTTATTTTAATACGGTAGAATCTAATGAAGTCGTGGCGCTGAGGGCAAGAGAATCTCAAACTTCTATAGAAGTAATTGGCGCTGAAAAGGTTAAGTGTGGCAACCTTTATTGGATGCCACATGAATGGAGAAGCACTGTACGTCACAATAAAAATAAAACAACATTGATTTTCATAATAAACTTTTTTTTTCAAATAGCATATATTTTTACGAAATAAAAAATACACATACATCGTAACATAACCTTTTTAAGCTATCCTTACAACTATTCGCCCGAAAATTTGTGACGGGTTGAAAGAACAAAATAATATAATAAAAACTAAAAAAAATATGTGTCAAGACTTAAATCGATTCATGGTCTTTAATTTGTAAACGTTTACATTTATATGTGATTACACCCAGTATAGCTAGGTCACATTTCGTTAACTACTGGTTACTGGCAACCTTTTACTACTTTTAGGCATTATTGGCAGTATAAAATGGTTGCCATATTCCCAAAGTTTCAGACACAAAATAATCTCTACAAAAGAAATCTTATTTTGTCGCATAAGATTTCAATGTATGTTTCATTTGATTATTTATAATTATTGTCTCTTTCGGCGGGAAATTGTACTACAGATGAATTACTATTTTAGACTATTTTTATGTTTACTGCATAATAGCTCCCCGTAGTAAAAAGTTGCCGGACAACCATGAACAACCAAACTATTTAAAACAATTCAACTTGTCATTTTAACAACACTAGACAATTTCTAGGTAATGTCAAATCGAAATGAACTGGATGTCAACAGGAGGAGGAAAATAAAAAAATATACTTTTCCGTTTATTAAAAAAAATAAGACACTTTAAAATTAACAACATTAAATGTACTGGTTTGAAATGTATGGTTGATTCAAATGTAACTTGACCGTGATATCACTATATGTTTGAAATAATACGTAAAACTAGTCTATTTTGAAAATGACACTATAACTGCTAGATCTTATGGCAAAGCATTGATAAATTAAGTAATTAGTCAAAATGACTAATATAGGTAATATTAGTTAAACATGGTTGCGTTAACCAAAAACTACGTATAACTCACGAGGAGTCTACTCGTGACCACGATCAATGCAACTTGATCGAAACGTCGAGGTAAATAAATATTATACTTTTAGCGCGAATAAGTCCCGTTTTAATTCAATAATTATGTGTTCGAATCGCGAAAGTTTAAAAAGTACAAAAACTACGTAGTTCAGATAAAATAAGGTCATTAACATTTTCATACATATAAAACGGGGATTAAAAAGAAACTGTTGTATAAAATTTTAATAAACGGCCAAGTTACGTCAACCAGACAATATTACGTCCAAATAGTAAAAAAATAAAGAAAAAATAAATTAAAAACTACAGAAAGTAGGCTAGCCTGCTTATTCTTACATTTACATAAAATGCTAACATATATTATATTTTTGTTTTATATTTAATATAATATCAATTGTTTAGGATGATCTGTCAAGAAATATAAAAAAAGTATATAAATTTTATTCACTTTAAATTAAAAAAGAAAAACCAAGGAAATGTAGAAATAACTTGGTAGGGGGATATCTTACATCTAAAATATGCAATGTTTTTATTAACATGCAATATAAAAACAACAAGTGATGAATAGTCAATAATAATTATGTTTAAAATTAAGTTGTCTATCCTCTTAATTGATGGTACTTTTAATTGATTAACTATCATAATGTGACCACAGTTGTGGTCTAAAACTTATGTTTTCTGCTCCACCGCACGTCACATGGCAGATCATCCTATTTAACCGATATATCTATTTCAATATTATTATTTAAAAGCACAAATGGCGAGGGGTTTCAAAAAGTTGCCGGTTACAGCACCCGGTTGGAGTAGGTCAACCAAAAACTACTAGTAACAATTAATTTAACAAAAAAATATAATAAATGGAAATCGGTAAATATTTTTATGTAATCACAATAAACATACAAGTTAGGTCGATAGTAAGAATTTGATTTAAAATATTCATAAGATCGTCGGTGAAATATATCTTTAAAAAAACACCTTTTAAATAAAATGTAGTCACCGGTTGTCGTAACCAATTTTCTTTTCGAACACCCCCAATAAACATGAAAGCATTATATGCCATCTAGAAAAAAAATGTAAAGTAATAGTTACGCACCAGTTTTCATTTAAATTCAACTGAAAATGTCGGTCAAGTAGATGCCAAAATAATCTTGAGATGAGTGTTTTTTTTATTGTTGCTTGTATGTATTTAAATTGAAATGACATTAGACATTTGAAAAAACAATATAGTACGATTTTTCCAATTGCAATCACATGAATATCGTTAAAATTTGACTGTTGATCGATTGTTACGAGTATTAGTTATTGTTCTGAAGCCAATAGCGATTAAATTGCGCTGTTCGGTCAGGTTTATGTAGCTATGTAGCGCGCAAGGATTGTAATATACGTACCACGCGAGACTTACTAGTCGACGCGTACGATGACGACAATCGATACAACATTTTCGATAGTCGATTGTTTTGTTAAGAATTAATAATCGATTGTTCAAGTGTCGATTCGTCGATTTTTTTTTGTAGCAAATGCCTGTCATCATTTTTTATGTTCAATAGATTTTGATACCTATTGTGTAAGAGATTTAATTAAAGTGACGGGCACTGTAAATATATTTTTACTTTTAACAACAACTGGATAAGGAGTATAGTAATAACTAATAAAAATTACTGAAATGGATACATTTGTGTAAAACTTTAGAAATTTAAAGTATTTTTTGTTTAAATCATGACAAGCTGCCATATTAATACCATCATTTTCAGTTGATAAAAAAGTTATACAGTCAGAAAAACTAAAATTAAAAACAAAAAAAAAAGTTATAATTAAACCTCATAATTTTCGACATAAGAATTTGATTGGCAAGGCATAAGATTAGAAAAAAAAATACCGAAAATAAATTTCTGTCAAAATAATAAATTAGAAAAATTACGCCGTAATTACTATCAGATAGCTTCTAAGTTCTAGACGCTCGTGTCTTGCTCCTGTTGAGCAAACGCTCATTTTGGAGGAAGGTAGAGAGTTTTGAATTTGAATTCCTAACGGACTTATTAAATTTCTTTATTTTTTTGCTAGTAAAATTTTTAAGACGAAATTTTGCTCACCGTTTTCTGAGCTTTCCATGAAACCATTTTTATAAATATTCAATGGCAAACCTTATTGCAATATGGAGTACAACAATGTCCCAAAAGCCACAATTGGTAACATTTTTATTAATAAAAAAAACCGTTAAGAATTCAAATTTTGAAACATTTACCAGTCAAAAGTCTCCAAGAGCTAAAAGTGCAATATTGCAAACACAAAATATGCCCCAAGACGTGCCGAAACTCTCAAATTACTTTAGAACGCAAACACGAGCGCCATCTAACGTGAAAGGGTAGCAGATTCGCTTAAGGCATTTAGCACTTAACATTTTCAGCCGAAAAACCTTGGCTGAGACGGTGGGTGGGTATTTAAAAAAAATTGTACAAAGATATAATAAGCCGCTCAAAACCACGCAAAATTTTAACGAAAAATGTGTTATATATATTTTGTTAAAATTAAAGCTTTTTGTACATACAACTCCATTAATTTGGAAACTTTACTTGCACGTACTATCGGGGACTTTTCCGCCTGCCCACTTAAATTTTTTTTTGTGTAATTCCTGCGCCGGCGCCGTGTCACGCCCCCTTAAAGTGTTCTCCTATTAGGAAAGCGAGAACGTAATCAGTTGCAATGTGTACTGCGCAGCTTAGTGACGCATCACGTGTACTCCCTTTTGTGAATTTTAAGGATGACCTAATTTGACCTTGGCGGGGCCACAGTGCGCTTCAATTTTTTTAGTGCAAGCGAAAATGAACTTAGTGGTGGTCAGGCGGGAGTGTCCGCGATAGTACGTATGTGCCCAATTAGTGTAGCTAGATGAAATTAATGATAACCTGATTTTCTTGTATATAAGAAACGTTCAAGGGTACATAATTTTGGTCACCATAGAACTCGAGTCATATTTATGTCTTTAATTTCAGTAGTTCTATAGAAAAAAGATTGATTTTATGGTATATCTATTGACATCTACAATATAGGCGTAAGCATGGCACCCATGACGACATTCTATCTCTTTTTTGCTCTTAGAAGCCAAATCACACTATCTCTTTCATATTTTACTGTTCATTTTGACAGGTTGTGACCGAATTGTCTATTGTTAGATCTTTTTTTTAAGAAACTGTTTTGGTTACAAGCGGCCTTGTACATTCACCTTTATCTTAAATAGCTAGAGGTGCGTTCGTTATTTCTAGAAATTTCATCGTTACAAAAACAAATCGGATTAAAAAAATTGGAAGTAATTTGTGAATTTATTGGAAATAACTTTAAATTGTAAACAAACATTTCTCAATCTCACACATTTTGGAAAAAAAACTGGATAGCGAACACACCCCACATACAGCATGTGTATTTTTTCACAACAAATATATGTACACCCCACCGCAACACGCTGTATAAGCTGTAAACGTATTGATTACGCACATAATTTCAGGATAAATCCTTATAATTATTAAAAAAATTACAAGTAGGTATTTGAAAGCGAGATGGCAGTGTAAATTTGTGGATTATCTGAAAAAAAAAAGTTAATATTAATTCATAACCAGTAAACCAGTGATATAGCCTAGTGGTATGACCTTCGGACTGGGTAACCAAAGCAGCCATTGAAAAACCACGGGCGACGAACTTGGGTAGTGCGTCGCCTGACCAGCGACAAACCGGAAACGAATCCATGCTGCTTCGTACGCGCCTATTATCGGTATTTGTGCAGACCACTGTGGCTGGCCTGCACAGATGACGGGGCTCGTCGACACTTCCGACAGATCCTGCTAGGGTTGCGGTGAATGCAGCGGCAATCCCCAGTAAATGTTAATGAAGGAATGTACGGTTTTTATTGGGTAGAAGTCCATCGCAACGACCACTATGAATTTTCCATTTTCCACAATCATAAGGGTGTTTTTTGAAAAAATATGATATGTATTATATTTTGAATTATCGCTGAGGCTAGCTTGAGGTAGAATTGTGGTATGACCGTTGGACCGACAAGTCAAAGGTCGCAGATTCGAATCCAAGAGACGAATGAATTTTCAAGTCATGTGCGTATTATAAATTAATAAGTCTTGCTTAAATTTTTCAAGAAAAACATCGTTCGGGAACCAGATGTTCTTGATGGCGTGTAATGTAATTAATACGTGAGACGTATGATGCGAAGGGATCACGTGACGAGGCAAGTTTTGAGTATGAATGTGGATGGCTACACGAGTAGAGGAAGACCGAGGAACCGATGGATGGATTGTGTGATCTGATATGGCTAAAACAGGAGTGACTACCGAGATAACGGCTGACAGAGATGTATGGAAGAAAAAGATATACAGCGCCGATGATAAATAAATTGGTATACGGGCAAGGATTTGATCTGCTGCGCCACAGTTGAATGTCTGTGCAGGCTAACTGTGGCCGTCCTGCGCAAATCCTGGAGTGTCTGTTGACACCCTCCAACGGACCATAACCTGCCAGGGTTAATGCTGCTGCGAACCCAGTATCCCGGTATAGGTTAGAAGAGGATCGTGTGGTTTTTATTCGGTATGAATCCGGTACAGGGTCCTTAATGGATTTTCGACCTTAATAAAAAGGGGGTGTCATCTGCTTACCTCTAGGCGGGTTGTGGCGTGCTGGACTTCTTCTTTTCTTTCTTCTTTTTGAGGAACGAGGGCGTTCGGAGTCCTTTCTTCTTCTTTTTGTCTTTCTTCGGAGAGTCCTCAGTTGACACTTCCTTAGAGGGAGAACCCTGGAGGATATTGAAATAACGATGTAACATTTGTAATGAGACGGTTGAGGATTCAAATCTGGCACGAACGTTAACTGCCTGGTCTAGTGGACCCAAAAGCATGACTACTGAGCATGAGGTCTTGGGTTTAATTCTCAGGCGTCCTACCTGAGAAACAAACCCAAGCGCGAAAGTTTTAATGGGTTTTTCTGTTAGGAAATTCTCAGTAGCAGCTCGAAATTGTGCCCGGTAGCTGGCAATACGCTCACCACCTATTACATGGGATTTACTATCAGCATTGGTGAAATGTCGGTGTGCACACCTCTGCCTACGTTACGTTTTTTTTTACTCTAACACCCATGTTTCTTCGGCATAATTGATAATTTCCTTCATAATAGAAAAATCTACTTAGAAAAAAAACTACTATTTCTTCCCACCCTGTATATGTATAGATACACCATGTATATCTTGCTTACGTACCTCTTTACTGCTATGAGAGAATGTACTCTGGTGTGCGTCGGAATGATCTCCATTCACCGTGTGCTCGCCTGTAGATCAAACAAGTAGCTCATTAGTAAATTAAAGCCATTTACTATCATAAAATATCCAATAAATATTCTGCTCTCAAAAAAAAAAACCTCTCTACACTAAATATATAGCAGCTACGATTTTAAACAGTAGCTATATTTTACAAAACTATACAGAAACATGTTATTAGTTGTATAAAAAAAATAAAAAAGATTACAATAACGAAGAGGTCAGTGCCCTATTCGTGTGGCAACAGCTGTTGCGTATCTCAGTAACGTGCGTGTACTATGCATAGGATCAACACATCGCCGTTTCATTGGCTGAGGTAAGCGTCAGCTGTTACAAGACGAATAGGGCACTGAACTCTTGGTCATTTTTGTTTTTATTTTTTTTATGCCACTTATAAACTGTTGTCGTATAGTTTTATACAATATGGTAATTGTTTAAAATAACAGCTTGTTTTATTGATTCACAATTTCTTATTTAACGAATAAATTGTAAGTAAAACTGAAAAATATACAATTTTTAGTAAGTAAAGCTAACATTCCCATGCTTTGTGAAAAATTAAAAAAAGATGCTCTTTAAAAAAGTGCTCATTCAAAAAATGCTCTTTAAAATAGTGCTCATCCGAAAAAATGCTCTTTACAAAAGTGTTGATGTCACTTACCTGTATGCGTTATTACTACGAATCTCCGCCCCCGGAACCACGTGAAAGCTAGTGCCATGCAAAGCATAGTGACAAACACACAAAAAAGCATTCACTTAAGCGAAAATAAAGAAAGATATCTTGCAATAAAAATTGATGATTGACCAAAAACTCTTAAAACTTTTTATTTATTGACAAGACATTAAATACGTATATAACAAAAATAAATTGGAAGGGGATAGAATTATGAATTTTCGATCAAATAAAATTATGACGTTTTTGTAGTGACATAAATTCTATGGGCACAACAATTGCGTTAGTTTACCAAAAATAAACTATTAAAAAAGAAAAAAAATGGTACTACAATTTTGGGCAACATTTTAGTCAAATGTGAAGAAATCAACTATTGATTGAGTTTGTAATAAATAGTATTATTTTGATTAAGATATTATTATTGCAACAAGAACTGATTAACAAGTTTAATCTTTAAAAGCACTACTTTTTTTATAATTTATATCGATACAGTAGCTATATCGATACTGCAGTTCAAGTAGGGTTCTATTTATCGAAACATGTCGATTTTAAACGTCAACTTTGACATAAGATGCAGATAAAACGATTAAAAACGTTTAAACTTTTACCGACAAAGATACATGTTGCCACTGCTGTGCCGATATGAGCTACTGTAGCTACGGGTAGCTACAGTATATACCTGTCGATATCTGTATGAACGTGTTGCTCAGACTACAGTAAAATTAAGTATAGCTATATTTTTCTAGCAATCATGTCATGTCTTAGTTGTAACTAATATTTCCGTCAGTTTTAGTCATCACTATACTACGACATTTCGCCCCAATTCTTAAGCTCTGATTACCGTATAGAGGTGCCATAATTTGAGTCAGGTAATTAATGGAGAACCTTGAAATGACTTTTATAAGAAATGAAGGCCGCTAAAAAAATAAGATGTAGTATTCTACACGAATTTAAAATAATGTAATAAAAAAACACAACATGGAAAACCTGTACTATGTTGTCTATGGAAGATTGCATGGTATCCTAAAAATCATTTTAAGGCACCATAACGTTAAAAAGCGGCACCGATATTTGACGTTAGGTATGAAAAATCAGAGCTTTACATTTGTTGTTAATATAAAATAGCAAAGCTCTCAGTTCGATCACCAATGTTATGTGAAACCCGAAGGCACTAACACTACACAAAAACCATAAATTAGGGTTACGCACACTTTAATAGCAGTAAAACATACACAAGCATAGAAAATGTGTTAAAATGAATCAGTGAAAATGATCACAAATTGAAAGGGATATGAATGCCCTTCGTACACAAAGATATACGTATATCTCTAATACCGGTCGAGTTAATTCTCTAGATATTATATGCTGAATTAAATATGATGACGTTTAGTTTTGACAGTTATGAAGTGGCGCCATCTTGAAAGGGGGCGGAGCCTCTCAAGTGGGTCGTGTCATATAAATGAGTATCGCTGTAAGCATGCATCACATTAAGTCATGAGAATTAAATCAACTAATATGAGATAAACATACGAATCAGTAACCAATTCCAAAAACATTTATTTCAAATAAAACGCTTACATTAAAAATTAAAAAAATCGCAATAAAAACTAGTTAAACATTCGTACTAATAAAACACGCTTCTATAAAAAATACATTTTTGTTTTATTAAATTATTTATATATATTAAATGCGGGAAAGAGACGGGACTATATCTTCATTCCTCTTCGGGATCCCGATTTCATTGCGCGTCGGTTTGACCAAGCCTAACTTATTTAATAATATTATGAGGTACTATTGCAAGAATCTTTATCAAAATGGCGCTCAAGTACCTATAGTATATTGCTTAGATGCCGATTTAGATTAAATTCGCAAAGTTATTTTAACATTTTGACGTCTAACCATGCCAGTGTTTTTTCTCGATACAATTTCCCGATATATCGTTTATTATACCGGTATTAGGATATAGTACAATTTTATTTTACAAATTTATTGTCTTAAATAATTTACAGTAGTAGCTTTAAGGAATTGAAATTAACAAAAAATTATCAATTTTTATCTGATTTCTATGCTTAATTGATTATTATATCGGGAATTATTAGGATATAATTTATATCGGTACTGTAATGGTTGTTGTGTATTATCAAAATCTATATCACAAATTGGTTAAGAAATTAATATTGCTTGCAATAGCACCTTTACTTAGACACGACTACTCCCGTTAAATTAATAATTATACGTATGATTATTTAAAGCACTTACCTTTTGTTAAGTTACGTTTTTATATAACAAATCTTTTGAAAGAAACTATATGTAAACCGTGATAGTGATCGAAGAGCCAAAGTGTTCGTTTTGGCGAATCTTATTTAAAAGGTCACTCAACTCGTATAAAAAAGATCCATATTTTAGAGACTGCTGTCAAATTTGGGGTCCTCTAAATCGCTGGGGTCAAAGCTTTCTGACATTCTGAACTTCGATATTATTCTGTAGAATAACGTATCTTCGAATGGTGGCCAACTTGAATATAATCTCTTGGAGGGCCGGCTGTGTAACTCGTAAAGTAATCTCTTTTGGGGTAATGTCGTTTCCGGATCATCGTGTTCGAGTTCAGGATCAAATTCAGTTACCCGTTCACGCGTCTTAAATTCCATATTAGAAGTACTGGGCGACGGAAAAGTGACCTCATTGTCAGTATACTCATTTAGTAGTACGCTGGACCGTTTAGTGATCATACTAGTTTCTTTTTCGTAATATTCATTCTTTTTATCGATATCATTGTCTAAATCGATTGAGATGAAACTAGGGAGGGTATCGTCGATGCTTTTGACAATTCTTGTGGCCGGTTTTTCTGTTTCTACAGGTAAGTTGTCGTCGAAGGATACCCAATATTTAACACCACCAGAGTGTTCCGTTTGTGACATAGCTAATACGTTAGCCTTCTTCATGAAAGGAGATGTGAGGTCGGTGTCGGCCTTGCATTTTGTAACTTTTTTGATAGGAGAATCTGTTAGTTCAAAAATCGGTTGTCTGTTTGGCGATGACGAGCGACATAGAGCGTCTTTTACAGTAACACGTTTTCTTTTTTTAGTAATAGCTTTGGTTTCCTTAGACCCGCTTGCTTGCTCTTCTGAACATGTAAAATATTCTTTGTTGCTAGTAAAATCGTTACAAGATATATCGCGATACTCGAGAGAGTACAGTTCTTCTTCGATTATTGAAGAAGGTTCTTTATCAGGACTTAAGAACTCCTCGCTTTCTTTTACAGGTGTCTGACCAGAGAAACTGGCGAATTCCTCTGTGTTATCTGTTATATCTTTGAATTCATCATTCAGGTTTGTATCATGTTCTTCATGCGAATATTCTGTACATTTTTCAATTGGATATGTCTCAGTATCTATGCTTATGTTTTCTTTCATTTCTGAAGTAAGGTCTACGTCAGGGGTAACAAAAAACTCTTCTGTTTGTGAAGATATTGTGGGGTCCTCTGATTGGCTGAAATCTTCGTGAAAAGCATTGTTCATGTCACTAAGTTCTATAAAAGTATCGTTTAGATTGTTATCAGCGTCCGTGCCCTTTGTGACTTCATCATTTTTATTGAATGATGCTTCTTCAATATTAATATCTGTTTGTGCAGTATTTAATTTACTTTTTGTGTCATCCAAATAGTTTAATGCAATTTCATCTAAAATGAACGTTAGGTTTGATTTAATTTCTTGGTATACTGCAATTTGTTTGCAATCGTCTGTTGGTTCAGCATTTTCGTGAATAATTTCATAATTATTGGTGATGGGCTGACAAGACAAATCATCTTTAGCTATTTCTTCTAAAGTATTTTCTTTAGCACTGAGAGGTTCCTCAGTTTTTTTATCAATTAGTACTTCGACATTTTCAAAGTTAACTGTATGTTCAGTCGTTTCTTTTGTTTTTTTAGCAACCGAATAGTTTCTTATCATTTTACATTCAACACAATCTTTGATCTTACCATGTTTCCCGACCGCATTTTGCATACATTCACGACATTTCGCATTAAAGAATTCTTTTAAAGCCTGAACGTCCATCTCTTTCTGTATTTCTTCATGGACTTCAGATTCGGACCACAAAGGTTTCGATGTAAACAGAATGTCTTCGAAATCGGCTACAGTAACTACTTTTTTATCAGTCCTTTTATTGCCTTTAAGTTTTTCGTTGTTAATAAACATAGCTCTATCGAAAATATAGTAAAGTATACCTTCTATAACTTTATTCGCTATTCCAATATCTGTGTCACTAGTTTCAGTTAAAACTGTATCATTTAAACACACGTGTTGTTCAATATCTTCAATTATTTTCGCAATTGAGAATGTTTCACTAGAATCGTCACTAGTGTCATCATGTCTGACACTGTTGTTAGTAGAGACTTTGACCGGTAATATAATCTCAACAAATTCTATTCTGTTAAGTATGGCTGATAATATTTCTGATACAGCTTCATATTTCTCAAACTCAACTGTTGAATCAAAGCTATTCCTGTCATTTGAACTTAGAGTACTTGCCAAAGAATTTTGTCTCTTAACATCATTGCCTTCAGATTCATTTTCTGTTGACAATATCTCGAAAACATTATCATAAACACTGTCTAGCATATCTTGTTCGGTAACATCTTTTTCATAGACATTTATTGCTGTTTGAACTGCATTTATATCGGATCCTTGCAAGTCATTTGCGGTAATAGCAGACCCTTCTTCGTTAACTAAGTAACTCTCTTGCTTGTTTACACATTCGGCTACCAATTCTGTAGTTACTTTACAAATAGCGTTTGTAGCTATTTCTAGTTTCAGCTGGCTAGCTAAAACAGCTGTATCAACTACATCGTCAACTATATTTTCCACTAGTTCATCCTTTTTATCATTCTGAGAAACGTTTGAGTCATCGCCGTAAGAACTTTTGGATTCTTCTAAAATAGGTTCTAAAATATTTTTGCTTTTTAACGGAGATTTCTTGGATTCATCTCTTGCTTTAAAATCCTCGCAATAAAAATCTATGGGTACAGAATAATCTCTGATATCTTTTTCTACCAATTCTTTGACGGGACTTTCGTAAGATTCTTCCAAATCGGTAAAACTGTGATATTCACCTTCCGTAGATTCTAGAGTCTTATTCACGTCATCCATTGAATCCGCAGCTATTAAATTTTCGGCGTAAGTATCTTCGTGATCTTTAATAGGACTTTTAATGCAAGAGGGAACATTATCCGCGGTTGTAACAATATTTTGATCATTATCGTCAGTTTTCTCGATAACAGTTTGGTTTTCTGAAGAGAAACTATTACCAATATCTTCTATATAATTATCTTCGTTGAACTCTTGGCTTTCAACAAACTCGGAATCTTTCTTTTGGACTTTGTATACTACGGGAAGAATTTTCTCCTGTACTTTCACACAGGTAGCAATTCTTTCGACTTCATCGGTACATTTTTGGGGTATATTATCAACGGAAAAGTAAATGGAACTATGAAGTTTGGCCTTTTTAGCTCTTTCTTCTTTACTTAACTCAAAGGCGTATGAGACATTAGTAGCTCCACAAGAACGACATCTAGGGACATGATAGTGAACTGGTTCCGGATCTTTCATATACGAATTGATGAAACCACTATGAGATTGAGTTCTGAATAACTGAGTCTTTTTCTGACGAGGCAAGGACCTAGTTCTGAGACCAAAATCAGATTTGCACCGTCCATCCCACTCTATAGAAGGGATGGAGTATAGGCTAGACCTGCTACTCTCATTGCCTACTTCATGGGTATGACCTAGACGGGAAGTTAGACTGATTTTACATTTGGGTACTTTTTGTGGTGAATCGTAAGTTTTGACAATATTATCGAAGTTAGTACTTCGGGAATATTCGTGTTTTGATCGTTTGTTAGTTGAGAGGGCTTCTTTGTCATCGATTTTACCTGTAATGGGGCGGGGACTGTTAGTTTTGGTAACCTAGCTGAACTATTAACTACCGAAAAATCTATGAGAACTACTTATTACTGCTACGGAAGTTCTAAAATTTATATCAACATTTACTTTTGTGTAAATTATAAAGGCAAAGACGCTGAAGCGAGAGAAGGATATAAGATAAAAGATAAAGTAAAATGCTGAGTTGGGTAAAGGTTTAAGTTTAGTTTACAACTAAATGGTTTAAAACTGCCGCGACCTGTGAACACTGTGTTAGATTTTTTTCTAGACGATATTGATGGAGAAAATAAACTTTTAAACGTATAAATATTATATTTTTTTGTTTTTCCTCTGTTAGAAACACTGCAGCATTCGTAGTCGCGGGATGTGGTAAAGAGAAAGGCATCATAGAAAATAATTTTGGTTACAATGAATGATGAAACCATGAAAAAACGACACAATATAGCTTGACTTGAATGACGAAACGTAATGCAATGACCGACCCCAAAGTCATATGACGACGAACGAATTTAACAAACATATTGGAATGGATTGTGATGAAATAAAATCGATGAAGAGACACAACATTAATAGCTTGGATATTGATTCTGATGTAGCCAACTGTACTATAATTAGAACATTTCTGTCTTTTACTAAAAGTTCCAATAAGAGCGAGAAGGGATCATTAAGAGATGTGAAATCGAATTTAGTCACGTCAACTTGTGTTCTCAAATGTCCCTGTTTTCAGCCCGCTCGGGACGCGTCCTAAGCAAGACGCCTAAAATCTAGTTTTTTCGTCTAGCCAGCCTCTTAACAAAGAAACGTAAGAAGCCGTGGGCGAAAAATAATTTCTTTATTAACGTTATAATATTGAATGTAAAAAATTATAAGAAAAGATAAATTTTTTGGCATTATATTTCTCACTGTATTATGATTAGATTTGATTTGTAAATTTATCGATGTGCATTATCTGCGGCCCAATTTTATCATCCGGGTCTCGCTTGTTATCACATATCAATTGTCCCAATTAAGAAACACAGATTTGGCGACGCTAATGCCAATCCATTTCTCTACCATTTTAGTTAAATGTTTCTAATATTATAGATCAACTAAAAGTGTGCCTACTAAATATGTTTGCACGTGTCTAAATTCAAATTTGAAGTGTCTTAACTCATTCCGTCTCGCTCTTGAAGTGGCTCTTAGTAAAAGACAGCAATATTCTAATTTTAGTTTCATTGAACTACAATAGAATTAATGCCCCAATCAAAGTATACTTAATACATTCAAAATGTTCAAGATAATCGGTGCATTTAGTAAAAATCAACGTGAAATTAAGGCGCACATTTGATTGAAACTGTCTGCGTTTATTTTTGTTTTATTCATATGCCAATCATGCCATACATTTTTCAAATACATTAACGTATGCATGACGAAATTTAAATTAAAAAATAGGTTCGTGGGCAGGATTTCATTTACTCTATACATGACGATGACGTCACCATAAGACGAATAAACGTGGAAGAAGAATTCGGCATAGTGCGCAAGTAGTGTTGCCAATCCATAGTATCGACATTAGTGATAGTATGCTCATTATCAATCATAATCATTCATTTTGTGTATATTAAGTGCGTATTTGCCATAATGGGCCATTATCAATAGTGTAATTGTTTTTTTTTGTAATTGATTGACTGCCTCGTTGGTCCAGTGGTCCCAAGCGCGACTACTGATCATGGGGTCTCGGGTTCGATTCCCGGGTCGGTCAAAGTGTTATTGAGTTTTTCTAGTAAGAATTTCTCAGTAACGGCCCGGAGTTTAGAATTGTGCCCGGTAGATGGCAACAGGCTCACCACCTATTACATGGGACTAATATCAGCATTGGTGAAATTTAGGTGTACACTTGTGTACATCTCTGCCTACCCTTTTGGGGAATACAGGCGTGATGCTATGTAATTTATTTTCAAGATCAACTATCGATACTGAAACTATCGACAGTTCGGCAACACTAGCGCATAGGTAGAGATAGCTCAGTTGGGAAAGCACCTGAAGTACTCATCCAGAGGGCGTAGGCTAAAACCCTTCCCACGACCGTCAGCGCCAATTATTCTGAACATTTTGAAAGCACTATACTTGTGACGTTGAATACAATTACTGCGACATACTGAGCACCGATTGCACCATCACAACTTTAACCATAACTGACGTGTTCCGTCATTATTTTGACGGCTTAACTTCTGTCAAAATGACACAGTAATATGTCGGTTAAGGATCAAATTAAGTTGGTGATCATTAAACCAGATAAATTGGACAAACATATCCGAGCACAGACAACCTTTACACACAAACTTGACCAATCTAACCAGACCAGAGTTCGAGGTAATTCGATAGCAAGGCTGTAGCCAGGATTTGATGTCGGGGTGGGAGGGGGGATTAACCTCTTTCTTATTTTATGGAACAAGTTTGTATAACAACTTTATTGTTCACCGGTTATTACTCAAGTGCATCTTTCGGGATTGTCCGAATACGAAACCAGTTTGATTCGCGACATCGCCGCGGGCTCAGAGTCCACTCGAGTTCGAAACTAGTCGGGCAATCCCGAAAAATGCACGCGGGTAGTAACCGGCGAAAAATAATTGCTTAACTTTAACATTATATTTAATTCCTGTCTGGGATTTTATACCACTGGTTGTACCCCCCCCCCCTGGCTACGGCCATGTTTGATGGAATCTAAAACTGGAATTCTACCGTTTCCTATGACCGGCCGAAGCCCTACCTCTGCGCAAATGTTGTCTGTCCACAGTCTGTTGTACGGGCGCTTGAAGCGTGCGGACGATGACTGGCGCAGGCGACGGTAGGAACACCTCGTCATCAGACAAGAACTGCGGCTGTCGCGCAGACGCTAGCGGTAACAGGGAATTATTATGAATGACAATCGACTTTTTGTTGATAGTATCAATCGATCTATCAATAACTATCAATCAATCATGGATTAATACCAATCAGTCGTCATTCAATCACTCGGTCATTCTCTCAATCGTTCAATCAATTTGTTAATGTTTATCAATCAATATCTTTCAATCGCAGTCAGTCAATGGATAAACCCTTCAATGATGAATTGCATTTCATCCATCAATCAATCATGGATTAATACCAATCAGTCATCATTCAATCACTCGGTAATTTTCTAAATATTTCAATCAGTCAATGAATTTCTTACAGTCTATCAATATCTATAAATCGCGGTCAGTCAATGGCAACAGTCAACTCTTGCATAATACGTGATAGACTTGAGTTTGAATTTAATCTATCAATCAACCAGTTAAGAAATCAATCAAACTACTCTATTAACCGCTGAGTATAGTCAAACAATATTTTATTACACTCATATACCTCCTATTACCCTCCCTAAACAAATGCCGTCTGTCCATAGTGTGAGGACAACGCTCAAAACTCCACAACCTTCTAAACATCACCGTTCCCTGAAAGATCAACTCTCTCACCTCTGATAACAACATGTTGTATCGGAGACTTGGCGTATGACGTCACAGGTGACATAACCTCTGACGTCACCGGTGACGCGGGAGAGTCGAAAAACACTTCGTCATCTGACAACAGGTTCGGGTCTCTGGTCGACACTACTTACAAGAAAGAAATAAAGACAGACAAAAGAAAGAAGGAAATGAAATCGTTAGACGTTTAAAAAAGTAATTATTTTTAAAATAATAACTGTGTCTTTTATATAGCCCTAAAGTTTGACAAAAAAAACCGTTTCAGGTTTTTAAATGAATATTTTACGTATGAAATTTTTTTATCACATTTTTTATCTGAAATTTGTTAGTAAGAAATCTATGCACTAATAGAAAAAAAGCATTACACAGTGAAGATTACAATTAGTATAAGAAATAGTTAAAAAAGCCCACACATAAATCGATACGAAGTTAAAATAAAATGTAAATGATAGAAAAAAGAATACATCCGACTTATATGAAAGATTTTATAGTAAGAATGTTACTAAAAATACATGCAAGAGTAAAAAAAATAAAATTATCGATTTGCAAGTTTGATAAAACAGATAAAAGTTATAAAAATATATACTATATAAGGTCCTAATTTATTAGGTGATTTCCTTTTAAGGGGTCAATGTGTAAGTGATAAGGATTCATTTAAGACATAATTTATATTTTTACAACAGTTTTATTTTTTTCTTTATGTTCGATGTTCATGGAGCGGTTTCGTCTTGCTAGTACTATGTTAATTACAAATAATTTGTTATATCTATTTAATTCGTAGCAAATTACCTAATAAACTAGGACCTTAAATATATATATATCAACTACAAAATTGTTAACGACAATAAAATTGTTAGTCCAAACACACAGGCATTGTTAGTAATACGACAGTAATGGCCGACGCATACAACGAACAAATAGTCGGAAATATTCAAAAAATATCGGAAAAAAGTATAATTAATTATCTATCTTGTTACAATATTAAATGGAAAAAGAATACGGTCGCGAACAGGATTCGAACCTACTCCAGGCGCTCTGAACACTAAGCCATCTCGACCTCTGCTCACCACCGCGAATTCTTCATCCATATTTTAACACGTCTTATGGCGACGCCATTGCTATCTATTCAGTACCTATACAGGTGACCGAACCGACACGACCAACTTTGCAGCTAATACAATGTCGTAAAGAATGCAATTACCTTAATAATTCAAGATAAATCTTTGAAAAGCATTAACGCATGCTTAGCGAACTCTAAAGTTAAGAATACGGTCGCGAACAGGATTCGAACCTGCGCCTCTCAGATTCTTTTTCCATTTAATATTGTAACTTTAGAGTTCGCTAAGCATGCGTTAATGCTTTTCAAAGATTTATCTTGTATCTATCTTGTGTTAAAATCAAAACGGTGTCAAAGTTATCGCCAACGTACGTATGTTTATTTCGATTACCAACGGATTGATGATCAATTTGTAGTACATTGTGCCGTAATTCATACTAATATTATAGATACGAAAGTAACTCTATTTTTTTATTTATTTTTAAAACCTTGCCCCACACTAGGAATTTCTTCCTGTATCGTGGGTGCGTTTACAGACATATAATCTCACAAGCACACACACACCCAGACCCGGAGCAATTATCTATAGATCGTACAAATATTTGCTCCGTGCAGGAATCGAACCTGCGACACGCAGCGCAGCAGTCGGTCTCTCGACCACTGCGCCAACCGCGCTGTCATATGTGTTGTGTTAGCTTTACACGACTAAACGTAATGTAATTTGGCAAGGAGATAGATTGGACCTTGGAGAAGGACATAGGCATTTTGTCACGCAGGCAAAGTCGCGGGCATTAACTAGTTTTGAATAAAATAAAGATTAGTAATAAAATATTTGACTATATAATTAAATTTTTTAATACATCTTGAGGCCATTTAATGCCTATATTAATTACTATTTTTCAAAGAAACATTGAAAAAATAATGGACAAGAACGGGGTTTGAACCCGCGACCTTTGAAGTTCCGGATCATCACTCTACCACCTCAGCTACCTTGTCTCGTTATTATCCATTGAAATTTTCAACCTTCTTTGTATTCGTCTTAAGGAGACGCCTGGCGATATTTATCTAGCAATCATTTTCAGATAGATTTTCATTTATAAATATTTGACTATTATTGAAATTTGTTCGTCGCATACGCTGGCCCTTAGTTCTAGTAACGGTAAAGTACTAAGTACAGTCAAAAACGTAATGTACTGACCTTTCGTCCGATCGGCGTGCGAGCGCTCCGAGTTCAAGAAATCGGTCGTGTCAACTATAAAGATCGTATAATGCTAATTACATACACATTCTCATGCAAATTCTAGGAAGACTTATGATATGGATATGATTTGTAAGAAAAACACAGTATGAACGATATGAACAAAGGAAAATTAAAAAAAACAAACAATTTTTTTTTTTTTTTTTCAGACATCGTAGAGACAGTTTCATGTCAATTAATGTTCACCGGTTACTACTCACGTGCATTTTTCGGGATTGCCCGACTAGTTTCGAACTCGAAAGGAGACCTTAGTCATGAGCTTAGTGTTTGAATATAATAATAGAAATTTGTGAATGTGAGCATCATGTCGGTTATATATTCCCTTTCCTTTAGATTTGTAACTGTCTGGCAGTTTTTAGTATTTGTATGGCCTACGCAAATGTCCTGCCGATCTGGTATCGCCTTGCGACAGGTCGTTGAGCTCCCTAAATTATGGTTCGAGCTTTACGGTGACTGATGCATGTGTGCCGTCAGTTAGGACTGGTCAACTTTTTTTTTTTTTTTATAACGTTGCCCCACTCTAGGAATTTCTTCCTGTGTCGTGGGTGCGTTTACAGACATATAATCTCACAAGCACACACACCCAGACCCGGAGCAATTATCCGTAGATCGTACAAATATTTGCTCCGTGCAGGAATCGAACCAGCGACACGCAGCGCAGCGGGCGGTCTCTCGACCGCTGCGCCAACCGCGCTGACGCTTTTTTTGCTACGGTTCTTTTTTCTAAAGGCCTTTCCAGACGCCCTACATGATTACGCTCACATAACCATAAAAATGATGTCTGGACTTTAAAAGAGACAGTGACCTCTGAGTTTGTTTCGGTTTTTCTTCTCCGAGGTAGTCAGATAGGAAATACCGGCGCCTTCTAGATTAAAAAATGACTTGTAAAAGAGTTTGTAAAGACCTATTTACAGAATAAAAATTTGAATTTGAATTTGAGCTGAGCCCGCGGCGATGTAGCGAGACAAACTGACAGTTTCACTCGCGACATCGCTCTAGTTCGAAACTAGTCGGGCAATCCCGAAAAATGCACGTGAGTAGTAACCGGTGAAAATTAACTGATAAGGAAAACGTATTTTAAGGATATGGATAAATAAAAACGCTGATTGTGCATAATTCTCTTGCTAGGAGTTAGTTCTGTAGCAATGACTTAAAGTGACGAGATTTTGTCTCTTTCAGCTGTTAGCGGGCTTAATAACACTATCTCACTCTAACATAACACAAGAATTTTAAATGCCACACCAGGAATAAATAACACAGCTCACTATTCACAAATTTAAAAAATAAAATAATTAGATTATGGAAAAAGAGATTTTACATGCCTTTGGGTCATTCTTCGAGTTGGAACCTTTGCGTCATTATCCTCGCTTTTAATATTTTTATTAAAACTAGCTTCGAAATAATAAAATTTTCATTAATACAAGCTGATTTTATATCCATGAACTTATATTTATGAAAATTATAACATTCTGAAGTTATTTTCATAAAAATATTAAAAGCGAGGATAAAGACGCAAAGGATCCAACTCGAAGAATGAGCCCTTTACAAGACACCAGGCAATAATAATAAAGAAAAAAAGAACTTTGCGCTGAAAATACGAGAAGCCCATTTTTATAAAACTTAAAAAAAAACCTTTCCAATGGGATTAAACAGTGTAAATTCCAATGTAAACTAGAACTAGAGAAAGTGACGTTTTTACATTTAACTAACATTTACTATGAGAGAAAAACGGTCTTTAAAATAAAATTTAAAGCCGTCAAACTAAAATTCTCAAACGATTTCAGTGTTCCTAAAAATATTCCGAAATTAGCAATTCTTTACGTTTATAATAAAACAACTTTTAACCGGATTAATCGCGTGTATTATTGGTTTTTGTTTCGCGTGTATAATGTCTCTTCTAATTGTTTTACATCAAAATCCACACCGCTGTATTTATGAATCATTAACCATACTGTACATAAAAAAAACAAGATCCTAGTCTATGGTCATACTCTATCATGCTTAAACTACTGCCTATAACAGCGGTACTATCCCAACCAAATTAGACATAATTTTAACATCTTTTATGTATGTATTAATTCCAATCCTTTCACGAGGTAATAAAATAAATTACAAACGAATCAACGCATGCGTAGCGTTAATCTTGACGTTCCATACAAAAATAATGCAGTATGTACGATCATTATATGCGAGGTAATTTTTTTTTGTTGAAGTTTCTATTTCTTACAATGTTGTTCAATTTCATTAGTAGAATCAAAGTTTGAAAAAAAAAAAAAACTTTTTTTTATTACACCCTGTATAAATGATTAGTTTGAAACACACATTCACGTCATAAAAGGACCGAAATTAATAAAGCAGTTTTACAAAATACAAATAAAAAAAACTTAAATGACTGTATACAAGGTGTAACTCAAGTCCGTGGTCATATTGTAAGGGGTCAATGTCCTCAGTACACGGACAACTTTTACTATAGAACCAACATCGAAAGTGTGAAAAATACAGCTGTTCCATAAAATTGTCGTAATAAATAGTGCATGTATAAAGCTAGGCTTCCTAAACGACCGTGCTGGTGCAGTTGTATAAAAAAGTGAACGGGTAACGTAAAAGGGTTTTTTGTTATTTTATTTGATAGGCTGTAAACGAGCAGACGGATCGCCTGATGGTAAGCGATTACCGCCGCCCATGGACACCCGCAACCCCAGAGGAGTCACAAGTGCGTTGCCGGCCTTTATTTTATGGCAACGACTTATCTCGGCCCCTGAACGAGCAAGAGAGATGCATTGACGGAATATGAAGGAATGAGTTACACTGCAGACTGCTACTACGTTCCCACCAGATCGTAAATGAGTCCAGTTCATCGTAAAATTGATTACCGCGCAGAGTACTTGCGTACAATTTCAGACATGTACAGTTATAATACGACAAGTGTACACTTGATCAATAAGGTTTAAGGATTTCAACGCGATTTTTCTCATTGCGCCTTCCACAGTAATAGTTATTTATATACACGGGTTCATTGACCCCTCGAAGTATGAATACGGACTGTGTTGCACGTTGTATAAGGTACAGTTTAGATTGGTACTGTTATTCGTTATATACTTACCATCGCTGAGTACTACTTCGGGCTGGCTTCGTACCGGCGCCTGTTTAGTCTCTATTCTTAATACGCGATGTTCTGAAAAATATACAATATACATTCTGTATTCAACTGAAAATAGAGGACATAATGTTGCATCAGCTTGTATTTCCCGAGGAGGAATGTAATAGATGGTAAGCCTATGTCATCATCGAAACACTATTCCAAACTCTGAGAATTTCCTAACTGAAAATCCCAATAAAACTTTTCCCGACTCGAGAATGGAACCTAGGACTTCAAGCTCGGCAATCGCCCTTGTTAAATTTAAATAAAGAGGCATCAAAAAACACTTGCTTAAAACGGTGAAGGAAGACATCACGAGGAAATCAGCACAGCTTAGAGATGTTCTCGATGGTGTGTAAAGCCATGTCAGAGACCTACGGGCGGTTTAAACTCTGACACTAGGTTATTCTCTCTACTTTCTTGTTTAAGCCACCCATAGACCGCTTATTTTTAATCGAACAAGTGCGATTGCGTCACAATGTTTTTCTTCACAATTTTAAGCAAATCGTTGGAGCCGTTTCGTAGACAGATTATATATATACAAGAATTGCTCGTTTAATGGCATTATAATCTAAAAGAAATGAAATTTAGTATGCAGGGGGTTTCAGGGGCGATAAATCGATCTAGCTAGGTTTCATTTTTAGAAAACGTCGTTTTATCAACAAAAAAAAACCGGTCATCCAGGGACTTAATTTATAATACGCACATGACTTTGGAAAAGTGTGTGGATTGCCTTGGATTCGAACTTACGACCTTTTATTTGTCAGTGTAATGGTCATACCACTAGGCTAGGCATACTAATAGTTGTTCCTGTCAGCCGTACATACCGTCGCGGGACTCGTCCTCGGTCTCGGAGGGCGCGCTGGCCGGAGAAGTGATCTGCGCCGCGCTGATCGCCTCCGACTCGGACAGGTCCGTGTCGTCTGGGGAGATAATAACACAGCATCACGCCTGTACTCCCCGAAAGGGTAGGCAGAGGTGTACACACCCACATTTCACCAATTTTTTTTTCCACCTTTTATTAAGTCCCATGTAATAGGTGGTGAGCCTATTGCCATCAATCAGGCACAATTCCAAGTTCCGGGCTGCTACTAAGAATTTCCTAACAGAAAAACTTAATAACACTTTGTCCGAGCCGGGAATCGAACCCGAGACCTCATGCCCAGCAGTCGCACTTGGGACCACTAGACCAACGAGGCAGTTATGTGAAAATAATGTGCTATGTTATGTTTCATTTCACAATTTATGCAATCCCGGAACCACCGTGGTTTTACCGTGGGAGAGCCATGCTTCGGCACGAATGGGCCGGTTCAACCGGATTGATACCACGGCCTCACAGAAAACCGGCGTGAAACAACGCTTCCGTTGTGTTTCCCCGAGTGAGTGAGGGTACCGGAGGGACAAAACCTTTAAAAGGCCGGCAACGCACTCGCGACTCCTCTGAGGTTGCGGGTGCCTATGGGTGGCCGTAATCGCTTACCATCAGGCGAGCCGTCTGCTCGGTTGCCCCCTATTCCATAAAAAAAATAAAATAAAATCCAGTTATAAGTTTAACGTGCGTGTATCTGTGGCATCGTAGCTCCCAAACGAATGAACAGATTTCGAGTTAGTTGTAATTTCGTTGAAAGGTGACTTCATAGAGTGTTCTCAGCTATGATTCAAGAAAATCTGTTCAGTCGTTTGAAGATTGTTGATGAAGGGATCTGCGTACCTATTCGCTATCTCGGTTGCCAACCGAATTGATGGACACTTTGTAGTACATTGCGTCGTAAGTTTTTACTATTGTTGCTCATCATAGACAAGCTGTAACACACGACGCAATGTACTGCAAAGTGCCCATGAATTCGGTTGGCAACCGAGATAGCGAATAGGTGCGCTGAGCAACTTCCAATACATACGTCTATCTAGCGTTAACCTAGAAGATAATATAAAAAATACATTATATCAATACATGTAACCGTGCCTAATAAAATAAAATAAACAAAATGTTAGAAATGTCGTCTTTATCATGGGTGAGTTTATTTATTTTTGTCATAAGATTTCATGTTAGCTCCATCATGTCGCTTTTGGCGCCCAACCGTGGGACAGTACATTATGTTTTTCAATCACTTTTGGCACCCAACATGGGACTGTTTGGTAAGGGACAAAAGACTGTCTTATAGTAACATTTTTACTTGCCAAATCATCTACAATATGATACCGTAGGTAGTTACGGTCCACAATGCGGTTGTACTCGTCGATCTCGGTATAAGTCACTTTTGGCACCCAACGTGGGACTGTTCGGTAAGATCTCAAGACTGATTTGAGTAACTTCTTATAGCTATCAAATCTATCTAGAATATACTACGGTACTACTAGCGCTACTGATAGTCACTCCGCTGCTTACACTGCACAGTGCGTTTAAACTATTGGCACCCAACGTGAGATCCTACATTATGTTGTAATAAGTCACTATTGGCATCTAATGTGAGACTGTTCAATAAGATCACTGAACGAAAACTATCTTTTTTTCCCTCCGAAATCTATCTACAATATGATACTACTAGCGCTACTTACAGTCACTCCACTGCTTACGAGCCACAGTACGCTTGTACCCTCCAATCTTATTTTGGTTTTATATCAATCGCTATTGGCACCCAACGTGGCACTGTTCGGTAAGATCTCTTTACTACTTAAGCAGTACTTTTGGTACTACTACTCACAGTCACTCCTCTGCTTACACACACAGTACGCTTGTACCTGTCGATCTTATTTTAGTTGTACATCAATCGCTATTGACACCCAACGTGGGACTGTTCGGTAAAATCATTAAGACCTAAGGCACCTGCTTGAGTAAAACAGTAGTTTTGTTAGTGGTACCCACAGTCAGTCCTCTGCTTCCGCTCCACGGTGCGCTTGTACTCGTCGATCTCGTTGTCGGTGACGTGGTCGAAGGGGTTCCGTGCGTACGGCGCGCTGTACACGGTGGCGTTGTGCTGGTAGCCGCGCTGGATGATGCCCTTGGACGCCGCGCCCATCAGGACCTGCTGGCGGTCAGATGGGTGTTCAATAAAAACAGTAATTCTAAAAAAAATTGATAGTGTTTTGAATTTGAACAGAACGTCTAAATTACAAATAAAGATAAATCTTCGAAATGCATTAACGCATGTATATTGAACTTTAAAGTTATAAATTTTTGTGGAAAGACATATACAGTCGTGATTATTTATCCGGGAGGCGCAGGTTCGAATCCTGCTCACGACCGTATTTTTCTTTAAACAAAAAAGTCAAATTACAATTTAGTAAATCATTATATATTATTATTCTCTATAAATATGGAAGCGAACGTGAATGGCCAATTCCAAAACTTTCGTAAGGCACATTCATATTAATTATTGTTTAACGGTTATTACTCACGCGCATTCTTTGGGATGTCGCGAGTCAAACTAAGTGCTCCGTTAGAGTTCGAAACTAGTCGGACAATCCCGAAGAATACGCGTGAGTAGTAACCGAAAAACAATAATTAAATACTCAAGAGTCTCGGGACAGATTTTGATCAAAACCTAAAACTGTATCATAGGATTCCGAAAGATCAATATTAATAGCCAGGCATCGAACCCGTTGCTTTTGGAAAAAAATACACACCATGTATTATTATATACACTATGCGGGGTATAGATATTTGTGGCCGACTTGTGGGTTATTAAGAAGCCGATTGTATATAATTTAAAAAAAAAATACGCAGAGACTCAAAGTATGACAAAGATCACAGGTTAAACCACCTTCGTGTGTACCTACCAAAATTTCTTTGAGAACTACTAGTACTAGCTGATACCCTCGTCCTCTTACGCGTCGAAATTGATAGAAAAAAAAAAAACTTTTTTAGCTACCTGCCAGTAAAATCTTATCAGAATCGGTCGAGCCGTTTCGAAGATTACTCGGAACAAACAGACAGACAAAAAATTTAAAAAATATCTCGCAATAACTGTATCAGTAAAAAAAAAAACCTATTATTTTGACATAACTTACAGACACTTTAATTTTATCAATTTGTATCGATGATGTATTTGTATTAATTATTGGTCACTAACCACATGGTCGCCAGTATGAGTGTTGACGGCGTCCTCCCCGATGAGCTTGCTGGCCTCGTCCCACGTCACTCCCTCCAGGATGTGCGACTGGGGGCCGGCGCTTATCTTGTCCGCGCGCCGATTCTCCTTGATCTGGTGATTATGGTGATAAAGTTTAGTCACAAACATTTTTGGGAATAAGAGAATTAAATACTACAAATACCGGTCTTTTATAGAGGTCATATGAGTCGGTAGATAATAATAATAATACTCCCAACCGTATTTCGGTCACGGCGGTCTATCTCCATGGAGATTAGTAGTCCAGAGACGGTAAATATGGGAGTCAAACAGTCCAAGTACGGTCAATATGGGGTCAAATAATCCAGGGACGGTCAATGTGGGGGTCAAAAAGTCCAGAGACGGTCAATGTGGGGGTCAAATAGTCCAGAGACGGTAAAGATGAGGGTCAAATAGTCCAGAGACGGTAAAGATGAGGGTCAAATAGTCCAGAGACGGGCAATATGGGGGTCAAATTGTCCAGGGACGGTCAATATGACGGTTTAAATTATATAGATTATTATTGGAGTAAAAAGTCAAATAGCCTGAACATCAAAAAGTCAGAGTAAAGTGGTCTAAGCAGTAAGCTGACTGTTCACGATACATCTAAACTAATATCTAGGACAGTAATGACGTCACAAAGTTCTCTATAACAATATATGTTCTCACCTGCTGCTGCAGCGCCTTAAACTCCTTGGGGTTTGTGTTCTTGGGCACGAACTGAAGGGTGTCGATCTTGACGGGCGTGCCGCAATGCGCAGGAGATCCGTCAGCGATCCACTATATCGTATAACCAAGTGTTTCGTCCATTTGTCATTCATTTCGTAAATGTAGTTGATTCACCATGTTTTTTTTTGTTTGAAATCAATGTTAAGTATTTTTGTATTGTATGATTATAGTTCCATGGTCGATAACCATTTTTCCGTTGGGCAACATCCAAAGGTTTTCCGTAGTTGTCGGTTTCCATTCATTGGAGGCATTTTTTTTTGTTTTTGGTCGAAATTGGTTACAATTCGTGTATTGTAAGTACCAGTGTCATCATATTTCAATGTATGCAGACGTTTTAAACCACATAAATTGTATCAACCATTTTTGGTTCACCAGTCAGTGTGACCATAAATCCGATTTAATTCGGATATTTCATTTAATAATTTGTATAGTGTTTTTCGTTACAGAAAATTTCATGAATCATTGTTCAATTTCCAAATCATCCATTTTCAGGAAGTCACCAAACGCGATAGAAAAAAAAGAGAAAAAAGAAAATTAGTAAAAATGTTGCCAGCATGTTTAACAAAAATCGATGAAAATTTCTTAACAAAAAAATACATCGATTTCCGTTCCAAGAGGGTTAGTAAAAAAAGGATATGGTAAGGTGGCATTTATATTTTATTAGAAAGAAAAAAAGAATTGTGCGAAAAAAGAAAAAATAGTAAAAAAAAATGGCTCAAATATTTTTCTCAATCCTGGTGAACATCGAGCATGTACAGTACAGATTTTAACGCAATTCGGGCATAAGCAGACATCCAAGAATAACCCCCATGCAAAGCCTTTGTTCAAGCGAAACTTCATTATTTTCAAGCATTTCTTTACAATCCATTATAATTGAAAATTGCTTATCCAAAAGGGGGCAAGTTTATTTCAAAATTAGAAATAATACAATGGAAAATATAAAGACATAAACAGACTATAGCCTCATGTATAGAAATGCTTTCACTAGAGCATTTCAGTGATAATTCAGGTATATATCAGAAATATGACATAAAAAATAAGAGTGCTTATTTTTTTTTAAGCGATCCTAGATATAAATATTGCAGTCAAATATGTTTATTTTTATACCAGGATTCTTGGCCAACAGGAAAATGGGAAGAAAATAAAAAAAAGGTCGTGCTAGGAAAAGGATCTTAAGTTTTTACACGTGGCAACATAACTACCAATTATTTGACCTCAAAACACTGTACAAACTCGATGTTATGAATAAAATTTATTTTTAATTTTATTCATTCAACCAGGGGATATAATGAAATGCTGTTGATAAAAATTGTCCTAGATTTTTTTACAATAACATTGTCACCCTACCGGTAATTTGGACTTCAAATAAAAATTCCAGATAACCCGAAAAGTTAGAAGAAGCTTTTGAAAGATGATAGAGAAGAAAAAGAAAAGATGGTGACGTAATTCATATAACTTTGGCATGTGTGAGTTGATTGATTATAAAAACTCTATAAAATTGTTTAACGTATACAATATAATTTAAATTAATTAACGACATTGGCTTAACTTACTTATTATTATGATAGGGATAGGTACATTTATGTATGGATGTTCAAAACATAATAATGTAACCAACGTCCCAACTTAATTTTTTATTTTATTTTTGTATGTTGAAAAATTTGTCGACATCTTTAAGAACACACTTTTTTTTATAAACATGTGTCTTATTAAGTTATGCTTATAGCATTTTACAGACATATAATAATGATGTTAAAATATTTACATTAATTGAAATAATTCAGTATAACTCGTGTTTACTTGTGGGCAACAGTTACAGAATTACGTCGGAATAAAATGTTTTATTATAAAAAAACAAATATCGTCGAAATTACCTCTTCGTTGTTAGCATCCACCCACTGCAAAACATTATCAGATTAGTAACAAAAACAAAATACAAAAAAAAAAAACTTTAGTAAAAATACGGTAAAACAAAATTGTTGTCAAAAGCATTTCATTATGTGTGAGTAGCGTCAAAAATAGATGTTATTTTGTTTTTATTATATTTTAATTTACATTTTTTTTTATTGATTTTTAACATATCTATAAGCAATAATTATATGAAAGCTTTTTTTTACGCCGTCCCATTGAAGCAAAAACTTTTTATTTTCTTAAAATATAACTTTTTTTTTTTTGTTTTCAAATATTCTTTAATTATAACACACAAGATATATATTACGTTGAGAAAAAACTACGTAATTGAATAAAATGCCTCTGAAAAAAGTTTTTGCAACAAATATTTTCGGGACGAACATTAAAAAAATCTCAAATTGTACACACCTTAGCGACAAGCAAGTATTACAGAAGTAAAAATCTTTTATATATTAATATCTGAATAAAATATACTTTTATATAATATCTAAAACTTCGATGATTTCACTTTGTAAAAGAAATAAAATGAACAGAATAGAAAAATTAACTTTTGAGCCATTTTGAGCGCAGCATAGACATAAAATGCTCTGGATATAACTTTTTTTGCATGAAATCTTATATCTATACATCCATAGACTATTTAAAAAATGGTTAACATACTTTCTATTTTTCAACAACTAGATATTTATTATTAAAACTCCCATGATTAGTCTCGAAAAACTTATACATCGAAGTGTTAAAAAATAAAATAAAATATAAACGCCACTACCAGAACCCGAGTAAAAATATAAAAATACTAAGAAAAAATAATAAAGGTAAATATAAAATAAAATGTTAAAAATGGAATGTCCTAAATATTACGAGAAGGATGGTTTTACTCACTATAAAGGGAAAGTGTGACTTTAACACAACTTCTTGTTACAGTATAATGTACTGACTAAATGTGGATACCTATATTATAATTACGACTCGTTATTATTATGAAACTTTATGTCTGTACACGTTAGGAAGTCTTACTGGAATCGATTTAAAGAAAAATATCGATAACAATATTAATTTCTTCGGAAAACAAATCGTATATCGATAACCCTATTTTCGATTAACGTTACGACACATCCCTAAAATGATTATTTGACACCTGTCATGGAAGCTTTCCTAAAATGAACAGACTGCATTAATCGCCCATGTATCAGTAACTTTATAGAATATTTAAATATGCAATTTTAGCACAATCTATCAAAGAAAATGCTATCTTTTGTAAGAACATAATGTCAAAACAACATATTGAAAAGATTACCTCTAGTGAAAAAATAATGTGGTGCAGGTTCATACTTTAAAAAAAAAATGGGTATCTTTAAACTAAATGCAATATTTACGTATAATAAGAAAAATAATGTTAAATAACCAGTCAGTACATATCAACGTGATTTTATAATAAAAATTGTGACTTTCTCATTGTGATGATGAATGACTAATAATGGTATTATTATTGATTGAAAAAGTTCAGTTAACCGACTTCGCAAAGAGCTATTCATTGTTATAATATTAGAATAAGTTGGTTAAAAAAAAATGTTTATGTAAAATAATTGGATTATTTTACTATTCATTTGAGTAGCTTATAAAATAAAAATACAATCTCACGCCTTTTTCTCACCATGGGTAGGCAGAAACTATAGAACGTCACCTACTACGATTCTTAAATACTAATTTTCACGTTCATACATCTGGTCATACAAGCGCGTCGCTTGCAAGTAAAACGCACTTGATCCGAGTTAGTGAGTTTACGTATGGTTTAAATCACAGATATTGAATGAAAATCTAGATAAGTAAATAAACACTATCTGCCTACACCAACGGGAAACAGGCGTGATTTATTTTCTTCGTCATAGTATCACAAAATTTTATTCGAAAAAATATGAAATGAATAACCACAAACAAAGGTCACAATTGTACCATAATTTTTAAGATTTCTGTTACTATTGCAAAGTCGGTTAACTGTTTAGGAATCTATTGAGGAATATAGTGATGTCACCCTATGATAATGTTAATATAGATTTTCATACAATTTGGTAAATTAACTTGTTTTGGAATGAAACTAATGATATTAAAAAATTAACAAGATCAATGTTTGTGACTCCTCTGTATGAGAAGAGGCCCCTTGCCTTGCAGTGGTACAGTTATAGCCTAGTTATGTTTTTTTTTTATGTTATGGAGATAGTGAAAAATACGGCTATTGAGGGACATGAAAAAAAGAAAAATTTAAAAGATTATTATTATATTATTTAGATACCTACCTACATTTTTTTTATTAAATCGGTTCTCTACAATCTACCAAAATTTGTTTAAATATGAGAATAAGGGACCATCCGTTAATCACGTGATGTCCTTGTAGCATTTTTAACCTCCTCCCCCCCTCCCGCGTGGTGATACGTGGTAAGACTAACCCCCCACCCCCACCCAAAATCACGTGTATTTTTAGTACATACAAAGAATCGTCAATTTTTTAGAATATATCTTTAAATACAGAAAATAAATATACGTGATATATCTCATGACACCCACCTCCCCCTCGTGATATTTCGTGATTTTTGCCAAACGCCGTAAAACTGCCCTCCCTTTGGAGCCTCGAGTGATTAATGGACGGCCCCTAAATAGTTTTTTAAGGATGGAATTACGATTTTTTATTTCGGCTTCTTACGATTCAATAATAATTATTATAATGCTTTCTAATTTCGAATAGTGTGACCCCATAATTTATAAGGGTTATAGGGTAACTTCACCAACTTTCGTCTGTATGTAATAGGGTGACTACACCAATTATCGTCTGAAATTTATAGGGTAACGACACAAAGTTTCATCTGAATGTAATAGGGTAACGACACCAGTTTTCGTCTAAAAATAATAGGGCGAAGTCACCAATAATAAATTTAAGCGTAATTATGATATTATTAAATCGCACACTAATTATCATCTACACTAAGGTGAAATCATCAATTCTCGTCTATATTAAGGTATAGGGCGAAATCATAAATTTTCGTCTATAACGCGGGTGTAGAGTGACATCACCAATTCTCGCCTATTCTGTAATATATGTAAGGAGACACCACCAATCCTCATCCTACCCCTCCGTACTACTGGTGAGGGTCTACTCGGCCTCAACCCTCAAGTATTCTACCTTGGTGATCTTCTTGGGGTCCGGGGTGCCGGTCTCCAGGACCTCCACTTTCTGGTACACGTTAGGGGAGTTCAGCCAGCGGGTACGTTCACCTGTCTTGCCTTGTCCCATCTTCCATAACCTGGTGTAAAAGAGGACTCGTCAAGTACCATATAATAATACGGAATATTGAATGTGATTCAAATATACGTCAAATATTTTTATAATTATTAATCTTTACTGCTGTAGAAATACACCACCATCATCATCCCCCTGCCCTTATTCCAATTTGTTTGGGCTCGGCACAGCCTATATCCGGCATGCTGATAAAGTGTTAGCAATGTTTTATGCCTGGCCGCCTGCCTGACGTCAACCATCATTGGGAATGCTGTTGTTGGTGGTAACCGCCACCGATACGGTTTCGATCATTATATTGTTGTAGAATTACACCAATATAATTAGGTATTTAAAAAATTAGCAGAATGTGATGGAACAAAACGTGACGTCAATGACCGCGATGGCATTGTCTACATCTGTTTTATTGTTATTTTTTCACGTTTCGCGTACGCTGACGTCAGAAAAAGGGCATCAAGATGGCGGCGTTACAAACGCCTGAAAATGATTGCAGTTTTAACTGTTTATTCTCAATACTCAATAATAATATTTTTAATACCGTCTATTTTACGGTAATGTAACGAGGAATACAATTGAATAATAAAAAAAAAGATACATGCCCTTGGTTCACAATCAATTACTGAATCAATAACACAACCTTTTTTTTTTATAAAGGTTGACGTCCTGGGTTGGATTCCCATGAACGAGTGTTACTGAGTGTTTCTGATAAGAATTTTAATAAACCGATGTTTGGAATTGTGCTCGGTCCGTTTACCGAACTAATAGTCTCACCACCTATTACATACTCATCGGGCTTAATAACAGCACCAGTGAAATGTGACTATACAATTGTGAAGGTACACCTCTGCTTACCCCTTAGGGCAGTACAGGCGTGACGCTATATTACGTAAAAGCTCTTACCCTTGCTTGTACATTTCTGCTTCCTCCATCAGATATCCGAGCGAGGAGACGGCCGGTGGAACCTCCACATCATTCTTGGGTCGAGGAACATCATTCTGAGGAAGATTTATTTAATTTTTATTAATTTTATCATCACTTACAATTATTTGTACAGGTAAAACCGAATGCGTAAGTGTAGCAACACAATGTTTTCTTTTTAAATTTTTTTTTTACTTGCAATATACAACGTGTAAAAAAGGTCCGTAGACATATTTTAAGGTGTCAATGACTCATGTAACAATTAACATGTCAACAATTTTGACTGTGAAACTAAATGCGAAAGCGCGAAAAAAAATCAGCATCTCCATACATTTCGGTCGAGTACTTTTTTAGGGGGCTGAGTTGCCCGCGTCCGTAGGAGTGCACCCTTAAAATGTAATCCCTACACGTGGGCCCTGGGGGGTGCTGCACAGGCAACACAACTCTGGTGGGAGGCTACGTCCAGCTGGTTACCACCCACCGGACGAAGCCATGCCGTGAAGCGACCTAGTCGTGTTTCGGGATGTAGTCCGGTGCAACCTTGTGGGAGACGGGTCTGGGCAGTTGCATCAACTCCCCAACTATCGTTCTCCCCAAATCTATCCACTCTACTTAACGAGTGAATAGGTTTATCTTGGATCTACATGTTCCATCCTCGGCCACACCGTCGCTTACTATCAGGTGGGTTGGCGGCCAAACGTAGAAAAGTAAAAAAAAAAAAAGAGTAGCTGTGACCATCAGCTGTTTTGTTTTTTCGCGCTTTCACATTGTATACTGAAAATAATACAGATAACTATTTATTACAAACACGTATCCGTGGTGAACACTAAAGTTGTATTTTTTTGTGGAAAGCTACTGAATAGATATTTATTTCTTATTTATTTATTCACGATAAATAAATAATGTCATCAAGCGACGTATTAAAATTTAAAATAATTTAGTTGTAATAGGAGAGGTCGAGATGGCTTGGTAGCCAGAGCATCTGGAGTATTTATCCGGGATCCGCAGGTTCGAATCCTGTTCACACCTGTATTTTTCTCTCCACATTACAACTTGAAAATAATGTATTTTAAATTTCAGCAGCGATAAAACACCCTGCCTGTCCCCTCTTGGACAACAGGCGTTATTTACCTTGATAAGAGGATGTCTATAGATGTATCCGGTGCGGAAGCCGGCGTTGTCCAACATTCTCATGAGCGCCTCGAACTCCTCGCCCCCCACGCGCCACTTGCTGGAGTCAGCCGGGGGCTTACGAGATGCCTCGTAGATCTGGAAGGACATAAAATTCATAATATTAATACGTGAAGCAAAAACCTTGTGCCCCTTTATACGAACATCGCGCGGACGGAGGAGTATGAAATGTGGCACAGTTAATGTTTATATGGAGAAGTGCAGAAAGATAATTTTGTATATAATTACATTAGAAATACATTAAGGCAGACACTTCAATTTAAACATTTTCTCAACTACGTTAAGAGTAGGCTTCCAGTCGAACCCGTTGAAGCTTTATACCAGTATTTTACATAAAGCGATTGTGATCTAACCTCTAGAACGCAATTACTGGGTAATTCGATATCTCGGTCCTCTGACTACCCGTAACGGCTGTCATAGATATTGATTGGACATCCAGAACCGACGGTTTAACGTGCTCTTCGAGGTATGGTCGGGTTTTGATATGAAACCCGCACCTGCCTGCTGGGCTCGGGCGGCAGGAGCGCCAGGTCCCCAGTACGTACCTGCCTGCTGGGCTCGGGCGGCAGGAGCGCCAGGTCCCGCAGTACGTACCTGCCTGCTGGGCTCGGGCGGCAGGAGCGCCAGGTCCCCAGTACGTACCTGCCTTTTTGATTGGACATCCAGAACCGACGGTTTAACGTGCTCTTCGAGGTATGGTCGGGTTTTGATATGAAACCCGCACCTGCCTGCTGGGCTCGGGCGGCAGGAGCGCCAGGTCCCCAGTACGTACCTGCCTGCTGGGCTCGGGCGGCAGGAGCGCCAGGTCCCCAGTACGTACCTGCCTGCTGGGCTCGGGCGGCAGGAGCGCCAGGTCCCCAGTACGTACCTGCCTGCTGGGCTCGGGCGGCAGGAGCGCCAGGTCCGCAGTACGTACCTGCCTGCTGGGCTCGGGCGGCAGGAGCGCCAGGTCCCCAGTACGTACCTGCCTGCTGGGCTCGGGCGGCAGGAGCGCCAGGTCCCCAGTACGTACCTGCCTGCTGGGCTCGGGCGGCAGGAGCGCCAGGTCCGCAGTACGTACCTGCCTGCTGGGCTCGGGCGGCAGGAGCGCCAGGTCCGCAGTACGTACCTGCCTGCTGGGCTCGGGCGGCAGGAGCGCCAGGTCGTGCAGGGGCACGGCGGCCAGGCGCAGCTGCACGTCGGCGGCGGCCACCAGCAGGCGCGCGTGGCTGAAGGCCTCCTCCAGCGTGGCGCCGCAGCACAGCGCGCCGCAGCTCGTCAGCACCAGCACCTTGGCGTGCGGGCCCAGCGCGCGCACCAGCTTCTCGTTCTCCTCGTTGTCTAGTGTGCCTGTGGAAAATAATACTTATGAAGACTGCCTCGTTGGTCTAGTGGTCCCAAGCGCGACGGCTGAGCATGAGGTCTCGGGTTCGATTCCCGGGTCGGGCAGTGTTATTGAGTTATTCTGTTATAAAATTCTCGGTAGCAGCCCGGAGTTTGGAATTGTGCCCGGTAGATGGCAATAGGCTCATCGCCTATTACATGGGACTTAACAACAGCATTGGTGAAATGTGGGTGTCCGAATGTGGAAATATCTGCCTACCCCTTCGGGGAATACGGGCGTGATGCTATTACACGCGCTCCAACGTGACGTCACTCGGCCCAGACGACGCGGCCTTTCAGATTCGTTAAGTATCTAGAAATTCATTGGTCGCTTCATTGGTCATGTTGACAGCGCGGTTGGCGCAATAATTGAGAGACCGACTGCTGCGCTGCGTGTCACAGATTCGATTCCTACACGGAGCAAATATTTGTACGATCTACAGATAATTGTTCCAGATCTGAGTGTGTGTGCATGTGAGATGTTTGTAAACGCACCTACGATATAGGAAAAAAGTCTTAGTGTGGAGTAATGTTTTATAAAAAAAAATTAACAAAAATTGGTTCGTATCGTATTTGGCCACATTAACTGAGTTAAAAAATACCCCTATAAAATACTGTATTATTCCTATCTGTCAAAGCACGACAGTTAAAAACCGTCGACGAAGTCGTTTCGCTGCTAAAATTCTGCATATATCACTATGTACGTATTCACGTAAAACACACGGCTGTGTCCATGACACAGCAACCGGCAATTTTTTTTTTGTAATTTTCACTTATATCTGGGCACGCTCAGTAGATGATTTTCCCAAATATATATGGGCGCAAAATGATTATTTTATTGTTAATATAGTTATGTTTTGGATTCATATTTTGATATTTCCGTTCATTGTAGGAAGATACGAATTGTTTCAATACTTCCTTCTAATTTATATTAAATTACTATTTAGAACTTAGTTTGACTTCCGATCTTATTTATTAATATTAAGAGTATGTATTGATTTTCATTGTTTGAGTGCTATTAATTTCAAAGTGTTTGTATTGACTTCCGCTTTTGTTAATTTAAATTAAATGTATGAACTTCCGTCTGATTTATATAAATTCAGTATTTTAAGTTAACTTCCCTTGAATTAATTTCTAACAGTTTCGCGCCTTTTCTGTGTATAAATACCGATGTAATTGCGACTGTAGATTCTTAATTAATAATAAGGAAACTGATCTTAATAATAAGGAAACTGATCTGATCCAGCTAGTCCCTAGTTGTCCCCTCAGCAACGCCCTAAGCCGAGGCTCGTGTCCCGCAGGGGACGCCCTTAGTGCTGTGTTGCTTAGTTTGTAGTAATATAAAATATGCTCTGGCTGGAGGCATCAAATTGTCTCGCCATAGCTATTGTTCGGTTACGCAGATCAAACCCCTATGGGTTAACTGCAAGAGACCACGTCAAAAAAAAAAAAAAAAGACTGTAGATTCATTCTTTATTCACTGTTCGTGGAATAAACATCCTGAACTGAAGTAAGTTATTTCTTTACTTAAATATTACCCTCTTACTTTGTCCGTGTGTATACTGGTGCCAACAATGTCGAAATTTAACGTCTACGGCGATGATGCGCCGACATATACTTGAATTGCAAAGCATTAGGAGACCACTTCACGTAGCACGCTACGAATGCTACGAAAGCTACGAACGAATCCCACCATATCTAACCCTTTACAATCTCCAGTTGGCGAATAATCATCGAGGTTCAATACTTCTTTTATGAGTGGGTAACCTGTTTTTTTTTTTTTTTTTCTTGTGTTGACTTACCAGTGGGCACGCTGTGGTACGCAATGTCCCCGAGCATGGCGGCCTCGTGGCACAGCGGCAGCAGGCCGCGCTTCATGGCGGAGATGGCGAGCGCGCCGCCCGAGCGCACGTGCAGCACGCAGCGGATGTCCGGCCGCGCCAGGTGCACCATCGCGTGCAGAGAGAAACCTTACCACAATACACAACAAGTTTTATTTGACAGAAACATAGGGTATTGACTTAGAGGACCACACGGGAGACGGGTTCTGACTAAATATCGAACGAATTTGCTCGCCAGTTTTGGCGGGGGGCGAGGTAACACACAAGCACAGAAGAACTTGTACTAAAGCGAAAATAGCTCTCGTCATTACATGATAAAAAAACTAAACACAAACAAAAAAATTGTGTCACACATGATTAAAATCGTGTACTATCATTGTAACCATACTGGTAAAAGGTACCTTTATATGATTTGGAATCATATGCCAGTGGCGAGAGGGGTACGCCCGCAAAAACTACTCCATTACTAATTCCTTCAAGTATATTGACCACAAAACGAGCCTATAACTGTCTCATCCCACTGCAGGGAAAGCATGAGCATTGATCACCATGTAGTTTGGATTATAATGGCGGTGATACCTGATCTCAGGCATTTCACAGTTAAACAGCAAAACACGTATAGCTACCAGTACGCAACAGTTGCGACCCTAAGTTTGCATTGGAATGTGCAGTCAGTGTCAGTGAGGAAACGTGCGATGCCAAACCGGCTTTATGTTCATTTGTTATTGTCTAAATTGTTGTGTAACCATTGCTTGTGTATGTAAATGCCGCAGATAGATAGTAGAATCGGCTGTTTTACAAAACTGTTAGATGATTTACAAAACAGCTAAACAACGTTCAGCTGGATTGCCACTGCGATACGTTTAACAAAACTGCTACCCACCTTTAGACGTAATGCAGAATGACATATCTACAGTGGGACAGGTTTGTTTATTGTATAGGTATATTAAATGGATAGTCACCACTCAAGTAAAAAATAAGATACTATATTCTGATTTGTCTTTCCGTGGCTGGGTCGACGGAACCTCCCGAGCATAACGAGCTCCTATTTTTGGGTCTGTAAGGTCAGACAAAAACCTAAACACCTTCGAATCTAACCTGTCAGTGTCGGGGTATACGAAACTCCCGAGCTCGCTTCGCTCGCTCATGGATCAATTTCGTTTATTTTCTTTCATAATCCCGATATATTGTCGACTATTATAGTGGTTTAGTATTAACGTCATTAAAAAATTTTCATCATTTTTTTGCTATTGAGAAGTAAAATATAGTTAGGTTATTATTGTTAAGACATACAGAGCCATATGCGACAAAATTTCGAACTAAAATCAACAATCTGACAGTTCATTTCACACTGTTTTACATAATCTCTGATCGTTGACTAGCTGCACTGATAAACGCAAAACGTTCATACAATTCTGCGTGTTATAGTTCAGTAATTATGTAAAACCAACAACAATTTCAGACCGTGAAGTCCAGGTTTCTTCGCAATGTTTTCCTTCGCCGTATATCTGTGATTTCTCATACATTCATCATCCCGCTGCCCTTATCCCAATTTATTTGGGATCGGCGCAGCATACCTATATCTGGCATGCTGCTAAAGTTTTGGCTATGTTTTATGACCGGCCGCGTGCCTGACGTCAACCCTCATTGGGAACGCTGTTGTTGGTGGTAACCGCCACCGATACAGTCTCCTTCTATCTAGCTATGTCACACCAAATGTTATCCATGCGCCAGGTTCTGATGTTATCCTACTATCGCACTCCACTAACCGAGCCAAATAGAAAAATCATTTACTTGACAGGAACATTATACACACAACCCATTTTACTATGAAAAAGCTGTTTTTTTTTTCGTCTATCGCAAAGTGATGTCTGTAAAATAGTTATAACCCATAGTATTGTATGCTAAAATACTTTGTGATTAACAGAAAATAAAAATACTGGCAGATAGACGATGTCATGCTCACTAAAATGTCCCGCCGATGGTGGCGTGTGTGTTGGGTCATTCGATTCCCTACAATATGGTTGAGTTGGGTGATGCTGACGCATGCGTCATGTTCGTGAACGGGAGCCGTCAGTTGGGACTGGTCATCTCTAGACTGTCATGACGGGAAATTTGAATTGTTAAACTACACTCTTTTAGTATCATCTTACATTGTTCTCACATATTTAAATTCTTTTTTTGCAACAGAATCAGTGTAACCAATACCCGCTATTGTAAAAACTTATTTTATAAAAAGAGTAACCGTGGAGTTTCTTGCCCGTTCTTCTCCATAGGAATCTACACTTTGGAACGTGGCAACTAGCTTCTGACAATTCAAAAGTGTCTGTTAATGGTTTATATGAAATAAATGATTTGACTTTGATTAATCATCAAAACTGAAAAGCGGCTCTCTTAGATTTTTTTCCTGGCACATTCGCCTATCTACAAATCACCGACGATGTGATTTGGCAGCACAACATAGTAAGCAAATAACTGTCCTACTAGAAGGGCCTCTTTTCATACAGAGAAGGCACGAGCATTGATCACCACGCTAGCTCACTGCGGGTTGATGTCAGACCATCAAGTCAGTAGGTAATATGGTTTAAATAAATATAAATACAATAATGTCTCATACCTTCAACATTGACAGGGAAGTTGGTGGTCCCCTGGTCCTGCACGGCGCCCTGCATGTCCACCTTGACGAGAGAGGAGGCCGTGACCTCGTGCGGCAGCAGTCCGCGCGGGCACGTCAGTACTGACTCCACCGCCGTGTTCAGGCGGGCCGATATCTGCCCGTGGTTACCGGCTGCCGGTGTAAGGATGTGATTAATATAGAGACATCTTTCAAACGAATAAGCATAATGACAGTATTAAAGAACCAAAAAATTATGGTTTTAGAGGTAAATATTGGCACAAAGTTCTAAAAAATTACCTGGTTTTATTAAAAACATTAAGATTAATAAGATTATCAATAAAATAAAAGTATAAAATGCTGCATACGGCCATGTTAACTGAAACATTTATCACAGCGAATGACGTCACGCCTCAGTCAAATGTCAATCATCGCTGTACACATTATGACTTCAACTTCTGTCAAATATGCTGAGGCATGACGTCAAAACGACGCCATGACAACCAGCAGCGTTTTCGCGGTTAAATCAAACTTCATTTATTGCTGATATAATGTGTTTGTCGGATCTGCTATGTCCTCGTGTACCTACAATATAGAAGGATATTTCAAAAGTCATCGTGCCTATTGTGTTCACGAATATTAGTATTCTTTATTGTTCACACGTTACATAATACAAATTATGAGGAGTAGTTGGTGATAGTTACAATTTTTCACCACTTGCAGTGCATATATTTGCGGGCGGGCGGGCGGTGCAGGTAATGCATGACTACCCCCAATATTGTAGAAGTAGCTAAATATCGGAACTTATTTGCATCAATTATCTATATAACCAAATCTTATTTTTTCCATTTAATATTGTAACTTTAGAGTTCGCTAAGCATGCGTTAATGCTTTTTCAAAGACATATCTTGAATTATTAAGGTAATTGCATTCTTTACGACATTGTATTAACTGCAAAGTTAGTCGTGTCGGTTCGGTCACTTGTAAGTACTGAATTGATTGCAATGACGTCGCCATAAGACGTGTTAAAATATGGAAGAAGAATTCGCGGTGGTGAGCAGAGGTCGAGATGGCTTAGTTGGTCAGAGCGCCTGGAGTATCTATCCGGGAGGCGCAGGTTCGAATCCTGTTCGCGACCGTATTCTTTTTCCATTTAATATTGTAACTTTATTTTTTAAGATTATGGGAAGCGGTTATTAATATCCTGATAAAACTTATGGTTATAAAGCTAGTCTATCTATCATCCACCCCCTTAAACTGCCTTAAAGCCACCAAATTTTTGTTTGAGGCTTTCTACTGCACCCTAAAATCCGCCAACCCCCATAACGAGACGCTATCCCCCAATTAGAGCAACACTGATATAAATGAATATGTATAGGGTTGCCGCTCAACCCTCACCACCGCTATCCCATCCATTGTAAAAAGTACGTCTACAACTAAAAAACCAAGAGATTCCTTGAATAGCTCTGGCGCCCCCGGAATGAAAGCCTCTAACCCCCACAAAAAGGCATTACCTCCCCCTTAAACAAACACTTATAAAAATGAATCTGTATTGAAACACCGCCGCTGTCGCCCTGTCATTTGAAAAAACTATCTCTACACCTTAAAAACAAAGAGATTCCTTAACACTAAGGGGCCGTCCATTAATCACGTGAGGCTCGAAAGGGAGGGAGGGGGTTGGCCAAAAATCACGAAATATCACAAGGGGGGAGGGGGGGTGTAGTAAAATATCACGTGTACTTATTTTCTGTACCCATTTAAACATAATATTATAAAAAAAAATAAGTTTCTCTGTAGGTACTAAAAAATAAAACTAGAGTTGTAGGAGATTCAAAGAGTTAACGTCGTCTTTGTTTTGTCTTAGTCAAAATTTGTAAAATAAGTGGCTAAAAGTTGCTCATTTCAGTTGTGTTGTATACCATTGGAAAGCTTGTGAAATGGACTAAAGAGTGATATATATAGCACATCTGGACTCTGTCGGCACTGTGAGTAATTAAAGTAATAACTTTTAGAAAAAATTGTAATGACTTGCATCCCTGACCTAGGGTAACCCGTAGATCGGCCGCTTCTACGCACACATGCTCAATGCTTACACGTACACAAGGCGCTTGTATAACATCTTGAGCTTACGTTACGCGTTTATAGCACACTTAGCCTATGCCACTTTATGAGTATAATAATAAACATATCATCAGAAAAGGAAGTTGACAGGCAAGATGAATAACATAACTGTACGCAATAAATTGATAAGATCACAATCACAAATTAACTTGTCGCCTTCACCTAGCAAAGATCTATTGAACTCTACCATGTTCGATTCTACTATGATGAGTGTCCAGAGTGATACTCAAAACAACGATCAGTCATATTCCGAGGACCTACGGCGAGAATTAAATGAAATTAAAGATAAATTAAAGTGCGCTGACAATGAAATTGAAAATCTCAACTGTGAAAATACTAAGCTGAAACAGGTTACACGGGAACAACAACGACAAATAGAATTACTGAAAAAAATTACCTGCACTACCCCGCAGCGCAAAAATAACTCATCTCCTGTCTCGAGACGAATACTAAGCATGAGAGTAAACACTCCCCGTCATTCTCCTCTACGACTGGTTAAAAGTACCTGCATAAGTAGCCCCAGCTCAATTACAACCCAGCAGGATAAATTCGAATGCAATACGAATATTCAATTGGAAAGCCGGCATTGTTTCGTTGAAAATATAATGCGTGGGAAAACACACTGTGCTATAAGTACGGAAAGCCCCCTAGTTAGGACTCAGAACAACAATCACAGAGTAATTATTTTAGGCGATGGACAAGGTCGGGGTCTACGCAGTATACTACAAAACCTGCTTGGATCCGATTACGACGTTTCTTCCTACCTAAAACCAGGTGCTGTACTCAGTGAGATCTTGGAATGCTCAAAGAGTGAAATTAGCTCACTAACAAAAAGTGACTACGTGATTACATTGGGAGGATGCTGCGATAAAAACCCTTATGACATTGACATAAATCTACATCGTTGGTTATCGTCAACTGCTAATACAAATGTGATTATAAGTGAAGTACCCAGTAACAGGTTTCTAAAAGAATCAAAAATCAACTATTTACTAAGATTTATCTGTAAGAAATATAAAAATGTATTATTCATGGACATGAATTACGCTAGATTTTCACCAAGTAGACGAAACTATGTACTAAATCTTGCAAGGTCGCTATTGTATTCATTACCATTTCAAAGCATTGCAGTACGAACACATGAGTCAAATTAAAAATAAAAAGTCATTTGAAAGTAAATACGTGCAAGTTAACTTAGACTCTGACCAAAATGTAATAGATAGAATTAATACAGACTGTATAAATGAATCAAGTAACGAAGACGGTGAATCGGAATGTAACAAAATCGAAAACCCAAACTCGAATAATTTATTTCGTATATAAATCTGTCACTATCCTTCATCAAAATACAAATGGATTGCTCAATAAGTCTGATATGATTTCTGTTTGCATTAACGACTTAGCTACCCAGAACAATCCTGTCGACCTACTATGTATCACGGAACACAACATGACGAACGGTGACGAAGTGTATCTCACAATCCCAAATTATAAACTTGCGTCTTATTATATGAGAGATAGCAGACACGGAGGTTCCTGTATATTAATTAAAAATAATATGAAATATAGAATTCTCCATAACATCACAAAACTTTCAATCAGTAACACAATAGAATGCTCTGCAATCGAGTTATTGGAACATCAAATAATTGTTCTATGCATTTATAGGCCGCCAAATAACGCAGCTAGCTCTATAGATAGCTTTTTCTCAACTTTAAATAAAATATTAAATCAATTTTGTTCAAACGGGAAAAAAATCGTAATATGCGGAGACTTCAACATAGATACTTTAAAGCACACAAAACTTTCCATTGAATTTATAGAACTCTTAAATAGATATAATTTGAAACTAAAATTCAAGCAAGTAACGCGATTTGCTAGTAAAACATGCATAGACAACATAGCCCATAACGTAGGAGCCTGCAAAAGGACTATCAAGGAATTGGCGCTGTCAGACCATAATGCGCAAATCATACGGGTGCCGGTCAAAAAGACCTGCACCATAAAATATTGGTATATATTAAAACGGGATTACTCTCAAGACAATAGAGCAATATTTATAAAATATTTAAAACAACTAAGCAATACCGACGTTTATAGTTGTACGGAGGCGAATACTGCCTACAACAAATTCTATGATAATTTCATTATGTTGTACGATCTCTGTTTTCCTATAAAGAGAGTCAGGATACATAACAGATCTAGACCGAAATGGATATCCCGTGGCTTAAAAATATGCAGCAAACGTAAATGCCAACTACTGTGGCAATTTAGGAATAATCCAAATCAAACCTCTAAAACAGCTTTCATAGCATATGCAAAGAGGTATAAAACTATAATCAGACTGACAAAAAAATCTCAAAACGACTACTTAATAAAAACTGCCACAAATAAGAACAAAGCTACGTGGAAAGTAATAAATGAGATCAAATCTAAATATCCAAATGAAGGCGTAAATCAATTAATTATAAATGGTGAAATCATAAATAATCCTCTAGACATTGCGAACTCATTTAATGACTTCTTTCTTGACATCAATGATAATAATACTAGTGTACCCCAAAAATCTTCCAATAAACTGACATACAATTCTAATTCAATTTTTATGACACCGACTATCGCTGATGACATTAATAAAATAATAATTTCTCTAAAAAACAAAACCTGTGCCGGCTATGATAGCATTATGACAAACATTGTTAAAGATGTAGCCCATATTATATCCGAACCACTAAGTTTCATTGTTAATTTATGTATAGAAGAAGGCGTCTTCCCAGACAAACTAAAAATATCTGTTATAAAGCCAGTATTTAAAAAAGGAGATAAAACTAACATGAGTAACTATAGGCCCATAGCATTGATACCTATTTTTGGTAAAATCGTTGAAAAGGTGATATTTAACTGTCTCTATACTTTCTTTGAAACCCACAACATTTTAACGTCCAGTCAATATGGTTTCAGAAAAAATAAATCCATAAATGTGGCAATATATAACTTTCTACATAAGGTAATGACTAATTTGGATAAAGGGTTGCCGGCTGTCGCGCTATTCATGGACATGTCAAAGGCTTTCGACCGTGTCGACCACAAGATCCTCTTAAGAAAATTATATGCATATGGTGTGAGAGGTAATGTGTATAAACTAATAGAATCATACCTTAACAACAGACAACAATTCACAGAAATAAGGAGGTTGAATTTCACTACTAAAACAGAAGAAATATATCCTTCTAAATCCGGAACAGCGAAATTCGGCGTTCCTCAAGGAAGTATCGTGGGTCCTTTATTCTTCCTGGTTTATATAAATGACATGCCTTCGGTGACAAATCATGACATTACATTATTTGCTGATGATAGCACTGTTTTATTCGTTAATGATAATACAATAGATCTAGAATCTGACATTAAACAAACAATATTATTAATTATAGACTGGCTTAAAATTAATAATTTAATGATTAACATTGACAAAACTAAACTGATGAATTTTAAAATACGAGCTCGACGTACGGGTACTTTAAACATCCATTACCTAGATCGCGGCATTGAAGAAACGGAAGTAACAAAATTTCTAGGGTTACATATTGACAACAGACTTAATTGGAAGTTTCATATTGAACATGTATGCAAAAAGCTGGGTCAGTTTTCATATGCACTACACAGATTGGGGAAAATAGCAAATCAGAATACTCTGATAACAGCCTACCACGGTCACGTTAGTTCTATCCTCAGGTATGGTGTAATATTTTGGGGCAACAGTACAGATAAGGAGCACGCTTTCATTGCTCAAAAACGTTGCATCAGGGCTATATTTAATATATATGAAACTGAGTCGTGTAAGCCATTTTTTAAAAAGATGAACGTGTTAACACTGCCATGTGTCTATATATTTGAGGCCGCAGTATTTGTCAAAAATAATATTGACATGTATAATTACTACACGCGTATACGGCGTAAAGACAAATTACGCATAGTAGCTAGCAAGACACACCTAATGCACGAAAGTATTTTTTGTACAGCTTCACCCATCTTTAATAATATTCCGGGACCTATTAGAATAATCACGGAAATGAAAAAATTTAAAAGGAATCTCCATGATCTGTTAGTAAACAAGTGTTACTACTCTTTAAAAGACTTCCTATCAGACAAATCACTGCGCCAATATAGTTCTCCTCAGTCATGATGCGTTCAGTGGCCCACTGATGTTGTACCTTAATTCGTTCCGTTTTGTTTTATTTTTTAAATATTTTGTGTGAAATTTTAATTATTGATTTGTAACAATTGTGTAACTTTAATTAGTATGTTACTATTGTATGCCCTAAGGGCGGGACGTAGCTGATCCGAATTTTAATTTCTTAAGAACTGTATTATGTACCCTACCTATGATCCACAATAAAGATATTGAATTGAATTGAATTGAATTGAATTGAAATACACGAGTTTTTTTGTGGGTGTGGGGGGTTAGTCTTAAACCTCACCACGTATCATCAAGGGGGGGGTTAAAAAAAAACACGTGATTAATGGATGGCCCCTAATCAGAGTGCACTCACTCTGCGTCCATCCAAAGAGATCCACCAGGCGGTACACCGCCGCCAGCTTGCACCGGAGAATCTTCTCGCCTTTCTCGTAGCCGACGCCTTCGATACCGCGGATGTCGTTGATTGGCAGCACGCATGCGGGACCCTACGAGGTAAATAAGAGGTAATTAGGTTATTTTCTTATTATAAGAAACTTATTCGGCAACCAAGGACGTTGCAAGTTGCAAAATGTTTGGAACGTCAAGAAAAACAAATAAAAAAATAAAAAAACGGTCGATTTGAGAAACCTTCTCCTTTTTTGAAGTCGGTTAAAACTAGACGCGATTAATCCCATTTGAAGTTGTTTCTTTTTCATGTAACGTCGAATAGTCGGGTTGAACTCACGACACTTGGTCAACCCGTGCCGTCGGCATCAGTCGCGTCGCATTATTATCATATACGGCCAAAAAGATTTAACTTGAACAGCTTCTTAAGCTTAGGGTCGGTATTTTGTAGACTTTCCTGTATGAAAGACGCTCGAAAATTCCAAAACGAATAACGATAAATCCAAATGAGGTACTTAACTGGATGTCAAATGAAAGCTCTCAAAGAGTAGTTTACACCTTCGGCATATGAACAAAACTGTATCACGAGGCGGGGTCTTCAGCCACGTCTTTACTCGCTTGGCTAGATTTGTCATAATTATTCTTTAAAAGGCCTATTGTCAGTCCTTGCCCCTCCAACTATTTCTGCCTTCATCATCAACCTATACCACGACACCGCTGGACAATAGCCTCTTCAAGTACACGCCACTAAACTCGGTCCTCGAGTTTTTCCCATCCAATCCCTGCGAGCAACCTTGCGCAGATCATCACACCACTTAACCTGAAGGCATCCCCTACACTATTTTGGTAAATTCTCGATCTCCACTCAATCACCGTTTTTCTCAAAGGCTGTCAATTGTGTAAGCAGAATATTTATGTGCAACAAATCAAGCAAAATCGATTTTCACAAATAACTGTCTAACTATTTTTCAATTACGACTTCATAGTCACTCACCCTCATGCTCCCAGTATGCAGTCTCCCGCCCACCATCTCGCGGATCCTCTGCAGCAGCGGTGCGTCGTTCCCCTCGTGCATCTGCTGGTCTAGCACCCGCTCCAGCTCCTCGCGGAACAGCTTGGACGACATAAGAGCTTCCACGCGCTTGCGACGTTCCATCTCGCGGACATCCTGCAAGGTGGAAAAGAAACTTAGATTATATTCTCATCGCTTCATTCTTCAGATATATGATTTAATTATATAGGTATTTACAACGTAGTCCCTCTATTTACTTGGTAACTTCGCACAAATTTTAGAGTTTTAAACGACTAACTGTCGTAAAACGCACTTCCGTTCCCCCACTCCACCCGACGTGCGCGGTGCGCCACTTGTCATTGCTCATTCCTCTTTTGTGCTTGGTAACGCTCGCATGTGCACTCAGCTCGTGATACACGATGCCGAAAAGGAGTGCGCAGTCTCGTATTATACATTACGAAAATAAGGAAGATTGAAGAACAGGAAAAACGTCGCAGGTACAGAATACCGCTCGATTCATCATCTGAAGACGAAGGTAAATACCAGATTTTATTTAAAAGTTAATAATAGTTTTGATTTGCTTTGGGATTGACTGCGAGTCAATAACTCTGACAAACCGAACCCTCAAAACAAAATGTTTTTGCATCGGGGTTGACTGCGAGTCTTCAACGATGTTTATTTAGCAGAAAAAACGAGCAATCTAAATTAGATGTATCGTCTCTCTGCACAACAAAAAACGAAGAAAGATTTTTTTTTCGTTTTATTTAACAAAATACCCTCAAAAAATAAAAAAAAAAACTTAATTGCGATTCGTTATTTTAGGTAACGAAGACCTCGGGCAGGCCGTGGAGGCTAACCATGACATAGTTCTGGGGCCCACCACATTGGTGGCGCCAGAATTGTCGCAAGACCCAGTACTGGCCCTTACCCCCCAACCGACAGATCAAGACCCGGCATCGGAGTGCTCCAACCAGCCTGCAGACGCAGAGGACGAGTTAGACCCAGACCTTCTGTCGGCTCTCGGTGAATCTACTTCCGACGCCCCCGAGTATGGGGCTAATATTAATGATAACTTAACAAAACTATGGCTCCCTTTATTAAAAAGAGGCATGTCAAAGGACAATAAAGATAGAATTTGTAGTGATTATCTGGTTCCTGACAATTGCAGGCTTTTACAAGCCCCAAAATTAAACGCAGAGATATCAGCTGCAGTCCCAGATATGGTCCGAAATCGCGATAAAACTCTGGTGGCAAACCAACAACAACTTGGTTTAGGCATTACTGCCATAAACAGAGGCATAGACATCCTCCTAAGGACGGATGACAAAGCCCAGGCCCTAAAACATTTTAGTAATGGTTGCAGATTATTATGCGATTTACATCATCTAAAATCAAAAAATCGCATTAAGCTTATAACACCCAGCCTAGATAAGTCTTTTCTTCATATTATAAGTGATTCAGAAAGGGACGAAACACTGTTCGGCTCATCCTTATCAGAGAAAATCAAGGCCGCTAAGGCCATTGAAAAACAAGGCCTTCAAATTAAAAAGCCAGCTCCGAAGCCTCAAAGGTCTGCGGCTCCCCAGGCAGCTCGACCTACGCCCTACCAGGGAAACTGGTCAGCGCCTCCCCGGTACCAGTCGGCGAACAGGGGGGGGCGGGCAGGTTACAGGAGGCCGCAAGCGCCGGCTACTCGTCGCCCGTACTCGACCACATCGCACCCGCCACGAACGGCGGCACAGGACAAACCTCGTGCTCCGGCTCAAGGTCAACAATAGCACAGGTACACGCGGGTAGACTTGCCCACTTTTTTGATTGTTGGTTAAATATCACGAACAATAATGTCATACTCGATTGGATTAAGAATGGTTACACTATCCCTTTTAAAACCCTTGTAGAACAGCGAGACATTCCTAAAAACAAATTTTCACATCGTGAAGATCTTGATATGCAAGAAGCCATTAATAATTTAAAGGCATTGGGGGCTGTTTCAGAGTGCAAGGCCTCAGAAAACAAATTTATTTCTAAAATTTTTCTGACTCCTAAAAGTAACGGCGGAAAACGTTTCATATTAAATTTAAAATCTTTGAATAAATTTATCCTTACTGACCACTTTAAGATGGAGGATTATCGCACCGCATGTAAATTAATACCACGGGATGGTTATTTAGCTACCATCGACCTAAAGGATGCTTATTTTCTTATACCTATCAGACCTTCTGACCGTAAATATTTAGGCTTTCAGTTTCAACCTGGAAACTCAGCCAAGGTTATAAATTATCAGTTTTCCGCGCTTCCATTCGGTTTATCCGTGGCCCCTCGAGTGTTTACTAAGGTCATGAGGGAAGTGATAGCTTTTTTAAGAAGTCGCGGTCACAAGTCAGCTTTTTATTTAGATGACATTTTATGCATTGGTGACACGTATGCACAATGCGTAAATAATGTTAATGAAAATTTAAGATTACTAAATTGTTTAGGATTCGTCGTTAACTATGAAAAGAGTAACTTGTCACCGCAACAAACTTGTAAGTTTTTAGGTTTTTATTTTGATACAAGAACTTTAAGATTATGCCTTCCCTCTGATAAGCGAAATAAAATTGCCGAGTTGGTTACAAAGTTTACGAAACTATCGTCCTGTTCTATTCGCGAATTTGCTCAACTTATCGGAGTCTTGGTTGCCGCTTGCCCAGAGCAGTCAAATACGGCTGGATGTACACCAAGATTTTAGAGCGTCAGAAGTACCTAGCTCTGCTCAAGAATGGTAATTATGGGGAGAATATGAACCTTCCTAACATAATATTAAAGGACCTGAATTGGTGGTCACAAAATATTGCGACTACATACAATATTATGCGGCAACCACAATTCGACTACGAGATTTATACCGATGCCTCCAGATCAGGCTGGGGAGCTGTTTATAAAAACAAGAAAATTTATGGCAAGTGGAAGGACATAGAAAAAGCTCAACACATAAATTATTTAGAGCTGATGGCCGCATTTTTAGGCATTAAGTCATTCACGAATGATGTCACCAACTGTGCAATTTTACTTCGTATCGATAATACGACTGCGATTAGCTATATAAATCGAATGGGTGGCATTCAGTTCCCTCACTTGAATGATTTAGCACGGACCATCTGGCAATGGTGCGAGAAACGCGGTCTTTGGATATTTGCATCATATATCAATACCAAAGACAATCGCGCTGACGCTGCCTCCAGAATAATTAACCCGGATACCGAATGGACACTCTCTGATCATGCCTTCCAGCATATTGTACGTCATTTCGGCCAGCCTCAAATATACCTTTTTGCCTCGAGGGATAACGCAAAATGTAGTACATACATTTCATGGAAACAAGACCCAGATGCGGCATCTGTAGATGCATTTACACTTAACTGGAATTCTTATTTTTTCTACGCATTTCCACCTTTTTCCATTATTTTAAAATGTCTTAGAAAAATTATCGACGACAAAGCAAACGGCATCCTGGTTTATCCATATTGGCCATCACAGCCGTGGTTCCCACTCTTACAGAATCTTATTGTTTCGGATATTATTTACTTTAATCCTAATAAACACCTCCTTCAATCTCATTTCAGGGATCATCATCCCTTACACAAAAACCTTATCCTGACTGTCGCGAAGCTCTGCTACAGTCCTTCATCCAACGTGGTGCCTGTGACCAGACGTCAACGCTGATGTTAGCCTCGTTCTCTGACAGTACCATTAAACAATATAATTCTTCATTAAAACTGTGGTGGGAATTTTGTATTGATAATAGCATTGATGTCTTTAAACCACCGTTAAGTTCCATACTTACTTTTTTAACAAACCAGTTTAATAATGGTTGTGCGTATGGTAGCCTAAATTCACACCGTTCTGCTATATCATCCTTAGTAGGAAATCATATCGGTTCAGATGACTGCGTAAAACGTCTTCTAAAAGGCGCATACAAATTGCGGCCCACTAGGCCTAAATACTCAAGTACATGGAACCCACAGTTAGTTTTAGATCTAGTCTCGACGTGGTTTCCCAATAACGAACTATCGCTGGAGAAGATAACCAAAAAACTTGTTATCTTATTAGCAATTTGTACTGCCCATAGAATGCAAACTCTTTCCCTAATTAAATTAGAAAACATTACTTTTTCAGAAACCTGTATAAGGATTAATATAACAGATATCATAAAAACTTCTGCGGCCGGTAGAGACCAGCCCATCTTATTTTTACCGTTCTTTCGGGAAAATGTTTCTATTTGTCCAGCTAGAGTACTCTCAGACTATATCTCTTTAACTAGAAATATTAGGTCTGCAGAGACGGGACATCTGCTATTGACATACAAACGGCCACACACGCCCGCCACCACACAGTCCATCAGTAGATGGGTGAAGCAGGTACTGTCAGAGAGCGGCGTGAACACCGGCGTGTTCACGGCGCATAGCACACGCCACGCGTCCACATCGGCCGCGCGCTCTGCCGGCGTCAACATAGAAACTATACGAAAGACTGCCGGTTGGACTAGCTCTTCTAACTCTTTTGCCCGTTTCTATAACAGGACGATTACGGAGGTAGGTGAATTCGCCCGATCCGTTTGCTTATCGTCAAGGTCCCAGTAAAGTGATCTATTTACATTAAATGTAATTAAAAGAAATGTATGCTGATTATTTTGTGATAAAATTTAATGTGTGGCTGTGAGCTTACAAACTAGAATACTTTTTGTTATTTTTCACTTTTTGTTATATTAAGGAAGATTAAAAATAAAGAATAAAACAATATTTGCTTTATTCATATGATTTTATTTCAAAACTTTCTGCTCTTAACATCTACGTTGTAAATACCTATATAATTAAATCATATATCTGAAGAATGAAGCGATGAGAATATAATATATGATCAAACGAACTTCTCTGAAGCGAAGTTCGATCAATATTATATGAATCGCTTCATTCGAAGATATAATAACCCTCCCTCCCTAACACTGCCCAAATGGAGAAAGTTTTGTGAATCTTTAAAAAATGAGCAATGACAAGTGGCGCACCGCGCACGTCGGGTGGAGTGGGGGAACGGAAGTGCGTTTTACGACAGTTAGTCGTTTAAAACTCTAAAATTTGTGCGAAGTTACCAAGTAAATAGAGGGACTACGTTGTAAATACCTATATAATTAAATCATATATCTTCGAATGAAGCGATTCATATAATATTGATCGAACTTCGCTTCAGAGAAGTTCGTTTGATCATATATTATACGTTATTCCACACCAAGAGGAAACACAGAGAGATATTTATACAATTTCTTACAGACAACCACTGGATGGACATGAATTGTATAAGAAAATATAACGGGTAGCTGTCGGTGTACATCACTTAGTGGAGAGTATGGACAAAATTGTTTCAACTTTTTCATTCAACAATGATCACTTTGGACGGTCAAGTTCTTATTTATACAGTTTTTTTTGTCAAACGCAAGTTTACCCGCCTCTGATGTTAACATATGGTGCATTTGACGGTAGAACACGCTTACCCAGCAGAAACCACTCAAGCCTTGAAGACCACCAGAAACACAGACAAAGATTTCCATTTCTAACTCACTACTCGCTAAACTCGGCATGCGTGAGGGTGGAATGTCTATCATATAACTGTGGCGGAATGACGTACGTCTGATTATCCGATGACGGAATGGGCTTGGGGGAATTAGATTTTATAATGGCAACACACACTTGCCGAAATGCAAACGATAAAAAACCGATGGCAACCCTTTTTAGTGCAGGATTATGTATTGAATTTTGTTAAAATGTCTGACGTTGGCAGGATTTTTCCAATCCTTTTCAACCACAATAAATTTCTCATGTCGATTTCGATCTGCACTAAAAGCCAACTCAGTTTGGCACGAAGGTCCTTTGACCTTATTTCAGTGGAGACACTCACCGCGTCGATGTCAGCGGGACGCTGCCTCATCCTCTCCTCTTCCTCCTCGTTGGAGAGCGCTCCCGTGCCGTTGGACAGTGGCTCCGTGTCAGTGTCTGCCATTGTGGGCGGCACGGCTGTGTGTTCTGCGGAAAAAGAGAATGGAAGATTAGTTATGTATAAATGTATTATAGCTTGACGTTTTTAGTGTGGCAGGACTGAGCGGTGCTGTCGAGCACCGAGTGGCGGGAGGATAGCAGTCTCCATAGATGCAAACTCTGAACTGCTAGCGTTTCCTAATAGAAAAACCGAATAACACTTTGCCTGACCCGAAAATCTAACCCACGACCTCATTCATGCTCAACAGTCATGATTGGAATCACTAGAGCATCGAGGCAGTTATAAAAACTTCAAAAAAAAATAATATTAACAGCCTGTACGAGACTTGAAAGGACCCTATCTCCGTCCAATACTGCTCCACCAAAAGTACTAAAGCTGGTTTTCGGACGAGTCCGATTTAAAGTGAAGCCCCGCAAACATGCATCTGATATATGGCACGATAACTAAATCTTCATTTTGTCAAAACTGACCAATCTCAGCATTGATAAAAGCGTAACCTAAGGTCTTTAACCCAGCGGAAGCACATATGACATAAGTAAGTAATTTGAAAGCCTAAACGACCGATCCGAATTGACGATGGTGTCCCTAACCTATTGTGTGAGGTATTAGTCATTGTAGCGAGGTATTATAATGACTAGCTATCCAAATGGGGACATCTTAGTCTACTGGACTGAATGCTTAATGAGTTAATGGCGCCGAACAGTCGTCTAACGACATAATACAAGTGAAATAAGTTGGTAATTACAATCGAGGCTGGATTGCAGCTTGAGGCGAAGGAAGGAGGGAAGGCGTAATGCAGGCGAGTGTGTATTGACCAATGCGCAAGCGATTCATATGACGTTTTTGGACACAATAAAATATCATTTATTTTGTTATTAAAATGGACTGCCTCGTTGGTCTACTGGTCCCACACTGCTGAGCATGAGGTTCCAGGTTCGATTCCCGAGTCGGGAAAAGTGTTATTGAGTAGCAGCCCAAGATTAAAAAAATATATATATAGAATAGGTAAACAAGGTGTGAAATAAAAAAAATATAATTCAAACAACGCAGTGTCCTTTTTATATTTCATTTCGAATTAATTTATCTTGTTTACTTTTTAGATCACACATGGGCAGAGTTTAAACCACCCGTAGGTCTCTGACATGGCTTCACACACCATCGAGAACATCTCTCAGGTGTGCTGGTTTCCTCACGATGTTTTCCTTCACCGTTTTAAACAAGTCATAATTAATTTATAATACGCACATGACTTCGAAAAGACAGTGGTGCGTGCCTTGGATTCGAACTTGCGACCTTTGACTTGTCAGTCCAACGGTCTTACCACTAGGCTATCGCTAGTGAAGGCCGACAAATTGAACCCGTGATTCTCTGTAGGTGTACTCAATAGATCCGAATAGGTTTTAATAAGGAGTACGACAATGGACCGCGGCAATTCATTCAATTTCCTCGACCAGTCTAATTGTGAAGGCCTTTCTAATAATAAATGATAACTGAACATTTACATAATGTACTAGATGACCCGGTGTACTTCGTATCACCTCGAACGTCTAATGTTTGACAGGAAAGTAGGTAGAACAGTTTATATGGGCAAATGAAATGGTTGTTTTTACTATGTTCCTCGCAATTTTTCTACATTTTCTCACCGTTGAAACCTTCCCTGGACTACGACAAACATTTCAAAACCAAAATCAGCTTCATCGGCCCAGCCGTTCTCGAGTTTTAGCGAGACAAACGAACAGCAATTGATTTTTACATATATAGATAATGTATAATAACAACTGCCTCGTTGGTCTAGTGGTCCCAAACGCGACTGCTGAGCATGAGGTCTCGGGTTCGATTCCCGAGTCGGGGAGAGTTATTGAGATTTGCTGTTAGAAAATTCTCAGTAGCAGCCCGGAGTTTGGAATTGTGCCCGGTAGATGGCAATAGGCTCACCGCGCTACATGGAACTTAATAACAGCATCGATGAAATGTAGGTGTAGAACTGTGTACACATCTGCCTACCCCTTCGGGGAATACAGGCGTGATGCTATGTTATGTTATTTTTTAATAACATTCGTGAAACATAAATTGTGGAAAGAAGAAACGGTCGTGAACAGAATTCGAACTTGCGCCTCCCGGATAAATACTCCAGGCGCTCTGACCGCTAAGCCATCTCGACCTCGGCTTAGTGGGCAGACCACTTGAAGTATTTATCCTGGAGGTACCGTCTCGTATCCTGGTCACGACCGTATAACCAACTGCTGGTGCCCGCGACTTCGTCTGCGCGACTAAAGGTAGCCTATGTCCTTCCCCAAGATACAATCTATTTCCTTACCAAATTTCATTACGATCCGTTCAGCCGTTTAGGCGTGAAAATGAAACAAACAAACAGAGCTACTTTCGCATTTATACAATACTAGCGGTCCGTCCCGGCTTCGCTCGGGAACATTTACACCTTCGGTTACATTATTGAAGTTTTAATAAGGATCCCTAATATTTTCTAGTAATAAATATAGCCTATGTTACTCAGGGATAATGTAGCATTCTAATGATGGAAGAATTATGAAAGAAATTTGTACGAAAGTATGAAAATTTCTTCACAAAAAGATAAGATAAACAACAAATTTACTACCTGCATCATAAGGATAGGTTAAACTTACCGACATCTCGACTAAATATCAACAAGAACACTAGTCATGTCGGTAAAAATCTATAACAAGTTACCGAACGACACAACAGCTTAAAAGGGAATTAATATTAAATATATTTATAAATAAATTAAAACTATTATTAATAAACGAATGTTATTATAGTATAAACGCTGCTAATGTATGTGTTATAAGAACGCCCGGGCTCTTCCTCTCTCCTGATTTTGCTGTGCCCGACAGGGTCCACCATCCATCCATCCATCTCATACATTATACCTGCCAGTTCACATTATGGAAATGCAATAAATAAATTGAGTATTGAGTATTGAATTTCTTTAATCGGACTAGTAGTTTACGAGTTTATTCGTTACACACAAAAATACAAATCTTTCCTCTTTATAATATTAGTGTAGAATTGTAGATGTATAATTAAGTAGATGATTTGAATTTGAATACCTCTCAAGGACCACATTTCTAGTATGACATTCATCGACTCATCTTCTTATCGTGTGGTTGATGAACAACCTAGTGTCAGTGTTTAAACCACCCGTAGGTCTCTGACATGGCTTTACACACCATCGTGAACGTCTCTCAGGTGTGCTGTTCCTCACGATGTTTTCCTTCACCGTTATAAGCAAGTGATAATTAGTTTATAATGCGCACATGATTTCGAAAAGACAGTGGTGCGTGCCTTGGATTCGAACTTGCGACCTTTGACTTGTCAGTCCAACGGTCATACCACTAGACTATCACTGCTTAAATCCTCGAAATTAATTAAAATTAAATCCTAAAAAAACTCAATCCTAACCTAAATGAAATCAAGGTTTCTCCTTACCACAATATATTCACGGAAGCAATTACCCAAGATGGCGTAGGTATCTCAATACAGCCAGCCCAACATTACATCGTCCATAATTATAGAGTATAGATACCCTTTAACTGTTTGAAACAAAAAATGCCTACGCCTACTCATGCTAAAGCAGTTTTAACGAGTTTGGTGAGCAGAACTTATTCTCCTTCGTAAGTCTAGAGGTCCAAAGCGCGACTGGTGAGCATGACGGTTCGATTCCGAGCGTACCTATTCGCTATCTCGGTTGCCGACCGAATTGATGGACACTTCGTAGTACATTGCATCGTGTGTTGCAGCTTGTCTATGATGAGCAACAATAGTAAAAATTTACGACGCAATGTACTACAAAGTGTCCATCAATTCGGTTGGCAACCGAGATAGCGAATAGGTACGCAGGTCCGGCAAAGTGTTATTGACTTTTTTGGTAGGAAATTCTCAGGAGCAGCTCCCACCACCTTTTACATGAGACTTGAGTGTACAATTGTGTACACCTCTGCCTACCCCTTCGTGGGAATGGCGTGATGCTATGTTTATGTTAGAACTGATTCTGAGAGGTGGTAACTTCAAGGGGGGCTTTTCAGAAACCGTCTAGTTGGTTTAGTGGTCGAAAGCACGGCTGTTGAGCATGTGGTCTTAAACCCTGATCGGGAAGTGTTATGGGGATTTTCTGATAACTCGGAGTTTGGAATACACTTTTATAATTTATTTTCTGATGGGAGGCTTCGGCCGCGGCTGTTTACCATCCACCAGACGAAGCCATGCCGTGAAGCGACCTAGTCGTATTTCGGGATGTAGTCCAGTGCAACCCTTCTGAGAGACGGGCCTGGGCAGTTTTATCAACTCCCCAACTATCGTTGCGCAGTTTCGTCAACTCCCCAACTATCGTTCTCCTCAAATCTATCCACTGTACTTAAGAGTGAATAGATTTATTCTGAATCTACGTATTCCATCTTCGACCACACCGTCGCTTAACATCGGGGGAGTTGGTGGCCAAACGTAGATCCATTTTTGATAAAAAACATAACATAACATAGTATCACGCCTGTATTCCCCGAAGGGGTAGGCAGAGGTGTACACAGTTGTACACCCACATTACACCAATGCTGTTATTAAGTTCCATGTAATAGGTGGTGAGCCTATTACAATCAACCGGGCACAATTCCAAACTCCGAGCTGCTGTGAGAATTTTCTAACAGAAAACCTCAATAACACTACCCGACCCCGGAATCGAACTCGAGACCTCATGCTCAGCAGTCGCGCTTGGGACCAATAGACCAACGAGGAAGTAGTTTGATAAAAATAATATGTTGAAAACACGTTGATCCAGACTAGGAATTCCAACCCTAACTTACGCCCCCCCCCCCCTCGGCCGTGACCGCGCGTGCGATCGCGAAGCCCTACATGCCCCACATAGCCAATGTAACCGGCTATCGATCCAATGTCTGAAGCTTGATTTACTTATCACATTGTGGTCGCCTTCCAGTCTAATTGACTGCAGCTTAGAACCAAATCAAATTCAAATTATTTATTTGTAAACCATAGGTCGTCGGCTTTACGTGCTCTCTCAAGCTCGGGGGAATCACATCACCAACTTCCTGACTCCGGGCTGCTATTGAGAATCTCCTATTTCAATCTGCCTAGCATTTTCCCAATTACATTGGGGTCGGCTTCCCGTCTAATTGAATGCAGCTTAATACCAGTATTGTACGTGGAGGAACTGCCTATCTGACCTCCACAACCCAGTTACACACTATGTCGTGGTGAGACTGGTAGCCAGGCTTTCAGGCATCCGACTACCCGTAACGGCTATCATGAATCTTCATTTGACAACCGGGACCGACGGTTGAACGTGTTCTTCGAGGCAACAAAAACTATCCGATATTGGGGATCAATTAGAAAAAAATAATGAAGTTACATTTAGCCTACGTAAGCCGTGTAAATTTATTTTTGAACGACTTGGTTTCAAAATATTCTTTTTTTAAATCCATCTGTGAAAAATTATCTAAACGATGGTGAAAACCGCGTCGGAATCGGTTGCGTGATTTTGGAGGAGTTAGCGGATGAACAGACAGACAGACGCGGAAAGTGACTTTGTTTTATACTATGTAGAGAAGAGATACGGTGAAGGAAACCATCGTTAGGAAACCTGGACTGGCACCGACTCCAAAAATAATATTAATTGTAATATTGTCCTAATGAATTGATTTTATTCAGAATCCTCTAATTTTTAAAAAATATCATCATCCCCCTGCCCTTATCCCAATTTATTTGGGGTCGGCGCAGCATGTATTCTTGTTCCATACATCTTTATTAGCTGTCATATCGTCAGTCACCCCTTTTCTAGTCATATCATCTTTAACACAATCCATCCATCGCTTCCTCGGTCTTCCTCTACTCTTATAGCCATCTACATTCATACTCAAAACTTTCCTTGTCACATGACCCTCATCCCTCCGCATCACATGCCCATACCATGCTAAACGATTTCTACACAACTTCTCAGTCACCGGTGCCACTTTCAGACTTCCTCTTATATATTCATTTCTAATTCTATCCATCCGCGTCACACCACACATCCTTCGTAACATTCTCATCTCAGCTGCATGTAGTTGTCTTTCATTCATTCCCTTAATTTAAAAAAAATACTTGTATGTAAATTGAAGTAAGTAAAGAATGCAATTTTATTTTTAACTTTTTAGTGCATTTTTGGAGTCGGATCTTTTTTTTGTTATTTTTTTTTTATCTTTCATATAATGCCTCACACAATCCATACATATTTTTCCATCTTTGCCAACTTACCACTAGTATAAAAGAAATAAGACATACTACTATTTCAACCTACATAACTGCCCACCCTACAATTGAGTCACAAACCAGTCGTAAATCAATGCGTTGCACGTAACAATTGTCAGTGAAATTTAACATGGCGGCCCGTTCGTTGACCTGTGCGGCCATGACAGTCGATTTGACGGACAGCGTCTGTACTTTAAATAATAAGAGGCAGACAGGGATCAAGGTATATAAAATGTCATTAAAAAAAAGTAATATTTACAAAGCAGTCGCAGATTCGAACCGAATGCACGCACCAACAACCTTTCGTAATCAAGTGCGTAATTGCGTATTAGAAAATTATTATTATTACTTGCTTGCAAACAGCAGTGATAGCCAAGTAGTATGGCCGTTGCACTGACAAGTCAAAGATCGCAAGTTCTAATCCGAACCAACCTTTTCTTAAATTATTTTTATTTTAGGCGTCTCCAACAGTGTATAAACAAAAATTCACAAATTAACATAAGGTAAGAATTAAGTGTACTCCTTCATTTCAATTATATAAGTGGCCACAGCTTGCACTAAGTTAATTAACATAACATAGCATCATGCCTGTATTCCCGGAAGGGGTAGGCAGAGGTGTACACAGTTTTACACCCACGATTTACCAATGCTCTTATTAAGCCCCATGTAATTGGTGGTGAGCCTATTGCCATCTACCGGGCACAATAACAAACTCCGGGCTGATACTGAGAATATTCTAACAGAAAAACTGAATAAAGCTTTGCCCGACTCGGGAATTGAACCCAGGACCTCATGCTCAACAGTCGCATTTGGGACCACTAGACCAACGAGGCAGTTGTTAATTAATAAACTATAATAAAACAACAACCAAAGAGGAGGACTGTCCTCCGGCGACCACGAACGCTGCAATGTGTTCGTAACGTCAGGAGAAACATAAACCAATAATACACGCGATTAATCCGGTTAAAACTTGTTTTATTATAATGTGTAGTGATCGCGAAAACCTAAGATATAATATATAAAGTTACAATATTAAATGGAAAAAAGAATACGGTCGCGAACAGGATTCGAACCTGCGCCTCCCGGATAGATACTCCAGGCGCTCTGACCACTAAGCCATCTCGACCTCTGCTCACCACCGCGAATTCTTCTTCCATATTTTAACACGTCTTATGGCGACGTCATTGCAATCAATTCAGTACCTATACAAGTGACCGAATATAATATATAATTAATAAATTTAAAATTGCACTTGCTTAAAACGGTGAAGGAAAACATCGTGCGGAAACCAACACACCTGAGAGATGTTCTCGATGGTGTGTAAAGCCATGTCAGAGACACATTGTCTGAATTTCCTTCTACTAGTTTAAGTTATGTTCGTTCGGCGAAACAACAAAATGCGAGTAAACTGCTTGCCATAGATATATTGTGGGGATGCCTCCGTCTCTCAGAGAGCACGTCAAGCCGTCGGTCCCAGTTGTCAAATTAAGATCTATGACAGCCGTTACGGGTAGTCAGAGGTCTGAAGAGAGATCACGTTACCAAGTAACTGGATTGTGGAAGTCAGATCCGTAATCGCTCATCTATATCTAGACTCATAATAATATTATAAAGAGGAAAGATTTGTATTTTTATATTTTTTTATGTAACGAATAAACTCAAAAACTAGAAGCCCAATTTAAAAAATTCTTCCATCATTAGAATGCTACATTATCCCTGACTAACATAGGCTATATTTATTACTAGAAAATATTGATGCCCCGTGGAGGGGCGAAACACGAGTAGTTGGTGGTAGTCGCAATTTTCACCGCTTGCGTATGTGCAAATGTTTGCGGGCGGTGCACAGGTAATTGCATGACTACCCTCAATTTTGTGGAAGTAGATAGAAATAGAAAGACATTGTATTTATTTGCATCCATATTAGGGATCCTTACTAAAACCTCAGTAATGTAACCCAAGGTGTAAATGTTCACCCGTGCGAAGCCGGGACGGACCGCTTGTATAATATAGCTGGTAGTATATTCAATAAGTGATGAGATGAGCCAGCAGTTTTACAAACAGGCATGTTTTAAATCTCGCATATATCTATTTGAACTTTCTTAATTCAATATTTCATATCTCATTATTGATTTTAAATTATTTAGTTTGGGGGTTTCGAGTATTTAATTAGAAAACGTAAAACAAATATCTTGCACTTACGAGTAGATACACATAAAACATCGTGAGGAAACCCGCACACCTGAGAGATGTTCTCGATGGTGTGTAAAGCCATGTCAGAGACCTACGGGCGGTTTAAACTCTGACACTAGGTTATTCATCAACTACATGGTAAGAAGAGAAAGTTGGGATCTCAATTGTGCTACTTTTTTCTCATAATTAAACATATCTAAACGGCCAAGTGCAAGTCGGAAACAATCTCAACCGTTCCGCCACAAAAAATGTTGAAATCGTCAACGTCATCCCCCTACCCTTATCCCTATTTATTTGGGGTCGGCGCAGCATGTATTCTTCCTCTACTTTCTAATTGACAAAACAACAGACATCAACGTAATCCTGTAAAGTATCAGTTTTTTCCTTTGGGGCACGGAACCCAAAAATAGTACACTTTACAATCTCTTTCTAATTTACTTCTTGAAGATAATAAATCATCTCTATTAGATATCATTAACAGTTCAAAACTGAAAAGTCCACAATATCATCTTACAACTCACATCAATAATCCCAAACTTTTTTAATAAACTGTCAACCCTAAACCTTACAAACACGCGCCGCCGCGTCGCCCTATAAAAAAAGGTAAACAAAAAATATTGGTGAAATTTTTAAATTTGGAACTGGCGGAAGCACATTCCACGCCCGCCCGCCGTCTATTTCGGTCGTGTCTACGGTTAGCCCTAATAAAAATCTTTTTTTATAATTATGAGAATAAAAATTCCTTTTAGGGTTCCGTGTAGGTTTTTGTTTTGACAGCTGCTTAATGTGGGCCGTCGTTGTAATAACATGTTTTCAACGGGTAAGAGTCATCGGTTTTATGGAAGTGTTGATGTGTTGACTATGGGCTAGTTTCCATTGTTAGACTTCATTATCGTAATAGCGTCTAGCGAATTTCGACGTGTGAGATATCGTTAGAATCCTTACATTGTGCCTTGCCGAATCTTAAAAATAAATCACTGCGCCGACAATATAGCCAAAACAACGCTTCCTCAAGTAGCACTAGCGACCTTGCTCACCGTTACGAACACAACACTATAGGACCGTGTTATTTGGTATCGATTTTCTGCAAAATGGAGGTACTTCCCCATCGGGAAGATCGGAGTTTTATCAAGCCCTAACCTCTTTCTTCCGATCGCCTGATACAATGGAAACAAACTCCAAAGCCTAGTATAAGATGAACATTATTGGGTACCAAGTCGATGAGTGAATAAATAGATGTTAGTGATTGGTCATTAATCATTACGCCTACTGGGTTAGGGACGGGCAGAGGTGGCGAAAGTTCGCTGACATTTCGCCGAAGACGGATTGGCTGACCATGACTGAATCACTGGGCAGTAAGGATAACATACTCCCGACCGTATTTCGGTCACGGAGCCGTCACCACGGAGAGTAGCCAAGTATGCAGGAGATAAAGTACACAAGTGTATACGCAAATGCAAGTGCACTCCCTCTTCCTTCACTCTCATAGTCCTATGGGACGACAATCCGACACGACCTGAGAGAGATCAGGGCCCTAATTCCGAACCGTCAGAAACTGGAGTTTTCAAATCCGTACGGAAAGTCTCCGATCAGAACCTCTAAGCGCTATTAAAAAACTATGAAATGAATAAAGCATGATATATATTTGTCCTTATTTTATAAATTATATCCGTTTTTTTTTTAATTTACTACCACTATGATCTAAGTTAAAGTTTCCGTTCCGATACGGAAAAGTTTTCCAATGTTTCAGAATAAAACTACAGGTGTAGAACCACACGCTGCACCGTGCTCTCCGAAGTACGGGACAGTCACACCACCAACTTCCTAACTCCGGGCTGCTTCTGATAATTTATAAATTTTCCCCGAATCAGGACTCGATCCTGGGACCCCACGCTCAGCAGCCGTTTGCGGTCGCAACACCAAGAAATTAAGTTCAGGGAGTCTGTGACGATATAAGCATATCATCACGACTATGCTCTAAGGCGCCAGGCACTCTGACCATTACGCTTTTCGAGGTCGCAATTGCGCGAGAGCGCCTGGAGTATTTAGGTGATTTTATTTTGTGGATTTGCAACCATGTTATAAAAAACAATAATCTAGTTTACAATGCCTAGTCAATAGTTAGAAATCGGGAGCAAGAACCCTGTCTACCCCAGAACACCTTAACGATAATCGATCGGCAAACATTTCGATATCGGGTCACTAAACAGGCAAGAATAGAAGATTCAATCTACAGGACATCAGACAAAAACGAAAATACATTTGCATTTTTGCAACCGCCCAACAAAATTAAACAATAAAAAAAATAGTAAATAAATTTATTCGAACTGGATTAACATGAATCACGTATTGAATAGATTTAGGTTTTACCTTGCGGAACTCCATTACAATGGATGCAAATAAATTTAATTTGACAGCACGGTTGGCGCGGTGGTCGAGAGACCGACTGCTGCGCTGCGTGTCACGGGTTCGATTCCTGAGCGGAGCAAATATTTGTACGATCTATAGATAATTGCTCCGGGTTTGGCTTATGATTCAATATTATGTCTGTAAACGCACCCACGATACAGCAAGAAAATCCTAATGTGAGGTAAATAAAACAAAAAAAAAACGATATCTACTTCATGTAGTCATGCAATCACCTGTGCACCATCCGTAACAGAATATACAATGACGTCACCAAAGACGTATTAAAATGTGAAAGAAGAATTCGGAGTATTTTGTATGGAGGCGCAGGTTCAAACCCTGTTCACGAGCGCGAACGTAAATTTCTTTCCACAAAAATGTAGAATGTTACAGAGAATTTCCTAACAGAAAAACCCAATAACACTTTTTCCGAAATCCAACCTCCAGCACCCACATTTGTCCACTAACCAGTTTCCTTGATCACATCTCTTAAAAGTTTCTAGAAAGTTCTAATGGGAGTTAAGACTTCTGCCATTTCTTGTTAAGTGACAGAAGGCTGGCCGGGTTGCGCCTACGCCGGGTCAACGGCCGCTGACTCACAGGCCCTTACTTGTAGAGTAGGAGTAAAGTACATTGTGTCCGATATAAAAACGAAAGGTGGACTTTTACGTAATTTTCGCAACACTTGAGTTACTTGTGGCTCCGCCTACCGTTGGCTTGTGAACAACCTAGTTCAGAATTTATAAGAGTCATAAAAACGAAATGAAATATAATTTGTAAAAATATTCATAAGCACGTTTTCCATGTGTGAACTAAAAAATAAACAAGATGAAATTAATTGCAAAATAATAAAAATAACGTCATCCATTAAAAAAAAACTTACTGCCCTATGTTATGAAAATACAAGGATTCGAACAATCCCCCTTACATCTAAATCGGTTCAGGCATCCAGAAGATAAAGTGGTTAAGAAACTCATATACATACATATACACTAAAATCATAACACTCCGTTTTTGGGCAGTCGTGTAAAAAGGGACTCAGATCTTCTTCTGCCTAGCCTTTTCTTAATTACATTGGGTTCGGCTTCCAGTCAAACCGGACGCAGCTTAATACCAGTATTTTAAATGGAGCGACTGCCTATCTGACCTCCACAACCCAGTTACTGGGTAACACTATATCTCGTGGTATGACTGGTTGTCAAACTTTCAGGCCTCTGACTACCCGTAACGGCTGTCATAGATCTTAATTTGACAACCGGGACCATGGACTAATTATAAAGAGGACATGGCTTAAGCGACTGTGCACCGTGATTTTAAGTGAGTCCTGACGTCAAACAACTGTGTGTGTGGCCCGGTCAAGCCACGCCCACTCATGCTCAGTCTGCCAGCAGTCATCCTGTGCATACGACGATCGCGATCACATAGTATTTTTTAATATCCTTCGATATTATTATGAGAAATAAAGAACTGTTGTATTTTATCCTGCAAGAATTACTCGGATAAACATTCTGATGCCATGATAGGCTTCACATTTCATTCGTAAGTAATTTTAGACGCAATTTATTAGGCAAGTTCCAGAAAAATCTATGAAACGTCATATTAGTTCTATCTGTTTACGGAATTTTATTTCTCATAAGAACATATTTAAGTTCACTTATAATGAGATACAAATACTATTAATAAGTTATAATGTTTACCTCTAGAGCGTCGGAAATATTACATAACAAAAAAAGAAAACAAAATTCTTATTAAATTAAATTACACCGTATGCACGTGTTTCTTAAGCTTATTTTTAAATACATTCTTGTTATTGCAGTTTTTTATGTCATTAGGTAATTTGTTGAACAGCTGTGCTCCTTCAAACAATAGCGTTTTTTTGCCATAGTTCGTCCGTGCCGTTATTATTATATATTAGTTCTATAGTTTTTCTATTCGCCGCCAGACGTCGAAACCTTTAAATATCACATAAATAGCTAAAAATGTGATAGAAAAATACTTTTCAGTTGATAATTAAACGTATGAAAGTAGATTTAACACTATACAAAGCTAATTTTGCCAAAAAAATATCGTATTAAGATTTATCATTATTTCAAATTTTGTAATGATAGAATATTCAATAACCGCCATCTACAGTGTAGAAAAGGCAATCCTTGAATAGCCGAGTCGTACTGTAAATTACGATGTTTTGATAATGATATTTCATAACATTTAATACATATGTCATATTATTAACTTTTTTCAATACTATCACGACTAAAATGTAATTATTTTTTAGCGGTGCGATCACTTAATTTTTAATAAAGTTTAAAGACACTAGAGACATCTAGCGTAATTTAGCTGAATGACGTAAGAATGAATTGAATATTGTAACTTTCAGTTTTCCCTATTCACCGCTTGGTTCGTTAATGAAGAAGTGGGCGGCGTTTTCGGCGTTTGTCAGCCCCCCTCACCCCGCAAATCGTCACGCAGTGTTCCTTTAGAAAAGGCCCTTAGAACATCTCCTCTTTATAATTGCTTCATGACCGGGACCGACGGCTTAACGTGCTCAGATCAAACAAACAATATCAGGAGGCGGTGCTATTTCAAAACCAATTTGCAAACGGAAGAGTTTTGAAACTGATCAGCCGGAACTGACGCTGATAGTACCGTACCTATCTATAGTCTATCCAAACACTGTTGCAAGTAACACGGGTGGTCCTATACACAATCCCGCGAATAAACACTACTTAACATCGCCTACATACCCACAACGAATGAATGGCGTATTCAACTGAATACCGACTGACTCATCCATGGCATTCGTCCAAATTATAACCTTATTACGACAATTAGCGCCATGAAACAACCATTGTGGTGGGGTCGTGAACCTTTGGTTGTTCTTTTCGTGTCAATGACTGAATATTTTTTTAATTAAATTTAGTTTAGAAATGGCACACTGTAGCTCGCATTAAAACCTCCCAGAAACATCCAGTGGGACAAAACGGGCAGGACTACATCTGGGATCAATGAATCCCCATTCAGCGAGGTTAGGGGCCGACCATTAATCACGTGAGGCTCAAAGGGGGGGGGGGGGGGGGGGGGTCTGGCAAAAATTACGAATTATCACAATTGTAGTAAGATATAACGTGTATTTATTTTCTGTATTTAAAGATAACACTCTAAAAAATTTAAGATTATTTTTGGGGGTTATTCTTAACACGTAACACAAGGGGGGGGGTTAAAAAATGCTAAAACTACTTCCAAATTGGAGGTAGTTGTTCGGCTGGCTTAAAAAACCTGATGATGGAAGACGTTTCTCTTTTGGTTGTGGGTATGTAGTAACTCGGATGGAATAAGCCAAAAGTATTGTGTTTACAGGTTCAAAGTTTTGGTAAAAATCAACATAACATAGCATCACGCCTGTATTCCCCGAAGGGGTAGGCAGAGGTGTACACACTTGTACACCCACATTTCACCAATGCTGTTATATTAAGTCCCATGTAATAGGTGGTGAGCCTATTGCCATCTACCGGGCACAATTCCAAACTCCGGGCTGCTACTGAGAATTTCCTAACAGAAAAACCCAATAACACTTTGCCCGACCCGGGAATCGAACCCAAGACCTCATGCTCAGCAGTCGCGCTTCGACCACTAGACCAACGAGGCAGGTAAAAATCAAGCGTATATCAATTCAACTAAGGTGCACATTTCATCTTCTTATTGCATGATTGACGACCAACCTTGTGTCAGAGTTAAAACCTCCCGTAGGCGTAACTCAATCGAATTTGGGCTCGATTAATTTGTCTTGTATCAAGGTTCTGATGAAAGACCTAATCAGAAATGCAAAGATGAAGAATGAATTAAAACAAAAAACATTACTCTTTCGCTTTAGTTGTAAGGACGCTGCTGACGCATTAATTTTGTATACTATACTCCTCCCGACCGTATTTCGGTCACGGCGGCCTATCTCCACAGAGATTAGCCAAGTACGCAGGAGATATTACAGTGCACAAGTGTATTCGCAAACACAGGTGCACTCCCTCTTCCTTTACTCTCATATTCCGATGAGACGACACCGACACGACCGGAGAGAGATCAGGCGCAGGACCGACGGCTTTACATGCTCTCCGAAGCACGGGAATGTCACACCACCAACTTCCTGACTCCGGGCTGCTACTGAGAATTTCCTAACAGTAAAATTCAATAACACTTTGCCCGACCTGGGAATCGAACCCAAGACCTCAGGCTCAGCAGCCGCGCTTGCAACCACTAGACCAACGAGGCAGTCAAAAGTTTTTTGTATACTGAGGCGCTCGATTACATTTGCGCGGCGCAGCAGTCAGTCGTCTCTCCGCAACCACAGAGTTAGGTCGTATTTGAGTATATTCCATATTTATGTAACTGGTATATACCAGTAAAATTTATTATAAAATATCCGAATGAGACCTTCATTCCTTGATACCCCTACATAAGCCAACAGCGCCGTCCAAATAAATGCTTTAGTAAATTTTTTTATAGAATTTCTGTTGCTGTACAATTCGCCATGGTCATCAATGAACAGTCGAACCAACCTGTAACGAAGTATAATGAATGTGATCGATGAGGTCACCGGCCGATGGGAGACGCCCATGAATCGATGGGCGAGCCAGTCATTCTGTTTGGAGTATTGTGTTACTATGTACTCTATCATTGGCTGAAAAACTATGATTAATAATGTAGACTAGCTTCTGCCCGCGACTTCGTCTGCCTGACTTCAGAATAGGCACTATGGCAAATTTTAAAACACATTATTTCAGCAATAAATTAAGTTTTAACGCAAATAATTGCATTTTATTCAATCTAATTTGAATTAAGCGCGAAAATGCTCATGGGTGTCATGGCGCCGCTTGTGACGTCACCCTGGGAAAGATTTGGCTAATGTTCAAGCAACAAGTACGGTGGTGATGGATATTTAGTAAGACGTGACGTCATTCGCTTTGATTGGTGTTTCAATTAACATGGCCGATTGCAGTACACTTTTATTTTATTGAAAGACTTACTTATCATAATGATATTAAAACTATGTCATTCTTTAGAATCCTTCGTGCATATATTTTTCTCTAAAACCATTAATCTTTGGTTCTTTACTGTCATCATGCCTATTAGGTCCAGCCGGAATGTTTACCTTAACGTGAATTATAAATATAAATACCATCCCGCCGGTATATCCAAAGAGCTAGGCAGAGGAGTACTGTTGTAAACCAACGTAACACCGATGCTTAAGTCCAATGTGGGCGTGGTGAGCCTATTGCCGTCTACCAAACAATTCAAGACTGCTACTGATAATTTCCTTACAGAGAAACCCAATAACTCTCTGTATCTCTCTAACTGTGCATATTGTTGTTGATCTTTTTTTTAAACAGCTGAATCAGTTTATATAACATTTGGGACCTCTGTAGATAACATACCAAACAAAAAAAATATCATCAAAATCAATTCATAATTGGCGGAATAATGGCATAACAGACATACAAAACAAATATACAGTCGAATTGAGTACCTTTTACTTTTTGAAGTTGGTTAAAAAAGAGCCTTCAACTGCTAAACATTTCTGATCGAATCGAATAGAATAATCTTTATTTACGTCTCTAGCGTTTAAATTTCTGCCTACCCTCATATTTCACATACATACAACTACAATAATAATTTTCCAATTCTTTAGAAGTGATTCCCATCACACGATAGAATAACAAATGACACGTCTATTCCCATGGGCGTCGGTACGGCGACCCCACATCGATCGACCTTCGTAAAGAGGGTAGTACGAAGAAAACGATACGTGACGTGATTGAAGGGAGCGTTTCTTGGAATCGTTTCGTTTATTGATGTTGCTTTGAGTAATATAAAACGAAAAAAAGAAAAAAATACTCAATGTTTTCGTTTTTTTACACGACTGCCTCAAAAAGGGAGTGTTATATTTTTAGGGTTTATGTATGTTTGAGAGTATTTTTATTCCACCATATCTTCTAAACGACTGAGCCGATTTAGATGTATATCGGACGGGTATCGTTAAAATCCTTATACTTTATTGGGTAACATAGGCTATTTTGATTTTAAAATAATAATATTAAAGTTACGGTACACAAAAACGTATAAAATAATAAATAACGAATAAAATATACATTTATGAATGTTTCACACTAGGTACTGTCCCTAGACTGCGATGAAAATTCTTCAGTGCCTTGTGTTTCACTTTTTAGTAAACAAATGGCATGTTTTTTTTCCCCTTTTATTAGAGTTTCATATAACAGCATCACGCTTGTATTTATCGAAGGGATAGGCACTGCATTGGTGTGCCTACCTAAACAGTCCTAATAGAAAAACTAAATACTCGCAACACTGCCCGACCCGACAATGGAAGCGCTTAGGATCACTTTACATTTTTGAGAATATACTATATGTTCGGAAGAATTTGCACATGTAAGAAGCGATTTCCACGATAGGAACACGCGTTTCAAACATAAAATTGTGGTACCTAAATTTAGATTAGCAAAAACAAATAATTCATTTATGGGAAATGGTGTACGTTTTTATAACAAACTGCCAAAGTCAATAACTGATCTAACCGAGACAAAGTTTAAAACCCACATTAAACGCGTACTTATTCAAAAAGCCTATTATAAGACCAAAGACTACGTTGCTGATAGGGATGTTTGGCTATAACACCTTCTGCACATGTGGCTTCCTTGGCTACTCACTGACAATGTACGTGTAATTTCTATCACACTTCTAATGATATTTTTACTTAGTTTTTTTGCATAATATACCTCTTTCAATCTTTGCTTTCTTTTTTTGTTTTTAACTTTTGTTAAACTTACATAAAATATTTGACGGATATTATGCATTGTTTTATATAGCTTCTTTAGCTTCAACATTTTGTAAATGTGAGAACGCAGTAAACTTGTCAAATGCGCTACTCATTTATATTAGTGACTGCATCCAAGATTACGTTGTTTTTACATCCCGCCCAAAATTGTATCTACAGAAATTGTAAAAGATATACAGTTTAAAAGAGTAACCATGGAGTTTCTTGCCGGTTCTTCTCCATAGGAAGCGACTTTTTGGAACCGTGCACGTAAATTCTGACTTTTCATAAGTGCCTTTGTATGGTTTATATGAAATAAAAACCTTTGACTTTGACTTTTGACTTTGATCACTAAACCAAAGAGGCGGTTAGTATAGAGATTGAAGTGGAATAAATAATTTTATTTCATTTCAACAGGTATGTACAAAGACTTAACATTGGTCGACCTTTTAAAAAAGAGGGTAGATCGAATAAACGATAAGTGAAGTCATCGTCCATTGTATTTTAAGGTATTATTTTGGGGAACGTTTCTAAGAATTCCTTTTGTTCGAATAAAATTATTACCTATGTGTAATTGTTATGAACGGTGTTTTTAGTGTAAAAAAAAGTTTTTATGCTAAAAAAAGTCTTAGTAGCAGCCAGGAGTTTGGAAGTGTCTCCGATAGATGGCAATAATTTCAATACCATGGTATCAGTAGGGTATATCTCTGTCTAACCTTTCGGAAAATAGAAGGGTGATGTTTTGAGGGCGGCGGTAATGTCGCCCACCGTGGGATTTGTTTGTGATTTTATACATTACAACTTACTTGTACATGTAAACAGCATTGTTATTGACCAAATAGGTTTCTTGGATCTAAATCTCAAGTCACCAAGGAACAAAAGAATGTCCAGTATTAGGAATTTCTCCTAGTATAGTGTGTGCGTTTACAGACAAATTTCACATGCACAAACACGTAGACCCGGAAGAATTATTTATAGATTATACTAATGTTTGTCAATGACATCCGGCCCGGAAGTTAGTCTATCGACAACATCGGCAGTGGCTGCGTTAAAAGAGTTCTTTAAATTGAAAATGGAATTAGAGGATCGATTAATTGCAGGCCTATTGTGTGTTCCTGGGTTTCGAAAATAAATATTTAAAAAAAAACTTTGTGTCAACGCGGACGTAAACGTACATCTACTAGGACTACACTCTGCCTACCCTTCTGAATTATATCTTAGAAATGTCTCGTTTAATTAATAAAACAAATAAACCTGACAAACAAAGAAACGGTACGGCGTTCACAAAGGCGAGTCAACGCGTGCGTGTCGTATTGATTTCCTACCCAGCCTAGTGGCGCCCGGCTGGGACTAGTGGCGCCCGCCGCGGGGCAGGGTTTTTATTACTGTTTGCGTTGAACACTTTTGTAATGTAACGTTATTTGCTAGAGAGAGAGAGAGAGAGAAGTAATTGGATTCTGTTGTTTTAGTGTAGATTTAATAAAAAAAAGAAGAGCAAGGAATGCTATATTGTAGTAATCAAATCTGTGTTGAAACAAACATAATTTGTAGTAACCGGTGAACAACAATTAATAAAAATATGCCTCGCGAAAGTTATTATACAAATAATTGAATGGCTTTAAAATTCTTACAAAATCAATTTTAACGTACAAAATAATCATATGATTAAACACTGAATTCACTTTACCTAGTACATTTAAGTTTTTGCTACAAAGATATAGTTCCTCGCGTTATCTACCCTCTCCGACTAATCAAAAACACCTACTCCCAATCACACAAATCACACCACTTCTAATCTCCAAAGTCGGGTAGTACAACAAAACAAAGGCTTTGTCTTATCTGACGCGTTCACCCCAATTCGCGGGGGCGGAATTAGGTCAGTTATATACGCAGTACCCGAGTTGCAGGTCGATGTACTATGGATGAAAGAGATAAGTATAGAGCTAGCTAGCTTTAGATGCTTTCGATAGAGTTGTGCGTGTCGTCGGGGGTTGTGTAGTGCAATAAACTTGGTATAAACACGATCACAGCGTCAGTTGGCTGCGCAGAAGTTCATTGTTTTGGCTGTATACTTCGCTCCAACTACCCACATATAAATTAATTTGAGAATCTGTCTCCGTAATAGCTTTACGCAAATTAAAATTACAAATAATTTATTGTTACTGTCAGCTTGTATCATCCCACTGCTGGGTAAAGGCTTTCCCCCGTGATTTCCATGTCCAGAGCTATTGTGTTTCATCACAAACAAGTAATTATTAAAGTAGTAATCGGGTTTAACTCCGATTTAAGTATTTTAAGCCGGCATTTCGACCAAAGTACCAGTGAACCTATGACCACGGCAGTTGTATAGCTACTTAAATAACCTATAGTGATAGCATGGCGTGGTGTAATAAGGTTGGTTTCCGGTTCACGCCTCAAACTGGGTTGGTAACTCCGATGTCACGCAAACTAAACATAGTACCATACCTATGTAAATTTTGTGGTTGCCATGTTAGGAAGTAATACTGCGTTCCCTCGCTTTGCGTTACTTTAGCATTATCAATGATTCGCAGGTGCTTTCGAATACAAAACCACGATATAGAATTAGTGACTTTTCAAATTCGAGTAGAACAATCAACACATTATGAGTAACTCATAAAAAAAAAGAAGATAAATGAACGAAGATAAAAGTTAGTCTTTTGTTTCATACCTCTACGGATGCATCAGCAGTTGCCGTAGCTTTGATTACTTTTATTTTATTTGGGAAAATAAACGGTTACACATAACATGTTATGGTATAGAACTTAAAACTGAAAAGCAGTATAAATGTGTAACCGACACCATTTTCCACATAATATAAAAAAGTTAAACAAACAAAATTACAGTACCAGGGATATCATTTGCGCTTAAGAGGAATTGCTGCGCCATTAACATTGAGGATAAAACACGGTGCCCCCTAATGCCAACACAATGCTTCCTACAGCAGCACTGGTGACCTTGCTCACCGTTACGAACACAAAACTACAGAGCAGTTTTATTTGTCCACAATTTACTGCAAAGTTGAGGTATATTCGACCACGAAATTGCTTTACCATATTTGACAAAAACTTCCAGTAAATTAAAATGTGAAAAGGTTGACAGTATCTGACTGACACTTTGATCTTGTAAGCGAAAATAGACCTTGTCATATTATGATGTGCAAAAGAAATTCAGCATTAGGGTGGTAAAGCAATTGTATGCTCGACTTTACATCCTCAGTTCTTTCTTATAGACAAAGATTTTCAAATACCCTCACATGTTCCCAAACACACTTTGTTCACAAAGTACATACAAATTCAAATGCACAGACAGTACTAACCTATAAAATAGGCACATTACGCCGACACTTCACGCAATCAACTCTGTACTATAAATAGTAGGACATAAAATTCAAATCACCTTTCTATATCACTGCGATATATGTAGGTTTACGACCGTATATTGTGTTTGACACATGTGCGGGTAGTTCGATGTTTATAGTGAGAGACACGCAATCTATGGCAAAAGCAACATTTATATGATTATTACTGCCTTTCTTCTTCATAGTTTAAGTGACCGCAAGCGCAGAACTTGGATTCGGTTCCCGGGTCAGGCAGTGTTATTCGGTTTTCCTGCTGGGAAATTCGCAGAAGCCCGGGGTTTGGATTGTGCCTGGTTGAAAACGATAGTCTTACCACATATTACGTGGTACTTAATAACAGCATTGGTGAAATGTGGGTGTACAACTGACCCTTCTAAGAATGCAGACGTGATGCTATGTGGTGTCATTTAAAACACATGGATTGCATAAACCCTCATACAACGCAGCCATCTTTAAAAGCGTAAACACAATTGTTAGTATAAACATACGTCATATGACCACAGATGAGTTAGAAGTGGAATGTTATCGGAACAAACAGCCAATCAGAAGCGAGCTGCATAAAAACTAGTAAAACTTTGCCCGACCTAGGAATCGAACCAGGACCTGCTCCGCAGTCGCGTGAGATCACTAGACCAACGACCCACTAAGCTATTCACTTCACGAAAGAATGCGACAGTCACAATTTATCGACCACGTTTAACAAAGGGACAGCTAATTGCGTAAATTGAAAGAAAACTTTTTAGAGTTTGATTAGCTAACAATATGACCCGACCTCTCTTGACCTCCAAGAGGTCGAGATGGCTTAGTGGTCAGAGCGCCTGGAGTATTTATACGGGAGGCGCAAGTTCGAATCCTGTTCGCGACCGTATTCTTTTTCCATTTAATATAATAACTTTAGAGTTCGCTAAGCATGCGTTAATGCTTTTCAAAGATTTATCTTGAATTAACAATATGACTTTCACGGTTGTAAGCAAATACAATTGCTGATTTCGGATGATGAAGAAGACTACCACGTTACGTCACATGGAATGGATCGATATCCGGTAGAAAGTGAAGATTGTGTATGATTCACAGATAACATCTAAAGCATTTCATTGTCCCATGACTCACATAGACAGGTAAGTTGTTATGATTTATAATAATTGATACCAAACGTAAAAAGTCGTTGAAAATCTACTGAACTTTACAATTTGAAAGCAAAAGAAATATCATATATTTTATAAACGCAAAATACCAATATGGCTCATTTCTATTTCTAATTTAAATTTTACGGGTAGCTGGTGTAGAACCAGTAGAGAATACTCCGGGTTGTTACGCACACCCAAACACTATAATATATATAGATAATAATAAAAACTATCTTGCCTCTTGCACTAAAAGGTAATATATTTTGCTTTTTTAAATATACATATAATGCGTTTTTTTTTGCCGATGCGACTGTGCTCGCCACCTTTTAACTTCAAGTTTCTTTTTTTATTTACAAATTCTCAGCAACAAACACCTCAAAGTTGTTCATTTCAAGCTCAAAATTCAAACGACATTTAGTCTCAGACACACAGAGCACTCCATTCCGTCACTGCTCCATGTACGGTCATAACGTGTCAAGTCACGTTGCATCGTCTCGAGTCTCGACACACAATCGATTCTCTAACACTATGAGACCTGAATACCTAAGATGTTTACTGTTCAACTATTTATTTCTACATACTTCTGAAGGCTAATGCGCCGGGAGGAGGTTCATGTGAAGTGGAAAGTTTTGAGTATGAATGTGGATGGCTATAACAGTAGATGAAGACCGACTGACTGCCTCGTTGGTCTAGTAGTCGCAAGCGCGGCTGCTGAGCGTGAGGTCCTGGGTTCGATTCCCAGGTCGGGCAAAGTGTTATTGGGTTTTTCTATTAGGAAATTCTCAGTAGCTGCCCGGAGTCAGGATGTTGGTGGTGTGATACCCCCGTGCTTCGGAGAGCACGTAAAGCCGTCGGTCCTGCGCCTGATCTCTCTCCCTCCGGTCGTGTCGGATTGCCGTCCCATCGGAATATGAGAGTGAAGGAAGGCACCTGAGTTTGCGCATGCACTTGTGCACTATAATACCTTCTACGTACTTGGCTAATCTCCGTGGAGATAGGTCGCCGTGACCGAAACACGGTCGGAGTATTTTTTTTATTAAATAGAAGTCCGAGGAAACGGTAGATGGATTGAGCTAAAGATGATATGGTTAGAAAGGGAGTGACTGCCGATATGATGGCTGATAGAGATGTATGGAAGAATACATGCTGCGCCGACCACAAATAAATTAGGTGATGATAATAATTTAGAAGGCAAACGGGGCTTGATGAGCAATCTGGAAGACGCAATTATAGCTCGTAGCTGTAGTCGTTAAATAAATGTGAGGTTAAGCAACGCTTGGCGCGGTGATCCCTTAGATCAGTGACCGCTACGTATTTTAATTTGAACGTCTCCAAAATTCACAGGACCATTCATATTAATTATAGTTCAACGGTTATTACTCACGTGTATTTTCCGGGATTGCCCGACGCCCTTAGTCATGAGCTAATCCCGCGGCGATGTCATGAGACAAAGTATTGACTTAGAGCTCCGTTCGAGTTCGAAACTAGTCGGTCAACCCCTAAAAACGCACGTAAGTAATAATTAATTCACAAAACCGTCGGTCCCGACAGCCAATGGCGGCCGGTGACTCCATTTCTATAAAATCTTTGTGCACTTTTTCTTTTAAATAAAAAGGCACTCAAAAAACGAACCAACGCAAAAATGAAAGTCAAACCACAGCCTAATCAAATAAGTGGGTCAACCAGCAAAAGTATATACTTTAGCACTGAGTTACTTTAAAACAAAGGATTTAATGATAATATCTCCGTTTCTCAGACTGTTGCGTTTGAAGAACTGAGGCGTGGGAAGCTGGCTGAAGGCATAGACGACAGCGAGAGAAAAGAAAAAAACATAACATCACGCGACTAGGGTAGTATTCCCAGTTCCTGTGATTTTATAGTTCTATTTTCAAAATATGTGCTATGGAGCGCAGCATACAGTGCGAATTAAATAAATGTCCCCTCTGAAGTAAGGCCTTTCGCGTGTCGCGCATGCGCACTACTGTTTTGGTCGTACTATTGACTACCGAGTAGGTCTTCTTAGACAACTTCAGAAGGGCACACTTATTTAATTCCTACTGTACTTGGTGTTAAACTAACAAAACACGTTCAAAACACCACACGATACAGGAACCACTGACTTAGCAAAGTTGAAGTGGGACTGGGCTGGCCGTGTCTGCCGTATGCCCGATCAAGGGGCCAAGATCACCACTAGGTGGAGCCATGACACAACCAGAGTCGTGGTAGACCTCGAAGAAGACAAAGAGATTTGGAAAAAAATGGAACACATTAGCTCTAGACAGACAGACATGGAAATCAAGGGAAGGCATTTGCCCAATAGTGATATGACACAGGATGACAGTAACAGTGTCATTAACGAATACTGAATTAAAAATATCCATACATACACGATTATAACAACACTGGTAATTTGATGACTGATGATATTCCGATACGGAAACTTCCGACAGTTGAGTATACCCCTGCTGGTGTCCCATGTTTGCGGGATGTCCAATTTTTGAGCTAAAAACCAATACGGGACACACGGAACGGTAAATGATGCCCTAAAAAACTGGTACTTCATTTTCAATAATCAAAAATATGTCTAAGTTTCTAACTTGTACCAAACATATTGTGAAATTGCACTATAAAGCTACTCTAAAACGACTTTACAAATTACATTTAATATATAAAATATAACTGTTGTAATTGTTATTAATAATAATTGAAATCAATGAAAATTTTCTAATAACTACAATAAATATGTCATAACATGCACGGACCTTATGGTTGATGAACAACCTAGTGTCAGAGTTTAAGCCACCCATCGTAGGTCTCTGACACGCAGTGGCGTGCATTGCATATAGGCAAATAGGCAGTGCCTACCTCAAAAAATTACCTAAATACAACCTATATCACAGTAAACTGTGATACAGGTTGTATTTAGGTAATTTTTTGTGCTGTAAACAAGCGATATATCCTACTAAAATTATGAATGCGACAATTTTTAAGAATGGATGAATATTTGTTCCCGTTTCACACAATAACTACTGGACGGATTTGGATAAAATTTGACACACATATAGTTTATAACCTTGTTATCCCGGCTGGACTCTATTCCGAAGTCCATGCAGACCAAGTCGGGGACAGAAGCTACTTAGTTAATATATAATATGCACATAATTTCGATGTCAATGGTGCACGATGCGATGTGTATGAGTGATCATAATAATCTATTACTTATTACACTCCTAATGACCTTAGATTTAACTGTAGGTGCAAATCATTTAAATCAACCTAACCATACCTATTCACCTAACTTCCGTTTCAAATCAAAACAAGCCTTGAAGTCTATTAGTGTATGAATCACTCGCAAAATTCAAAGCCACATCACGAGTCCACGCGATAATTTCGGACATAATTACAAACTTTGGGAGGTGAGGCTCGAAAAATGTGGAGCTGTCGTGACTGAGGAAGTATCTCTAAGAAAATCGTAGCTAAGTAACACTGCTCTGTAGTATCGGTTACCAGTGCTCCTTGAAAGCGTTGTGTACTGGTAGCAAGGGTACCGTGTTGTTGTGGTGTTTGTCTCCTATATTGCTGGCGCAGCAATAGGTATGATGACTGATTTTGAAATTACCATCTATAATATAAGTACACGTCTATTATTTTCGAAAAACACATTATTTCAGCAATAAACTAAGTTTTAACGCAGATTATTGTATTTTAATCTGTCTAATTTAAATTACGCGGTAACGCTCATGGGTGTCATAGCGCCGCTTATGATGGGTTGTGACGTCACGCTTCGATAACATTTGACTAAACTTCAAACAAAACCACGGCAGTGATTGACATTCAATTGAGGCGTGACGTCACTAGCTGTGATTGGCGTTTCAGTCAACATGGCCGATTGCAGTATTTTATGCTTTTATTTTATTGAAAATCTTAATGTTTATATTAAAAATAGGTATTTTTTTAAGAATCCTGTGTAACATATATTTTTCTCTAAAACCATTTATTCTTTGATTTTTTTATACTGTCATCATGCCTATTTCTCTTACAGGACAACGCGCCAGTGATACCCCTGGTATTGCAAGCGTCCATAGGTAATGTTCGTCGGCATGGATGGATTACCTATAGAAGTCGTAGTTGAGAGACACTCCTCGGGGTATTTTTTTGTTCGTCATAATTTTGATTGCTTACAGCTGCATCGAATCGAATAACGTACACAAGTATTAGAATCACAGATTATAAAAGTACCGCGTACATATATATGCCTAGCCTTTTCCCAATTACATTGGGGTCGGCTTCCAGTCAAACCGGATGCAGCTTAATTCTAGTAGTTTACATGGAGCGACTGCCTATCTGACCTCCACAACCCAGTTAAAATAGTGGGTGACACGATATCTACACGACCCGAAACGGCTGTAATGGATCTTAATTTGACAGCCGGGACCGGGCTTAACGTGCTCTCCGAGGCACGGAAGGATCTCGGTATAAAACGAGGGTCACCCATCCTCAGACCGACCGCGGCAAGCGTAACTTAACCTCGATCGATCGATCTGCGCGGCTGTTACTTAGCCACGAGCCCCTCAAATAAAGTACCGCGTACAAAACCCACTAATACTGCATTTGCGTACCCATACTGCGGACAGGAGTCCCTCGTCTGCGCACGCCTTTATTATGATGTGGAGGTCATATAGCAATGGTAGTAACTCGGCGCATACAGATATTTTGTATACTAACTTTCGGATATAAAGGCGAAGGCAAAACCTATCACGATTCTTCGGAACGTAAAACAATATAATTTGAATCAACTTTATATTTTTATACTGTATTTTGTTACCCTGGATTTTTGCAAGAACTAATGTGTAAAACAAGATGAAATTATTAAAATAAATAAAAAAGCACGCCTCCCATTTAATAAATCTAATCTTGTTCCCCGGGACAATGTAAGGATTCTAACGATACCACACCATACACGGAAAAAGGTGGAAGAAGGTTTAGACATTTAGAAATTATAGTGGAATTAAGAAACTCATAAACACACTAACATACATACATGAACGCTAAAAACATAACACTCCTTATTTTCCGTTATTCAAAATAAATTGTGCTGTTTGAAGGTTAACAATAAAAAAATAACAAAGCCAGAACGTATTCACCCTCCACCTTCAACGCCTCCGATATGTTTTGGCTGGCAAGAAGAAGCGGCGCAAATCGGAATAGCAGCTGCATTTACCGTGCAGGCTATGATGTGTCGAATGCATCAACAGACCCCACCATCAGTGTGCAGGCCACAGTAGGTCTGCACAAATACCCGGTGTGCACTCCCAAGTAAGGCACGCATTCGTCTCGAACTTGTTGAACTACCAAAGTCCGTCAAATCACCCTGAATCTAGGTATCCCCACGATGTTTTCCTTCACCGTTCTCTTAGTAACAATTTCAGGCAGTTATGTCTTACTTCCTACGTGAAAGGTTAACTCATATCCCTGACACTTCATTACGTATGATGTCATATACAAGTGCAAATTAATGTCAATGTCGTTGGTCAATCAGCTGGTGGTCTGCACGAGTTATCTGTCTTGTTTTACCAAATATATCTTGAAAGTGTGGACATTAATGCTAGTTTTAATCTCATATCACATACATACTGCCTATTGTCAGGCATAACGAGTTTGTCATGCTCGCTAAAATGTCCTGCTGATGGTGGTAAGCGAGGCTGATGTGCGCGTCATGCTCGTGAACGGTTGCTGTCAGTCGGGATTGGTCGGCTCCTAACTGCCTTGGCAATCATTTTATAAGGTTATATAAGTAAGCTTTCCTTTCTTATCTTGCTCATTAACCTGCATTATTCTCACATTACCTTATTTATTGTTAAACCAATTTATTTTAAAAAGAGTGTCTGGAGTTTTTTGCCGGCTCTTCTCCATAAGATCAACGCCTTGGAACCGTGCACCTAGTTTGACTTTTCATAAGTGCCTGTAATATGGTTTATTTGAATTTAAATTTAAAAGATATTGTACATATTAGAGTAGCCTTCTAGTAGCTAGTTTTAGGATCAGTGATCAGCGATTTTAATCACTTTTCATATAGCAACTGAACTCTAAAACGCCAAAATGTGATGTAGCATTGCTGGAGTCGTTGTAAGAGAGTGCTTTCAGGAGATATTAAGTAGAACTGTTTGAACCAAAGGAGAGAAAGATGAAAATAGAAGTCAGTCCGATACACAGACGCCTATTGAAACACTTGCAGATGTTTTGCTAAATAAATTGGTCTATTGTGGTGGCCAAGTGGTTACTGGGCCGCCTCCTGAGCCACAGGTTGTGGGTCTAAACCTGGTTTGTAACAATGCCAGTTTTTCAATGTTATATGTACTTTCTTAGTTAATCTAAGACGTCACAGATATTCGGTGAAGGGTAAAATACAGTGAGAAAACCTAATGGCCCGAAATCGGCAAGCCACAGTGAGCTAGCGTGGTGATCAATGCTCGTGCCTTCTCTGTATGAGATGGGGCTCGCGCCCAGTAGTGGGACAGTTATAGAATGGTTATATTATGTAGCTCTTGTAGTGTAGTGTTCGCAACGGTGAGCAAGGTCGCTAGCTTGAGGAAATGTTGTATTGGCAGTACGGGGGGCATTTACATCCCCTGTATTGCCAGCGCAGCGGTTTATTTAACAGGGTTAGCAGTCCTTGGTGTTGTGTGTACGGGTTACGATAACCGTTTGGCATCAGGAAGGCCGTGCGAATGTTTGCCATCATAGTGGTATAAAAACCAACAGCCCTTCTCAACCGCATATGAGGATTTGGCAGTGGCACTGGCAAATCTGAGTGACGGTCTTATACTTGTCTAATGAACTTTCAATTTTATTTTTACCTAGAAATGGAGCCATCTGTATCGCCAGAGATTTCAGCAGACTTCTAGTAAACTATTAAACAATATTTACTTATAAGTACTATCGCTTCTAGAAGGAATTACACTGACCTTATTGATGGTATTCTCCAAAAAGATCAGATGAGTACTACATGCAACCAGGGCACATGTATGAACGTGGACGAAGGAAATGGAGTATGTAAGGATCATAGCAGGTGGCGTTTAGCAATTTCCGTTTACACCATGACTTTACGTAAGTATGTAGCTACTAGTTCTTTACACATTACTAATGACGTCAGGACGTGTGAATTCATGTCAATGCTATGTAATCAATCAGTTGATTGCACAAGTTGTTGAGAACTTCAGTTAATCAGGTCTACTCGCGGCGTCGCGACCTCGTTATGTAAAGAGCTATCACTTGAAGTCCTGGTATATAATTAGGAGGAAAACTATGATAAGTATCTCTTACACCTATCACCCACTGCTGGGCACTATACGCCTCTTTGCTTATTCCAATCTCCAACCAGCGACGGTAACAATATCATCCGCCCATCTCGCTGCCGGAAGGCATTTTTTTTTTTTTTTTCAAATGTGCAATGTTGCGAACTCTAAGATACAGTTTTTTGTAGAGAACATACGATACAATTATAAGCAGGATTTTAAACAGCGCCGCTCTGCCGAATAATCTATATCTTTATACAGTGAGCAATGGATGACGATGACGTCACCATAAGACGTTAGAATGTGGAAGAAGAATTAGGAATAGCGAGCAGAAATCTGGATAATCTTAGTTGGTAAAGCGCTTGGAGATTTTCATCAGGGAGGCGCAGGTTTCAATCTTACTCACGACAAATGTTTCTATCTTCAACAAACCTGTGATCGGTGACATTGTTATTTAAACATATTTATGTATTTGTCACTTCCGCCGCCCGCTGACAGTGCGACCCCGCCCCACGCTCTGTTAAAGTTGACATTGACATAAATTCCCCCATGACATCACACATGACATAATGTGGACTAGTGAATGATACTAGTTTTAGATCATTCTACGTTAGCGAATCGGTACCGGTTGTAGAAAATTTATTTTGCCCTAAGGACGTCGCACTTTCCAGTAGTTATTGTTCGCGTTCTGATTTGTACCTTTGATCGAAACGCCCCCAATGACTCGATTTTGGAGCATATTTGCATACAGCATTATAACAAACTCACGCCTTTTGCCATGGGTATAGGTAGAAACTATATAACGCCACCCTGCTACGATCCTTAAATACTATTTTTGTTTGGTCTACGTTCATACATCTAGTCTTAGAGGACCAGACGGGAGACGCCTTTTGACTAAATATCGAACAAATTTGCTCGCCACTTTTGGCGGGGGGTGAGGTAAAACACAAGCACAAAAGAACATGTGCTAAAGCGAAAATAGCTCTCGTCATTACATTAACAGTATTAAAACACTTAAAAAAACTAAACACAAACAAAAAATTGTGTCACACACGATTAAAATCGTGTACTATAATTGTAACCATACTGGTAAAAGGTACATTTATATGATTGGGAATCAAATGCCAGTGGCGAGAGGAGTACGCCCGCTAAAACTACTCCAGTACTAATTCTTTCAAGCATCCAGTCATACACTCGAGCCAGTTGTGAGGGCGAAGCACCTGACCTTTTTACAGGACATCACTAATAAGGTCAGCGTATACCCACCCATCTAAAGAGTCCCCAACATGCATGTCCACTTACACCTGCCTTACAGATCTCTTTCATTCATCCTTTCCCCATGACCAAATCTAAGCATACTCTTTTCAATTCTGTCACTACATATTATTTCAAACCGCAACGTTGTCGTATCACATCATTCCTCGATTTATCATTCATAGTTACACCACACATACTTCGCCAGGAACGCATTTCTACAGCATTTATTCTACTTTCATCAAGTTAGTTGTTCTGAATTTTTATACCGTTATTATTTAGGGTTCAAATAACTCTTGTTTTAAGAACAATTACCTCAGCATTGCTCTGCTTTTTGCTATTTTGCAAAGCGGATTCATGGCAATAGGTTTCGTCATAAAACCATTACCTGTTATTTATTTCTCGTCCTGATTTAGTCAAAAGTTATTTGGAGTGGAGGCAATATGGCGTTTTTCTTTTGCATTCTTCTCTGTCAGTCGTCACCCCCCTCATCAAGTCATGTTCATTGCTCAGACACTGTTTTTTAAACGACCTATTTAATCCAATCTTAGGTACTTAAATTAATCGTGGACTGCGGGCGGCGGGCATGGGTGGTTCGCCGCGCAATCCAGCCCGAGATGGCCACGCACGTGCGACATGGGAAGGTTTTTGAGCAGGCTAACTGTGGCCGGCCTGCACAAATCCCGGAGTGGACCATAACCTGCCGAGGTCGCGGTGATTGCTGCAACGAACCCGGGACCTCGGCAAAGGTTGTAGTAGGACCGTGTGGTTTTTAGTCGGTAGGAGTCCGGCACAGCGTCCATGATGGAAAAAAAGGTACTTATATTAATGTGCGACATGAATTGTTTGTTATCACAACCATACTTGTAAGATAAGTTTTTTCATCAAAATCGATAACTCCAAGCTTGGCGCCTACAGAAGTGTATCTAATTATAGTGTGATTGTTATATACAACGGAATTCCATTATTTAAATGGATTGCTCGTAGCCCGACGCAATCAATGCTCGATAAGCAACAATTGACGCGAACAACCCATAGATAGGATCGCTCAAAGCTATCATATTTGAGTATTCATCATCGGCCACACCGTCACTTACTATCAGGCGAGTCGGTGGCCAAACGTAGATACATATTTAATAAAAAAAAACGTGCTTCGTAGGGCACGAATTTTCGTTGTTTTCACGTTTTTGGGTGAACAAAACTCAAAGAACTCGCGTCATCGTCACCGCACGCTTCCCACGAGCTATATGTATACTGTGTATATATGTGTACAACGATAATAAGAAGCGATACAATTCACAAGTTACTTAGTTTTCACTTCCATCAGCAGTTCCCAAAGACAGCCGCGCATTTTTTTTTACTAACATGTATGCTTGCGTTTGACCGCCATCTCGCCTGATGTTTGTTAAGCGATAATGCGGTCTACGATGGAGCACGCTTGCCCAGAAGAAACCAATTCTCTCGGGTCTTGAAGACACCCAAGATTTTATAAAGTGTGCGTTATAGATGATGTATTTTAGATTTAGAGCTTGGATAATCATCATCATCACCCCCCTGTCATTATCCCAATTTATTTGGGGTCGGCGCAGCATACCTATATCTGGCAAGCTGCTAATGTTTTGGCTATGTTTCATGACCAGCCGCCTGACTGACGTCACCCCTCATTGGGAATGCTGTTGTTGGTGGTAACCGCTTGGATAATATGTGAGAAAAACGTCTTTAACAAACAGACTGACATGGCCAAATTACATAATTATGGATATACATTGCTGGCGAGTGTGTTGCACTATTTCTTTTTCCCAGTTAAAGCGGTAAGGAAGTAAGGAGCGGTAAACGATAGGCCTATTTGGGGCTGTTTTTGATTATTTTACAACAATAAAACCCTTGTAATAATTAATCAGCAATTTCAAACAACACAATTCAAAAGAAAAACGGGAACTGTTTGCAATAAAATACAATTACGTCATAAAAATGCATTTTTTTTTTTTGTGACGCCGCTTATAAAAATCCCGCTCGCAGTGTGACCGAACTTGTACAACAATTAATTAACATATTCATGAGAATAGCAGACGGAGGAGTGACGACCCAGTGTAATGGAGACAATTTATTATAATTTATTAATTTTATTTATGACACTCTCTCTGTTTACATATTCTTACATGATCGCTTCAGAGATCATTTATTTATTTATTTAAACAACAAAATAAGCTTACAGCTGTACACCAAATCGCTTACAATTTTTACGTGACACATTTTTTATTATTAATTTCAATACACGTAAATCTAAACAATAGAATAGTATCTCAAATTAAACAATAAACAAAATTAATACGACTTTAATACCTATGATCTAAAAATAACCTAACATTCCTCCGAATCAAAAAATTTGTCAGCATCCAGTCTAGCATTTACTAAATCATTAATTATAGTGATTGCTTCGGCGGTTGGACAATTTTTTTCGTAAGGAGAACGCCGAGCAGGTGGATAACAGAAGAGTCAGTGCTGACGCCGTCCACTGCCCCGCGTGTATCGGTCAGGCAGATAAAAAAACATTGTTTCGCGTACCGATGGCTTGTCCACTTTATTAGCTAGCAACAGGTAGTCATGTATTAAATGCACATAATCATCAAGCTGTTTCAAATTCTATGTTTTGTAGGAAGTTTTTTTTTTTCTTTTTAATGGCTTTACTTTTTGCCGACAACTCGCCAGTTATTAAGCGACGGTGTGGTCGAGGATGGAGCACGTAGGAACAAATCTACTTACTCTAGCTTTGAATATGCCTAGATTGTGTTTCTCTAATGCTTCGTTGGTCTAGTGGTCGCAAGCGCGGCTGCTGAGCGTGAGGTCCTGGGTTCGATTTCCAGGTTGTTCAAACAGATTTTGGGTTTTTCTGTTAGGAAATTCTCAGTAGCAGCCCGGAGTCAGAAAGTTGGTGATGGGAAACCCCCGTGCTTCGGAGAGCACGTAAAGCCTGAGTCCTGCGCCTGATTTCTCTCCGGTCGTGTCGAATTGTCGTCCCATCGGAATATGAGAATGAAGGAAAAGGTGACGCACCTGTGTTTGCGCATACACTTGTGCACTATAATATCTCCTATGTATTTGGCTAATCTCCGTGAAGATAGGTCAAGGAATCGCCGTGACCGAAATACGGTTTGGAGGAGGAGGGGAGAGGTATTTCTCAGGAGACACGGGAGTTTCATGAACATCACGCAATTCCAAACTCCGGGGTGCTGGTGAGAATGTCCTATCAGACACGTCCAAAGATTCAGTCCAGTCCGATCAACAGCCGCCCCTTTATTTATATGTGCATATTCCACCAAACCAATCGTGTGGTTGTGGCTTCACCAGTTTCGGGATCGCTGTTGCATTTAATGTCATGGATTTTCTTAGTTAATCTAACTAACGTGAAGGAAAACATCGTGAGACTTATTGGTCTGACGCAAACCCGTAGTGAGCTAGCGTGGTGATTAATGCTCGTGCCTTCTCTTTAGGAAAAGAGGCCCGCGCCCTGCAGTGTGACAGTGCATCTTCATTCACCTGCCTTTATCCCAATTTATTTGGGGTCGACGTAGGATGTATTCTTCTTCCATACATCTCTATTAGCTGTCTATATCGTCAGCCACTCCTTTTCGAGCCATATCATCTTTGTCACAATCCATCCATCGTTTCCTCGGTCTTCCTCTGCGTCACATAATTCTCATCCCTCCGCATTACATGACCATACAATGCCAAAGGATTTCTACGCAACTTCTCAGTCACCGATGCCACTTTCATACTTCTCTTATATACTCAATTTTAAATCTATCCATCCAACCGCGTCACACCACACATCTCTCTTAACATTCTCATCTCAGCTGCATGCAGCTGTCTTTCATTTATTCCTTCCGTGAGCCAGCATTCCGAACCGTACAAGACAGCAGGTCTGATAACAGGCGTCTTCTAGATCTTCCCCTTAAGTTTAAGGGGAATTCGGGGGTCACAAATAGTTCCCGTGACCTTCCGCCATTTCGTCCACCCTGTGTTAAATTTGTGTTTTATGCTGCGGTCTATTTCGCCATCGCATTGGGACAGTTATGGGCCGGATAAAATGCCGGAAAATTACTATTATAAGGGGCCAAACCAGCGGTTACCACCTACTTTCATAAAATAATTAAAAACCCATTTTGCTTTTAATTATAGGGGGGATTCTAATTTTAATTAAAAACCCAAGTAAAAACTACAATGAAATTCTACCTTTATTACCATAGCATAAAGTCCAATTTCGTGTAAATATCCGTCCCGTAGGGGTAGGCAGAGGTGTACACTATTGTACACTCACATTTCACCAATGCTGTTAATAAGTCCCATGTAATAGGTGGTGAAACTATTGCCATCATACATACATACAATAACCGCTTTTCCTATCTGGGTAGAATTTCCTACCAGAAAACTGAATAAAACTATACTATGAACCATTTAGACAGCCTCGTTGGTCTAGTGGTCCCTAGCGCGACTGTGGAACATGGGGTGTTGGGTTCGATGCCCAGGTCAGACAGTGCCATTGTTTTTCTGTTAACAATTCTCAGTAGCAGGCCTGAGTTTGGAATTGAGCCAGGTAGATGGCAATAAAATGTGAGTGTACAACTGTCTACACCACTGCCTACCCCTCCGGGGAATACAGGCGTGATACTATAATTAACAAATCTTTATAAGTCTATCTATATCATCGAATAAAGCATGTATTTAATTGTACCTGACAGCTGTCACGTGCCTACCTACGCCGCCATCTTTAAAAATACCGTACGAACATTATGCAACACGCACACAGACGCACCTACACACACAGACACGGGACCATGTGGACAGGAGGCAGGAAATCGAGCTACAGGACGCGGTCAATTACCGTACCGGCGGCGGCGGCGCGGAAACTGGTGAGGGGGGGGGCATCCGTGCGCGACAGAATATGGGGTAAGCAGTACAAGTGATTATTGATATTATTTGCAAATAAAAATAGCAAAATCTTTTCTTCAGAGAGAGATGGCTTAGCGGTCAGAGAGCCTGGAGTATTTATCCAGGAGGCGCAGGTTCGAATCCTGCTCACAACCGTATTCTTTTTCCACAAAATAAAAATAACTTTAGAGTACGCTAAGCATGCGTTAATGCTTTTCATTTATCAGTACGAGATATCGTGTAGAGAGTCTTTAACTGAGCTCAAGTAGGCAGTCTCTCCATGTTGTTGCATCCAGTTAGACTGGGAGCCGACGTTAACGCGGTTGGGAAAAGCAAGGCAGATTTTTAGGCGTCAGAAACACTAAAATATTTACCTACCCTGTCCAATCAAATGATTATGATTAAATGCCTGATGTAATTTCCTAACTTTCATAGATGTACGACCTGGTGCCCGCGACTTCGTTTGCGCAACGGATTTTTTGCGCGCCACTATTATTCGATTTCAAAAATAAAAATAACTAAGCTACTCCTGATAACATCAGCTATGTGCTAGTGGAAGCCCCGTCAAAATCGGTTCAGCCGTTTCGGAGTTTAGCCGGAACAAACAGATAAAATTAAATATTCATACAACAGTGATACTGTAAAAAAAAATCTTTAACCTCATTTATCAATTTTGACATTTCTAACGTCAAAAATTGTCGCCCTCTGCCCACTACCGCGAATTCTTCTTCCACATTTTAATACGTCTTTTGGTGACGTCACTGCCATCTATTCAGTCACTTTACAGATAACCGAACCTGTTGATACAATGTCGTACAGATTAACTAACAACTTAATTAGCTCTAACTCTGTCGGCAGAGCGGCAGAGCGTTGGCATGGCACAACGAATGTCACGAGGTCTACACCCCATGTATATTTCTTAAATGTTGATTACAAAAATAATTATTGAGGAGCTTCGATTCTCAGCATTCCGCACACTTCTTTTAGTCCGATGTTTTCTTCCACAATGATAATTTCGAATTCATCAACATACATTTTCATAATTCTCATTGAAGAATGTAATTAGAACATACTCTCGATTCACTGCGGATATGTTCAACTAGGGTTATCAACCTCGGACGCAGAGCGAGGAGGAAGAGGAGCGGGGAAGCGGAGAGGAGAAACGAGCGCGAGCGGGGCAGAGAACTAAACCAATCGCCCTCTCGTGCTCGCGGCCTAGCTCCGCGTATGAAAAAACACAGTTCGCAACTCCGCTCCGCATTACCTTCCCACTCCGCTCCGCTACCTAGCTCCGCGCCTATGGACAGACACAGTCCGTAACTCCGCTCCGCATTAATCCCTCGCTCCGCTCTGCAGCCTCGCCCCGCTCCGCTAGACAGGAAGCCTAAACGGGGGCGGTCCGCCCCAGGTGCTAAGCAGCAAGGGGTGTCTACGTGGTGAAAACTCACTCACGCAGCTTAGTAGCCACTAGCCATGGTCCTATAGCTTAGAGCAATAGTAGGGTAGTGTGATCCGGATAGTTTGGAAAGGCCTCCACTTAGACAAATGTACCATTTAAGAAATGAACTTTCTAAATTAGTCGCATAGCAATATTTGTTGTTTTGCTTTGGTGATGCTCAATAGAAAACTGCCTCGGGTGCCAACCCATGCTACGCCGCCATTGGTTGGACGGAGCCCGTATATGGCGGACCAGCACCTTTCGGGGGTTGCGAAAGACGTATTCGCTCCCGGAGCCTCCGACCTTAGTGTACGACGGAATACCGGGGTGAAACCCCCCCGGTCAGTGGTAAGTGGTGAGATACCACGGTAAGGTTTTTACCGTAGGAGAGCCATGCTTCGACACGAATGGGCCGGCTCGAGCGGAGTGATACTACGGCCTCACAGAAAACCGGCGTGAAACAACGCTTGCGTTGTGTTTCGCCGAGTGAGTGAGCGTACCGGAGGCCCAAACCCTTAAATAGGCCGGCAACGCACTTGCGACTCCTATGGGGTTGCGGGTGTCCATAGGCGGCGGTAATCGCTTACCATCAAGCGATCAGTCTGCTCGGTTGCGCACTATACAATAAAAAAAGCTGTAGGAAACCCAAAAACGGATCTTTTCACGCTTGATTCCTGCTAAAAATACTCGTCCGAGCTGACCGGCTTTTAACAGAGTCAAAATATTATTGTAGATATTCGCAGGGTACGCAAAAGTGTGCAAGCCAAAACAGCAAGCGTTTTACATAAAAAATTAAAACGATAATTCCAGCTTTATGGTGTGCCCTGTCCGGCTTAAAATTTTTAGGGCGTGACAACCCTATGAACACCGATCTCGTTTCACCATTAAACGAATACTTCTGAGAATCAATTCATTAAGAGATTCTGTTCATATTGCTTGGTGAAATACCGGATGTTTAATAAAGATTTTGTTCTAATCATCACTTGTCAATCATCAATCTGATGTAATGCCTCGTTGGTCTAGTGGTCCCAAGCGCGACTGCTGAGCATGAGGTCTTGGGTTCGATTCCCAGGTCGAGCAAAGTGTAATTGAGTTTTTCTGTTAGGAAATTCTCAGTAGCAGCACGGAGTTTGGAATTATGCCCGGTAGATGGCAATAGGCTCACCACCTATTACAAGGGACTTAGTAACAGCATTGGTGAAATGTGGGTGTACAACTATGTGCAACTCTGCCTACCCCTTCGGGGAATACAGGCGTGATGCTATGTGTACTTATTAATCATCAATCTGATGTAAGCCTAGACAGCTTGTGTGAACTTCTTTTTTAACCGACTTCAAAAAAAAGGAGGTTGTCAATTCAACACGTATGTATGTAAGAACTGCCTCGTTGGTCTAAGCGCGACTGCAGAGCGTAAGGTCTTGGGTTCGATTCCCAGGTCGGGCAGTGTTATTGGATTTTTCTGTTAGAAAATTCTCAGTAGCAGCTCGAAGTCAGGAAGTTGGCTTCGGAGAGCATGTACAGCCGTCGGTCCTGCGCCTGATCTCTCTCCGATCGTGTCGGATTGCCGTACCGTCGGAATATGAGAGTGAAGGAAGAGGGAGTGAACCTGTGTTTGCGCATACACTTGTCCACTATAATATCTCCTGTGTACTTGGCTAATCTCTGTGGAGATAGGCCGCCGTGACCGAAATACTGTCGGAGTATTATTAAAGGAACTGCAATATATTAGTGATTCAAAACAAATATAAAAAAAAAAATATAGGTGTATGTTTGTATGTATGTATATTTGTCCACGCATTTCTCGAAAACTATTAAGCGGAAAGTGATCATTCTTTTTTTATTGACTTACAATTACTCCAAATTGAAACAGTGCAAGTTTGATCTAAATCGGTTGAATAGTTTTCAAGATATGGACTAATACGTGTCATAGTGACAGCCTGGCTTATTGATACGAGCTACGGGTGATGTCAAAGGGAAAACTGCTAACTATTTGCACGACCTAATTCCTCCCTGCCCTTTTTTCTATCGGACGGCCAGAAGCACGAAAAGGCGGCATCAGTTCACGGTTGATATACCAAAAACCCGAACGAAGCGCTTTGATTCCACGTCCATTATAAGAACCGCGAAACAGTGGAATGCGCTCCTGGAGTGGGTCTTCCCCGATAGCTACAATCTGGGTGTCTGCACGACGCGAGTGAATCGATTTCTTCTAGGCAAGCGTGCTCCATCGTAGATCGCATTATCGCTTAACATCAGGCGAGATGCCGGTCAAACGCAAGCCTATAACTAATAAAAAAGAAAACATCTTAAAACCTTGGTTAAATACTAGTGCATGTAAGAAAGAAATCATATTTTAGATTTACAAATTGTTTATGATTAGTGCCAGCAAAGCCATGGAATATAAAACTTAATTAATCAAAACCACAGCCCTCAAAAAACATTACAGGCCCCTAATTTCGCAATTTTGAGTTATTTCCTTTTTTTGAAGTCGATTTAATATTTTTAAAATTACTTATTTCCAGACAGAGGGGCTCGTGGCTAAGTAACAGCCGCACAGATCGATCGATCGAGGTTAAGCTGCGCTTGCCGTGGTAGGTCTGTGGATGGGTGACCATCATTTCATACCGAGACCGCTCCGTGCGTCAGAGAGGACGTTAAGCCGGCGGTACCAGTTGTCAAATTAAGATCTGTGACAGCCGTTACGGGTAGTCAGAGGCCTGAAAGTCTGACAACCAGTCATACCACGAGATATCGTGTTACTGAGTAACTGGGTTGTGGAGGTCAGATAAGCAGTCACTCCATGTAAAATACTGGTATTAAGCTGCATCCGGTATGACTGGAAGCCGACCCCAATGTAATTGGAAAAAGGCTAGGCAGATATATATTTATTTCCAGACAGAAAACTAATATTTTTGGGAACCCGGTTAAGAATAGAGGAATACCGTGCGGTTTTTAGTATAAAGAATTCGGAAGTGTCAAAGTGAAGTGAAATGTGTGGATGTCGGCACAGAGTCCATGATTCACTAGAAAAGTTAAAAAGTGGTATGACCGTTGGACTGACAAGTCAAAGGTCATAATCGAAGCCAGAACCACTGACTTTTCGAAGTCATGTGCATATTATAAATTAATTATCACTTGCTTAAAACGGTGAAGAAAAACATCGTGAGGAAACCAGCACACCTGAGAGATGTTCTCGACGGTGTGTAAAGCCACGTCAGAGAGGTGTTGGTAACTCACAAATTCCTCGGCCTTTCGCTACTCTAATAGCACCATCTCTAATACATATCTAAAATCTATGAAGATATTTATGTGATTACAGTTTGTGTGTTTAAAGCAAACGCGAGGTATATACTGGCAATACTTTTGACAGAATATTACAAATGAAATATCGATCAAAACTCACGCGCATAAACAAATTACCCATTACATTCAAAAATAGAACATGGCGCGCTCTATTTATGAAATAAACGAGTAATTTGTATTCCGCATTTTGAATTCAGAACACAATTCCATCATTCATCGATCGCCTCCCGTACGGAACGAACGTCTTTATGTCCGCAATTAAGTTTAAGCACTGTTGTTCAGCGCTAATTAAAGGCGTTTAACGATTGTAATTTATTTTATGATTACGACATTATTATGTATGTTGTGCAAGTTGATTGAATCATTATTTATTATTGTTTTTATTTATCACATTAAATATTTATTTCTGATTTCTCAAGATATTATTTCCTCATATGTATAAGAGATGACTACCATACTGCGTACACCCCACACTATGCGAAATATTTTAAATTCTAGATGCAAAATACTAATACTGTCTCGTTGGTCTAGTGGCCGGAAGCATGGCTGCTAAGGGTGAGGTTCGATTCCCAAGTCGGAGAGGGGAAACGCCTTTTTTTTATTGTGGAAAATGCATCTAGGCGCTGTGCCAGATTCCAACCGACTAAAAACCACATGGTCCTACTCTCACCTTTACTGAGGTCCCAGGTTCATTGCAGCATTCACCGCGACAGTTCTTACTAAGTAACTCTTTAAGTATTAACTCTGTGTTACATACAGACAGACAGACAGAAATTATATAGCCACATTAAACATTTTAATGTAGGATTTTTTTCCGCAAAGCGTTAGAACCAGCGCTAATTGCGTCAGGACTTGAAACTAAGGGTAGGTTTATGAATGTTTTTGCTTCCGGCATTTTTAACGAGGTGCTGTGACAACTTGCTGACTGCAAAGGTCGTTAGGAGGGGAATGGTGTGTCGAGGGGAAGTCGATGAACACTTTAGGTAAGTGGTCGCAATTATTTTTTATAGTTTTTGGGCCGAGTTCTTCCACGTTAATGTATTAAATGTGAGGGAATTATATCTGTATGCTAGTCTGTCAACATTTCTATTGGAAACTGCTGAAAATTTATGTTTTTTTAGTACTATTAAAGTCAAATAGTAGCCAGGATTAATATTTGAATAAAGACTCGTTGTAAAAGTAAAAATTCTTGCTTCTGGTCGGCTTTAAGAGTTTTGGGTACGAAAGTAATGACGCCCTTTTGCAAATGTGACGAGGAATATAGAACTGAATCTGCCAGATAAATATAAATTATTAATATTAGGTTATCTGTGGCACGGTAATTTCCCCGAGACAACAACAAGTACAAGAGAAGGCGAGCCAAAGTATGGCGTGGGTGAATCGCAGCTGAACCAGTGACTTAATTTCTTACTAAGTCTAGTCGAGCGACGGCCACGGAACAGCCAAGTCATACTTTTGACAAGGATGGGAGAGTCAGGAGTAATAGGGTAGAGTTATTTGTTATAAATGTTGTACAGTCAAGAGCACGTAGAGCTTTGGACTTTTGACAGGCCCCAAAGACCATGACACGCAGTACAAATCGGAGCTCAGCTATGGTTTCTCTTCAAGAGATCTGATAACCTATTTTATGCGAAATATTTTTGGTGGGATTTTATTCAATTATATTAATCAAAGTAATTATGTTTCTACTTTCTTTACTGCGTGACATTATATAGTCTTTCATTGTGAAAATGTTAACCCTCCGCCATTGCAATATGGTCATTGAATCGCTAACTCGCTCCCTCTCGCATCCGCTTTAATCTCCGCTCATTTACTATCGAACATTGAGTAGTCTTCTTATCGTGTGGTTGATGAACAACCTAGTGTCAGAGTTTAAACCGCCCGTAGGTCTCTGACTTTACACACCATCGAGAACATCTCTTAGGTGTGCTGGTGTCCTCACGATGTTTTTCTTCACCGTTTTAAGCAAGTGATAATTAAAGTTACAATATTAAATGGAAAAAGAATACGGTCGCGAACAGGATTCGAACCTGCGCCTCCAGGATAAATACTCTAGGCGCTCTGACCACTAAGCCATCTCGACCTCTGCTCACCACCGCGAATTCTTCTTCCATATTTTTAACACGTCTTTTTGGTGACGTCATTGCTATCTATTCAGTCCCTATACAGGTGACCGAACCGACACGACTAACTTTGCAGTTAATACAATGTCGTAAAGAATGCAATTACCTTAATAATTATACATAATAAGTGATAATTAATTTATGATACGCACATGACTTCGAAAAGACAGTGGTGCGTGCCTTGGAATCGAACTTGCGAAGTTTGACTTGTCAGTCTAACAGTCATACCACTAGGCTATTACTGACTTGAAAGCAGAAAAAAAATAAGACGGAGTAATTAGTTATAACCGCTACCAGAGTGTGTACATAAGTTTTAGAAATATATAAATCGGGTCTAGATCGCGATATTTTGTATGAAAAGCTTTTACGGTACCTTATGTTTCCCGACGTTTCGACCGAATTGCACCGGCCGTGACCATATATTTCTAAAATGTGTAAAAATCGCGGAAGTTTAAAATCAATTATTGTGTACAAATTGTTTTTACTACCGGCACACTTCATGAGGTAGTGCGAAAACCGGACGACTGCAAGGCTCGTTAGTAGGGTAGGAAATGTCAATGATTATTGCGGAAAAGACGCGACATTTCATCCTAATGGTTCTGGTGCCGCTTGCATTACAAAACAGTGCGACGAGTGTACGTGATTTTTTGCACGGAGGTAGTTTGATATTGTAATTTAACTATATAGATATACTAAATAATTGTAAAGTTATATGCAATATTGTTCTTATTGGCTGTACTGTCGCCATTAGGTTTTTATCCTGTCAAGTATAAGTTTGATAAAATAAATAAATAAATAAGTTTGGGAGGACTGGAATGTAACGTAGGTCAAATCAAATCAAAAGTGTTTATTTACTTCAATATTTATTTTTTCTCAAAAATGCAATAATTATAATAATCTGATTCATTGGCCTAGTAGAGCCAGGGCGACTGCTGAGCGTGAGGTCCAGGGTTCGAGGTTCCCGAGTCGATTGGTGTTATTCAGTTTACTGTTAAAAAAATCTCAATAGTAGCAGCCCGGAGTTGGGAATTGTGCTGGGTTTATGGCACAATAGCAACTCTATATATGCTTTCGATTCTATTATTAAGTTGGCCACCATTATTATGTCTCGGAAACCCATTTTGCTTAAATTCATACCCAAAGTACTTGTGACAACAGTTTTCAACAAAATTATTACCATTTTCTCATTTTAACTGCTAATAAAACCAGTCTAGCCATTCAGCTTGCCGCAATAAACATACTTTAACAAACTGTCGCGTCTAGTTAGTTACTTAGTCTATACCGAGGACGCCGCGCTGTCGCAATCAATACTAGTTTTATTGCCTACACGCAGAGGGGTGGGTCGTGCCCCGCTATTTCATCACAACCAATAGTTTTAAAGAGTCATACTAACTATGGCCAACAATCGCTATGATAACGAATGTGCTTTTGGGGCCGTTGAAGTATTAACCCCCCCTCCCCCTCGTCAGCAAAAGTAAGCAAAGCTCTTACCCCTCCCATCCCATGCTTACGTAAACATTGGCACATGAATTTTTTAATGTGTTACGGTTTCATGATAAATCTTTGAAAAGCATTAACGCATGCTTAGCGAACTCTAAAGTTACGGTTCCGGTTTCTTTATCCTGGTGTCTCGGTTCTAAGTAAACGTATCCATTATTTTTGGGAATCCCTGAAAATATGTTTCGTTTTCAAGTAAAGAGTAGTGTTGCCAATTGTGCCATGTGTTAAAAGAAAAAATTAATACTACTGTTGTAATCCACATCTAGATCCCCCCATCCCCCAAGTCATCAAAAATAAGCAAAGCGAAGACCCCTCGCCTCCCTGTAGCGCTTACGTAATACTTGAATAGCCCCTTTGTATAAATTTTATAAAATTAACAAGAAAATCAGAGATAAATCTTTCAAACACATATCGCATACGTAACGGTCACAAAATTCACAAATTGTTGTGGAAAACCAATATACTGTCGTGAGTAAGATTCGAACCTGCGCCGCCCGGATAAGTACTCCAAGAACTCTGCCCACTAAGCAATCTCGACCTCTGCTCAATACTACGAATTCTTCTTCCACATTTTAATACGTATTTTAGTGACGTCATCGCCATTTACACAGTCCGCGTCAGCATATTAAGCTACATCCGGTTAGATTGGAAGGCGACCCCAACCCAGTTGGGAAAAGGTTAAGCAGATTGATACCTACTTCAGGAAGGAATGCGCAGGAGTGCAAATAAAATCGAAAAGTTTACTTTCACACATATTTGGTTCTCTCACACTAATGCGACAAAACATGATATTTCTGACTCCCGACGAAAACAGGGGTTTGTAATAATAATTTGTAAAGTGTAACGTGTGCCTGTCTGTGTCATCGCAGCTCCCAAACGGATATACCAATTTTGATTTAGCTTTTTTTTGTGTTCGACAGGTGATTGATTAAAATTGTTTTTAGTTATGATTCAAGAAAATCTGTTCATCCATTTGAAGATACTACTATAGCTACCAATGCTCACAGTGCCAAGAGCCAGAAAAAATTTGCTGGCGAAAACCCCCCTAACTCGTGCTATAAGTACTGTAAATAAGGTACACGAGAAAGTTGATGTATTTGGTGCGTCAAAGAGTGAGCTCGCAAAGTGTACGATATATATTACCTCGAATACATAATGCTAATATATTATTAGATGGGAGTATTCATGGGTATGGTGAACAATTAATTACATGTTATTGATTTATTATTAATTTGTTTAATTTTGAGTCACGGTATTTATTATTGTTTTTCTCTAAGTTATTTTTGTGTACTATTTGAATTTCTTTCAATCATTAAACCACTATTGTATTAAGAGATTCACCTGTAAAGATAGTTGGTAATATGGTGAAATAAATAAATATTTTCACCACAATAATAACATGATGATAGAGGTACTTACTCAGAGGGTCGTTACGAGCTTGAGCGGTGCACCACTCTCCTTGGAATCATGCACAAAACTGAAAAAAAAAAGAAAAAAAAAATTAAAAAAGTGGTTAGGCAGTACCGTATGCGTGACAGAAATGACACTTCATAAAATAACACAACGTATGCGTGGCTCAGCCGTTCATATGTAGCGTGTGACGCCTACATCTACGTGACACTAGGTTTAGGTTTAAAGAAACTTTACTCTCAATAAAAACATAATTATAGTAATATCTTAGGTCTGTGCTCCTTCAAATGTAAGCATTTTTTCCCATAGTTGGTCCTGGTTTTACTGTCTTATTCTATCGCTTTGTATCGTGTATACGTCGCTCTCTTTTGCTCCACCCCACTTCTTCTCTACGTCATATCTTTCTACTCTTTCATGTAACGAAATGTACATAAACATGACGTGTACTTAAAATTTTATTTTAAATCTCGTTCGCTAATCGATATTCAAATCGCCGCTTTAGAAGTTTCCCTTCAAAAACTATATTAACAGGATGTTACAATTTTTTATTTTTCGCTTTGCATGCGTTAATGCTTTTCGAAGATTATCTGTATCTATCTCAACCTGTTGACTAGTTAATACCAGACAATAGAAAAACAAGATGAAATTCAATTTCTCGCATCCAACCCTAATGTCTTCAAAGTTGGAGTGAACAAGCTTCTTCTGGGTAAGCTCACTCCATCGTCGACTTTGTCTCTGTCACCTCTGATCTAGACTAGAGTCAAGAGTTAACAAATAAAAAAAACTAGCCTATGTGACCCGGTACAATGTAAGGATTCTAACGATACCCCATACACCGAAATCAATTCAGGTATTTAGAAGTTATGGTGAAATGAAGAAGTGAATGAAAATGAAGAAACTCACAAACATACATCCATACAAAAAACCTAAAAAAACACTCCTTTATTATTATTTAAATATGTTTTTATTTTATTTTATTTTAACCCCCCCACCCCTTGCCCCTCCCTCGTGGAGGTTTAAGATTAACCCCACACCTCCATATTTTTAGTACCAACATAATTCTTAATTTTTTTTTAATATTATCTTTAAATACAGAAAATAAATACGCGTGATATCTTACTAAACCCCCCTCCCGCCTTGTGATATTCAGTGATTTTTGGCAAACCCCCTCCCCCCTTTCGAGCCTCACGTGATTCATGGACGGCCCCTTTGTAGATAGCGTCTTATCGTTCTTCGAAACTGACAGTACTATTAGCAAAAAAATCCTACTATACTTCTAGTGATGTGTCGTGGTGACCGAGTGGTTACGGGCCCGCCTCCTGAGCCCCAGGTTGTGGGTTCAAACCTGGCATGTAGCAATGTGACTTTTTCAATGTCATATGTACTTTCTTAGTTAATCTAAGACATCACAGACACACGGTGAAGGAAAACATCGTGAGCAAACCTGGACTTGGTAGTCTGAAATCGCCCGCAGTGAGCTAGCGTGGTGATCAAGCTCGTGCCTTCTCTGTATGAGAAGAGGCCCGCGCCCTGCTGGGTTAGTCATGGGCTGTTTTTTTTTTTTGTATACTTCTAGTGTATATAATACAAAAACTGTTAAGGCCTTCAAATAAATAAAAATATAACAATGCGTCACAATAATATATAGACTTTTTTTACTTCAAAACTCATCCGTTCCGCTCTGAATGCGACATAGGGTGTGACGTAGGAGGTGACTGCCGAACCGCGACGATCGGCTAAGTTCGGTTACAATCGGCCATTGTTGGCTGCGTATGCGTTGATTGTGGTACGGATTTTTGTTAGATGCGTCAGTTTTGAATTATATGTGTAAATAAGGACCGCTGCGTTGGTGTTGTGGTTCTAAGCCCGAATGCTGAGATCATGAGTTCAATTCCCGGGTCGGGCAGTGTTTCGATTTTTTGTTAGGAAATTCTTAATAGCAGCCCGGTGTTTCTAATCGTGTCCGGTAGGCAATAGGCTCACCGTTTATTACATGGGACTTAATAACAGCATTGGTGAAATGTGGGTGTACAACTGTGTACACTTCTGCCTACCTCCTCGGGGAATACAGGCGTGATACTATGTTCTACAAATAAGTTAAGAGTGCCTCGTTTGTCTAGTATTCGCACAGCTGAGTGTGAGGTCCTCGGTTCGATTCCTGGGTTACGCAAAGTTTAATGGGTTTAAGAAATTCTCAATAGCTTGAACTTTATATGTAACGGATAATTGAGGATTTCCTTATAGAAAATTAGCTGAATCCTGCGACTTCGTCTGCGACTAAAGGTAGCCTATGTCCTTCCCCAAGATACAATCTATCTCCTTGCCAAATTTCATTACGATCCGTTCAGCCGTTTAGTCGTTAAAAGGTAACACACAAACAAACAGAGATACTTTCGCATTTATATTATTAGTATGGATACTATCATTGACAGCCTCGTTGCTCTAGAGGTCGCAAGCGCGGCTGCTGAGCGTGAGGTACTGGGTTCGATTCCCGGGTCGGTCAAAGTGTTATTGGGTTTTTCTGTTAGGTTACCCACGTGCTTCGGAGAGCACGTAAATAAAGCCGTCGATCCTGCGCCTGATCTCTCTCCGGTCATCTCGGATTGCTGTCCCATCGGACTATGAGAGTGAAGGAAGAGGGAGTGCACCTGTGTTTGCGCACACACTTGTGCACTATAATATCTCCTACGTACTTGGCTGATCGTAGAGATAGGCCGCCGTTACCGTTTTTTTTTTTTTTTTGTGGAATAGGGGGCAACCGAGCAGACGGCTCGCCTGATGGTAAGCGATTTCCGCCGCCCATGGACACCCGCAACCCCAGAGGTGGTATCAATCCGGTCGAGCCGGCCCATTCGTGCCGAAGCGTGGCTCTCCCGCGGTGGAAGTATTATTAATAAATATTGTCAGGAGGAGTATTATAGATACTACGAAACATTGAACCGAGGACCTCAATTCTACATTCATCTTTATGTTATCTGTCTAAATGTACAAAAGAAAGCATTAGTTACGAAAAACATTTTTACTGATAAATATGTAATTGATAATTCTGTAGGGTAAATCACCCTGTTGTCCGCAATGACGTCACTAAAGGGCGAACCAAGAAATGTATGGCCAATTTTTTTTATGCAGTAATATACATGTTTTGTTTTTTATTACTGTGTTATAAAAAGTTACTTCAATGAAAAATATAATTAGGTAAAAAAAAAACGGCACGCCATTAATTGTCGGCTACGTAACAATATAAACCTGTTAATGTCTACCGACTGCTCCTTCGGGAAGCCATAAATAAAAGATTTTTGAGGATATACATACATAGGATCACACCTGTTTCCCATTGGGATAGGCAGAGACTATCAATTTCCACCAGCTACGATTCTGACACACCTCTTTCGCTGCATTTATGTTCCTTTTCACCAAGTTCGTTGGTTTTAGGTTTGAAATTTTTTTTAGCATAATAAGTAACGACTCCAACATTGTGAAAAGGTTAAGCAAATTGATTACTCTTTTGTGAGCCTAGTCCAGCATATGTTCGCAATGACACTATCCTACTAATATTATAAACGCGAAAGTTTGTAACTATGGATGGATGGATGGATTTCTATTTTTCAAAGAAACATTGAAAAAATTATAGACAAGAACGGGGCTTGAACCCGCGACCTTTGACGTTCCGTGTCAAAGTCGTGTTTCTTTGAAAAATAGAAATTAATATAGGCATTACATGGCCTCAACATGTATTAAAAATATAATTATGGATGGATGGATGTTTGTTACTCTTTCACGTAAAAACTACTGAATGGATTTTAATGAAACTTTACAATAATACAGCTTATACATCAGAATAACACATAGGCTACAAAGTCAAAGCATTTATTTCAATTAGACCGTTTACAGGCACTTTTGAATTGTCAAAAAAATATACTGGTTGCCACGTTCCAAAGTGTAGATTCCTGTGGAGAAGAACGGGCGAGAAACTCCACGGTTACTCTTTTTCATCAAACAATTACAATATTTTGGTTACATTGTATTTATAATAAAGAAATCATATGTGAGAACAATGATATACAATTTATAAAGATATTGTGTGAATTGTCCAAAATATGACATAAGTGTCAAGTAACTAGGAAAAAATCTACCATCTGCGAGCTATTCTGGCATGCGCTGCCTAACTCTTTGAGATATAACAAAATGATGTATGGTGGAATTGTGAATCTTATATAGGTCTACAGAAAAGTCCGCGATGGCATATGTCTATCTCTTAAGGATAACATACTACATCAATTTTAATACTTAAAAAATGGGCAATTATGAAGCGGTAATTGGAAAGCGGGACCGGGATCAAAATTTCATGATTACTTTTGGTCGCGATATCCGACATCCATGCGGGCGAAGATGCGGGCATCAGCTAGTATTACTATTTACACACTCGCGATGGTGATAACGCTTACCTTTTCGGAGATGAAAATATTACTGCCGTTTTGACGTAATCTCTTAGGCTTAATATATTGTGTAAGTTTGACAGCGTTGGAACACGTCTGTTATTGTTAATGTTGGTATAATAGAGCCTTAGTATTATTACATCATCACAGAAAAGAAGCGATCTATTCCTTTCAGTTATACACATATTTAATTGATTTAATCAAAGAGTATTTCGTTTTATAGCTGTTTCTATAATAAATATTGATTGGAGGAATAAAAATTGTAGTATTAATAATATAGGATATTGAACAAAAAATATATTATAACTAAAGTTATTATATTAAATGGAAAAAGAATACGGTGGTGAGCAGAGGTCGAGATGGCTTAGTGGTCAGAGCGCCTGGAGTATTTATCCGGGAGGCGCAGGTTCGAATCCTGTTCGCGACCGTATTATTTTTCCATTTAATATAATAACTTCAGAGTTAGCTAAGCATTGCGTTAATGCTTTCAAAGATTAATTATTTAAATAACAACTGCCTAAAAAGGAAACAGTTTGGATTGACAATAAATGACTTCAGTTATGTCATCATAATTCTACCGGCGACCTTAAATGTTACAGAGTTCGAAAAGTTAAAACAACTTTAATAATATCGTCATCGTCTAGCCCTGCCTCTATCCCAATTTATCTGAGGTTCACCGCAGCATGTGTTCTTCATCCATATATTTCCATCCACCATCATCTCCACTTCGTTTCAAGCCATATCATTATCACACAATCCAGCCCCCTTCCTCGATCTTCTCAATATATAAATCAATAATTCAGAAAATTGAAAAAGAGATATACGAGATGTTGTCCGTTTAAAATATGTATTATCATAAATTTGATTCAGCATAATCGAGACGTGGTCAAAATGGCTTAAAATTATTTGTAAGAGAAGTAAAGTTAAAGACGTAAAGGTGCAAAAAACAATGCCTGACCTAGCCTTGACTCAAGATAAAAATCGGACGACAGAGCAGAGACGAAGTTTAAGTATGTATTGATTCTTCTAAATGCGGGGTTTATTTTTATGTAAAAGATTTTTGAGAGTGGTGGTGGGTAGTTGAGGAGATTTATACGCTATTTAATGTGAGAAAAAGTTTTAATACTTATTCAGATTCTGTCTTAGTCACCGATAGTAGCTTTATGCTGAAATAGGGGGCTTTTTTGGTCTCGTGGCTTTTAGTGAGTAAGACATGCAAACATAAATTTAACATTTTTTTTTCTTGTACCATTTATAAGTTCGGCCACGAGACAGAAATAAATACTTTCTCCCTTCTAGTGTTTTCAGGTCGATGATGCCAAATTTCGGAACGGTGTCTGTATATTGAATAGATACAGGCGTCAAAGAAAAAAAATGAAAAAGGAAATAAATACAATATCTAGCCATTTCCACAAAATTGAGGGTAGTCATGCAATACCTGTGCAATCTCTGACCAAACCTCTGTAACTACAGAAGTCTGGTTCTCATCATCTTGTATGCATACGGACACTAACTATTACAGAATCGTATTTTGCTGTCTAAATAGTTTATTGGCTTCGGCTTTTCTATATAATTGTTTATGTGTTTGGACACAAAAACAAACACGATAAAATCAAATTCACGAACAAAAAATATTCATCTTACTGTGCCGACAACTGGTGTTTTCCCCCTATCAATAACTCAACCCTATCTCACTGATTGCGTATCTTATCTGTACGCTCCACTTCGGAGTTCTTTTCTTACTGTACTACTGATAAAATTGTGTTTCAATGAATGCTGACAAATATTTTTAGCGATGTGTCATACTCAAAATAATTTGTTTCGGCATTTCTTCTCAGAGGTAGTAAATTCCGGCTTACTAGATAAAAAAAACACATGTAAAGACATTGGAATAGCCCTATTTACAGAATAAAAATACAGAATTGAAGCAGTGATAGCCTAGTGGTATGACCGTTGGACTAGCAAGTCAACGATCGCAGATTCAAACTTAAGGACCGCCCCAATGACTTGCCGTAGTTGCTAAAAACGGCGAAGGAAACCATCGTCAGGAAACCTTTTTACTTGTAAGCCGATCTATCATGCCTGCGTCCATAGTGACTCAAAGCGACTGTAAATCATCATGGATTGTTGTGGCGGGACCCCCACCGTCCCCATACCGCCACCTAGCAAATCGGAATTGCGCCGGAAAAGGTGTTGGGGCGAGGCTGATGGTGTTACACAAATAAAAGGTAATGCGTCGACATGTCTGCCGAGCAGGTGAGGAATCAACCCCTGGGCCCGACGTCAGCCCCTAGCGGGTGTACCCCTCTCGCCTCTGGCATATGATTCCCAATCAACCTTTTACCTGCATGGTTATAATGATAGTACACGATTTATATCGTGTGTGACACAATTTTACGTTTGTGTTTAGTTTTTTTTGTGAGTTAATTAATACTGTGAATGTAATAACGGGCGCTTTTGTTGCTTTAGTGAGAGCTCTTTTGTGCCTGTGTGTTACCTCACCCCCCGCCAAAAGTGGCGAGTAAATTTTCTCGATATTTAGTCAGAAACCGTCTCCCGTCTAGTCCTCTAAGTTTTTGTATATCAATGCGCATTGCATTAGAGCGGCGCGGCAGTCTTCTCCCGGCAACCACACAGTTAGGTCATAGTTTAATATATTCCATATTTATAGTATAACTGGTACCAATAAAGTTTATTATTATATACCAAACTAGCTGACCCGGCAAACGTTGTTTTGCCATATAAATAAAAAAATTAGGGGTGGACTACCCCTAACATTTAGGGGGATGAAAAATAGATGTTGGCCGATTCTCATAGATACCGGATAAGCACAAAAAATTTCATCAAAATCGGTCAAGCCGTTTCGGAGGAGTATGGCAACGAAAACTGTGACACGAGAATTTTATATATTAGAAGATAAGCTATGACACTCACTAATAACGTGGCATTATACGGGTAAAAGAATTTTCAAAATCGGTTCAGTAGATTTATAGATCCAGAGATTACCCCCTACAACCTCACAGACTTTATAATATTAGTATAGAATTATAGATGTACCATGATTTATTCATACCCCTATCTGCCTAGCCTTTTCCCAATTACATTGGGGTCGGCTTCCAGTCAAACCGGATGCAGGTTAATACCGGTATTTTACATGGAGCGACTGCCTATCTGACCTCCACGACCCAGTAACTGGGTATCACGATATCTCGTGGTATGACTGGTTGTCAGATTTCCAGGCCTCTAACTACTCGTAACGGCTGTCATAGATCTTAATTTGAGAACCGGGACCAACGGCTTAACGTGCTCTCCGAGGCACAGAGGGGTCTCGGTATGAAATGATGGTCACCCATCCACAGACCGACCGCGGCAATCGCAGCTTAACCTCGATCGATCGATCTGTGCGGCTGTTACTTAGCCACGAGCCCCTCATTTATTCATACCCCTACAAAAGTATGTACAATTTCAACCACTAGTCTAACGAGACAGATTAAGAATGACGCCCTTTAAAAACACTCGACTCATTTGTCATCAACGATCATTTATAAGAATGTGACCTCCAGGTCAAACTCGGATAACGATTCATGACAGCCACTCCAGTCACTATTTATTGACAAATAGTACTAATGGATGGATGAAAGTTCTGATTGAAATAAAATTTAAATCTTTGTCAACTGTCAACGTTACTGCGCCACCCTTTAGACCTCTGACTGTGCAGATCATGGTTTGTTAGATAATTCTTAGCAGTACTGGCCAAATGGCAATAGGCTTGCACCTATAACTTGGGGCTTAATAATACTACCCCCGACCGAATGTTCCGTCGCGGCGTCCTAGGGAAATTACCCAAGTACGCAGGAGATATTATAGTGCACAAGTGTATGCGCAAACACCGGTGCTTTACGTGCTCTCCGAAAGACTTAAAGAGTCGCAATACGCAATGATATTTACTCATCAATAAAACAAGTGCGTCAAGCGTAGCTTTACAGGGTTGATCCGTGCGAGTGTCATTTAGACCCGAGCCCCCCTCGCACCACGTTAAACATCGTTTACACTTCCTCAATATTTTCTTCCACGTTAAGGAAACAAAATAAAAACTAAACTCGGAGAGCATATACCATGCCATTCCCCTGGGCATGGAGAGGTTTCAATGTGAAATTTATGGCCACCCATCCATAGACCAACCTTGGCAAGCACTCGTGCGGTTTACTTAGTCCAACCACCTACTTCACCGTTATAAGCAAGAGATTATTTTTTTCTAATATGGAAATGAAAACGAAGTATCATTGTACTTCCCAGTTAATCTGTCATACCCACAGCCATGGACATCAGAACAGGTACTCCCTCATATCACAATGACCTAGTCCCCTAAATATAGTAAATACTGCCAAGAGTCTACACAGAATGACTGTACGTCTGAGTGGTGTTAATACGGCTGACCTTGGAAGCCAATTGTCAGCCATTCCAGATAGCTTATGTCATTATTAGGTTTGGAGATGAACAGGCATAATCGCTAACTCCGTTAACACCGAAATTATGTTGACTTTGTGGTATAGTAGACTGCATGTAATACTAACCTCGAGCTGGTGTATCGTAGTACGAAGTTTCAGTAGCATTTCTCATTGTCACACGCAGGTCAACCTAGGAGGTTGTCGACTGCTTAACCGAGCTTTCCTGTGTTTTCTATATGCTATAAACTAAGCGACAACACGCTCAGAGCACTCCCTGGGGTGCACGGGCCTCGATTTAGGGCGTCGCTGGTGGTAGGGCAGGTAGGGACTGGCTGGATCGGATTCAGATCATTATTATTCAGGGACGAATTCACCGCCTAACCTGGTTGAGGATGCCGAGTTTTTAGCTAGCCAGCCTTAGACTTGAGGTAGGCTCCAAAGTTCAACGTTGGAGTTAAGGTAAATCCAAGTAGCTCTAAGTGGTCTGCCATCACATATAGTATATACACATGGTTGAAATGGTGTACCATGGTATGGACATATCGCGGAAAGGAGACATTGGGAACTAACTGTTTTAGCGAAGAACAGGCAGCTGTGCGAGCATGGTATTTTTGTCGACACGTTTGACGGTTATGAAACGTCAAATTTGACATACAAGTGTTGATAAAATGTTAACGTGTCGACAAGTTCATCGAAAAGATCCGTGCTCGGACGTCAGGCTTGTGATAATTCGTATTCGTATAGCAGCTATTCGTCGCCTCTGTGTGAGACAACGGTTATTTTTTAAAGCTTGCCTTTTTCAAAATTAAAACTTGCAATGAGAAGAAAAAATATAATGCAATAATTTATATGACAGACTATGACGCAAATTGTCACAGTATAAAAATAAAACATAACATTATTGTATAGTGAAACTAAAGTAAGTCGAATGATTCGCAGAATGCCAATTGGGCTCAAATAACATAGCATCACGCCTGTTTTTCCCGAAGGGGTAGGCAGACGTGTACACAATTGTACACCCACATTTCACCAATGCTGTTGTTTAGTCCCATTTAATAGGTGGTGAGCCTATTGCCATCTACCGGGCACAAACTCCGAGCCGCTACTGAGAATTTGAAACATATATATAACAAACCATCACTGCTGTATCTCTGAAGGGTTCGGCAGAAGTGTACCAAAAACTTACTAACAGAAAAAACAATAACACGTAAAACAATACTACCTCAACAATATTTTTCTCAGAAAAACATCAGTGAAATGTTTTAATCCCAATACGGGTGTACCAATCAGGTGTGTACACCACTGCCTAAGCCCTCAGGGAATACAGGCGTGATGGTATCTTATGTTTACAAGATAGCACTCGAGCAAAGCCTCCTGTTTTATCTTCTAACTCATAAAACCGCCATAACTTCCTTAGGGAACCCCATGCTTTAGATGGGCGTCTAAAAATAGACGCAATGTAGGTGAATTCATCGTGTTAGTGTAACTGAATTTGGGAACCGAGCAACATCGGAAGCAGACATTTGTGAAGACAATTTCATTATTGGCTTTTTGGAGAGCATCACGCTTGTATTACCCGATAGGTAGGGTAGAGTTGTGCTGTTTTACATCCACATTTGACGTCATTAAGTCGTGGTGGCCGTGTATTTCCACAAGTTGTGGGTTCAAATCTAGCATGCTCACTTGTAACTTTTTTGATGTCATATGTACTTTCTTAGTTAATTTAAGACATCACAGACATACGGTGACGGAAAACATAGTGGGGAAACCTGGACTTGATGGTCTGACGCCAACCCGCAGTGAGCTAGCGTGGTGATCAATGCTCGTGCCTTTTCTGTATGAGAAGAGGTCCGCGCCCTGCAGTGGGACAGTTATGAAGAAGTTATGTTTTGTCCTAGTTTTTTGTGCTAGTCCCGTGCATGTCATACCAGAAAAACCTGATAAATTACACTACCCGAATCGGGAATCAAACACAACAAACTCATCAGCCGCCCTTGCAGCGAGCAGTCCAATAAAGCAATTCAATCAATGAACAAAAAATCGAGAAATCAATTTAGGTAGCACTGATATCGTGCTATCTCTGTCATTTAAGATGAAAGAAGAATATGGCCTGAGTGCGAAGTGGTTACCGTAGCCTATGGACGCAACACCAGGGGTATATAAGATAAAAATGCTTGGGATTGTGCCGCTCGCTCTAATGTTTAGACACTCATTAATAATTGCTGTATTTTTTATTTTATTTTTACCACTGTTGGCATTGTAATGTTTAATTAATTTATTTTATGATATTTTAATGAATTTATTATATTAAGATTACTCATTTTGACATTGATTCTTGACATTTTTTGATAATATTGTTATTCAATTAGACACTGTTTGCAATGTGAATGTGAGTACGATGTGGGCCAGAAATTCATTCATACATGAACCTCATAGCCTGTCTGGCGGTTTTGAGTCGTTTTATGTTACCTACGCAAATGTCCTCCTGATCTGGTATCGTCATGTGACGGGTCGTTGAGCTCCCTTGGTTATGGTTGAGCTACACGATGACTGATGCATACGTGCCGTCGGACAGGACAGGTCACCTCGAAGCTGCTATGGCTCTTTCCTCAAAAGGCCATTCCAGACGATCCCTGCATCGTTACACTCACATAGATATGTACATATTATTATGTCTGGACTTTAAAAGAGACGTTGACCTCTGAGTTTGTTTCGGCGTTTCTTCTCAGAGACAGTCAGATAGGAAACGCCGGCGCCATCTAGTTTATAAAAATGACTTGTAAAAGTGTCTTCAACAGATCTATTTACAGAAATAAAATCATTTATCATTTATCATTTATCACTCGATCGAAACCGCTACACCATAAAAGGGACAATTTTTTTTTGTGTTTTATTGAAAATGGATGTACGAGTACATTTGGCCACCATCTCGCCTAATGGTAAGCGACGTCGTAGCCGAGTATGGACCACGTAAATCCAGAAGAAATCTATTCACTTTAGCCTTGAATAGTATTTTTCTGGAAATAAAGAAGACGACAGGGAGTTAAAATGCTCAACTAACTGCCTCGTTAGTCTAGTGGTCCCAAGCGCGACTGCTGAGCATGAGGTCTTGGGTTCGATTCCCAGGTGGGGCAAAATGTTATTGGGTTTTTCTGTTAGGAAAATTCTCAATAGTCTGGGACTTAATAACAGCATTGGAGAAATGTGGGTGTACAATTGTATACACCTCTACCTACCCCTTCGGGGGATACAGGTGTGATGTTATGTTATATGTTATGACAGGGAGTTCCATTCACGGATAGTACGTGTCATAAACATGATCCCAATTGATGCGTACAAACTTCTGGAATTAACGACAAACTGGTGGCAGTAGTGTATCATGTTTGTAACACCCCTTTTCCTAAGGGCAAGGTTGATTTTTTTTCTCTCAATTCATACAACAATATCGGCTTGATACTTTCATGCTTATTTCTGTGGCAGACGAGGGGTGATAATTAAGTTATAAAGGATTCTTTGTACACGCAATCCGAGAGCCGACAACGCCCTTTATTCACTTTACAATGTATGTATAGATTGACGTTTGATTCAGAGTATTGATAAGAACTTACGAGTAATGTATTAACTCAATACGATACGCTTTCGTATGATAACGGACATATTGATATGAACTATATAGGTATATCTGCCTAGCCTTTTCTCAATTACATTGTGGTCGGCTTCCAGTCAAACCGGATGCAGCTTAATACCAGTATTTTACATGGAGCGAATGCTTATCTGACATCCACAAACAAGTTACTAAGTAACACGATATCTCGTGGTATGACTGGTTGGCAGACTTTCAGGCCTCTGACTACCCGTAACGGCTGTCATAGATCTTAATTTGACAACTGGGACCGACGGCTATTCGAGGCACGAGGGGGTCTCGGTGTGAAATGATAGTCATCCACAGACCGACCGCGGCAAGCGTAGCTTAACCTCGATCAATCTGTGCGGCTGTTACTTAGCCACGAACCCTTCACATATTGATATGAACTGTTTCCCCAAAATAGAGTTTTTAGTTCGACACTGTTTTGTTTTTTTGAGGGGCTCGGGGCCAAGTTATGGCAACACTGAATTTTGGGTTAAAGGGTTGGCAGTCTACGAGGTTCCATTATCAAAAAAAAAAACATAGCGACATTTTTATTGCTTTTAAATTTTGATTTAGCATACATAATTATTTCTTTGACATGTAATATTACATAAAACATAACATAACATAACATCACGCCTGTATTCCCCGGGATATGCAGAGGTGTAAACAGTTGTACACCCACATTTCATCAATGCTGTTATAAGTCCCATGTAATAGGTGGTAAGCCTATTGCCATCTACCGAGCACAATTCCAAACACCGGGCTGCTACTGAGAATATTCTAACAGATAAAAAAAACACTTGATAAACAAATGTTTTTTTTTATTTCCAGACTGAAATGAAATGAAATGAAATGAAATTGTTTATTCTGTAAGTAGGTCTTTTTAAAACTCTTTTACATGTCATTATAATCTAGATGGCGTCGGCGTTTCCTATCTGACTACCTCTGAGAAGAAACGCCGAAACAAACTCAAAGGTCAAGGTCTCTTTTAAAGTCCAGACATCATTAAACATCCCTATGTGAGCGTAACCATGCAGGGTATCTGGAATGGCCTTTTTAAGAAAGAGCTATATCAGTTTCGAGTTGACCTGTCCTAACTGACGGCACACATGCATCAGTCATCGTGTAGCTCAACCATGTTATAGGGAGCTCAACGACCTGTCGCAAGGCGATACCAGATCAGCAGGACATTTGCGTAGGCCATATAAAAACCTCAAAACCGCCAGATTTCAAATATGTATAACAATAAATAAAAAATAAAAAAATAAGAAAACTTCCTACATGATGCTCACATTCACAATTTCTGTATTATTAAGAATGTCACAATAAAAAATGACAATTAATAGAATGTCAATTGTTATGATATTACTATGTCAATTTTATCTTATTTAAATGTCAAATATTTAACTGTACCGACAGACAAACTAACTTACCTGGAGTAAATTTTTGTGGAAAAACAATACGGTTCGAGCAGGATTTGAACCTGCGCCTCCCGGATAAATACTCCAGGCGCTCTGACCACTTACCAATCTCGACCGTCCGGGAGGGCGCAGTTTCGAATCCTGCTCGCGTCCGTATTCTTTTTCCACAAAAATTTATAACTTTAAGGTTCGCTAAGGATGCATTAATGCTTTTCAAAGATGTATCTATCTGTATTAACCTGAAGTATTTATTCGGGAGGCGCAGTTTTGAATCCTGCCCACGACCGTATTATTTTTTTCCACAAAAAAAAATCATATCTTTACAGTTCGCTAAGCATGCGTTAATGCTTTACAAAGATTTATCTTAAATAAAGTACCAGATAGATAAGCATAACTTACGAAACCATTTGTGACTAAAATAATGCTATCTCAAATCACCAAGACACAATGCACCAACGGTCTAATCTTCCATCTCCTTTCCTCTCACCTAGTAGTATCGCTATCTCACTCTGACAGGATTTCGAAAACCGGTTGAGTTCAGAAAAAAATACCGGACGGCATACAATATCCTTATGAATACCAGTACGGAGATGTTAGAAATAGTTTTTAAGTTAGGTTCCGACATAAATAAAATACTAGTCGAACAGTATTTCGGTCACGGCGGCCTATCTCCACGGAGATTAGCCAAGTACGCAGGAGATATTATAGTGCACAAGTGTATGCGAAAACACAGGTGCACTCCCTCTTCCTTCACTCTCATAGTTCGATGGGACGGAAATCCGACACGAGCGGAGAGATCAGGCGCAAGACCGACGGCTTTGCGTGCTCTCCGAAGCACGGGGGTGTCACACTACCAACTTCCTGACTCCGGGCTGCTACTGAGAATGTACTAATCGGAAAACCCAATAACACTTTGCCTGACCTGGGAATCGAAGCCAGGACCTCACGCTCAGACCAACGAGGCAGTCTTAGATTTATTTCTCGAGGCAGGTTCCGACGTAAAATTTGATTGCGGTACGTTCGTCGAGTTCGGCCTGCCCCGACACTTCCATCCACACTCCCCTCATATACAATTTTTTGTCAATCACCTTTCATCCATCCTTTCTACATGCCCAAACCATCTTAGCATACCTTTCTTCTTCCACGACACTACATCCTCTTTCACTTTATCAGATTTACTTGACCATCTCGACCTCTGCTCACTACCCCTATATATACCGTATATATATACCCCCTGCTATATAAAAAACGTATCAAAATGTGAAAGAAGAATTCGGGGTAGTGTGCAGGATCGAATCCTGCTCACAACAGTATTTTTATTTCCACAAAATAATAATAACTTAATATTCAACTTCAATTCTGCCTACCCAATAAAAGTCATTTTTTGCAAAATTACTTCACCGGTTGTGTAAGACGCTAAAAGTCCAACCATATCTGTGACACAAAACCGGTTCCAATAAAGGCTTCATCCACTGAAAGCTACGTATTAGTCATGATGTAAGATATATCGAGATATATTCTGTATGCAAGTAACTACAGAACCGTTTTAATGGGATACGTTTTTCGGAAAAATTTATGTACCCCCCAAATCGAACATTTTTTCTGACCCATAACTTTCTTAAACATACTTAAGCCTGATTATCAAGACTCAAGACATACCACCCCGACCCTTGCGACCCACCCGCGCCACTGAGTCTGTAGCTTTAAATTCGTTCTTAACTAATAATGATCAGAATCCGATCCGGCCAGTCCCGAGGCCGTAAGCCGAGCGTACATCACAGGAGGTGCCTTAACCTCTCCTATGTCGCATTTCCAGACACAATAAAAATTGCATTGTGTCTCGCGTGGATCCACGTTCCGGCAGTCAATAGGTTAAGCGTGTAGTTGCTTAGTTTATAAATTAGATGCCCAAACTTGGGGGATTTAATATTCTTAAGACAACCTCAAGAAAGCCCGGTTAAGCAGTCGACAACGTCCTAGATTGATCTGTGAGATACCATACACAAAAAAAACCGCATCATATTCAAATATACATCAAGATATACCCAAAGTAAGATCTAGAAGCTTCTTAGTGTTATCTGTAATCTGTTTGCAATATAAATAAGTATCTTGTCTGAACCAACCGTCGGTTTAACAGACGTTTCTCTATTAAAGTACGCACTCCACTGATAGATATTTAGTAGTCATACTAGGCGATACCAAGATTTTTTTACCTAAGAATGTTTTTGTTGAAATATACACTACAGCCTGTCTTATTAAGGCCTATAATTTTTTAGAATATGGGTCATTTATCTTACAATAAGTGCCGAGCCTTTTCCCAAATACATTGGTGTCAACTTTCTGTTGATGAAAATGTGGGAGTACACATTTTCATCTCTTCTTCTTCTTTCAACTCCTTTGGGCTCTACATGCGTGATGCTGTAACACAGCAATTAACAAGATGAAATTAATAAAAAAAAAAAAAAGCACGCCTGCCACGTTTTAAAATCTGAAATCTGACTAGCCTATGTTACTCGGGACTATGAAAGAATTCTATACCCCATACACCGAAATCAGTTCAGGTATTTAGAAGTTATGGTGGAATAAAGGAACTCACACACATACTTACATACATACATACATGAACCTTAAAAACAAAACACTCCTTTATTTGGGGATTTATATAGGGCAGTAGATTAAAAATAATTTTGATAACTTACTCGTACGTACGGAGACGGGTAACTGCGAATTACTATTAGCGATAAGCCGCCTGTTGTACCACTATTGTTATCGATTATTTTATTATGTTTTTGTTTATGGTGTACAATAAAGAATACTCTATCTCTCTACGTACCCGTGATCGAAGACGTACCCTCGTACAAGTCTTAGAATATATGTGTATGTATTTGTCATTGTGTGTATTTCTTTCGCTTCATCGCATCTATAGCACAGCTTGAACATCACTCAAGCTTTAAAAAACCGGTATAGCAGAGACGTATCGTCATAACGAAGCTTTTAAAGCCAGCTTGCATAACGGTACGTTATTACGGGTCGACTAAGAATAAAATCCGCCATGTCTCGCATAGGATTAGACCCTGTGACCTCTTGATTGCGGACTGAGGAATTAAATAGTTAATGAAGGAGTATCAATTTAGAAAAAGAAGGAGTAGGTCCATTTGTTAAAATATTGAATCGATTTGGGTGAAATTCAACAGAATAAAAGCTTGACCGAATAAAAGTAACCTAAACCTTACTAGAAGAAGACTGCCTGAAACTGTTCAAGGATTCCTGCAAGAATCTGCTTGACCGTTTCCAAAATTGGGGCCAAGTACCAGTCTAACTGAATGCAGCTTAGAGTTTTAGGCGGGAAAATGTAAAGTGCACGTTGTCGGTTTCATATTGTTTTCCAAAACTTGTGTTTCACCGAAGTTTAATGTGTAATTATGGTGGATAATTAACCATTAAGTGTTCATGAAGGTGTGCGAGTGTGGGCAAATTATATAAAATTGAAAATCATGTGTTTTTTAGAGAACCAGCACACCTGAGAGATGTTCTCGATGGTGTGTAAAGCTGTGTCAGAGACCTACGGGTGGTTTAAACTCTGACACTAGGTTGTTCATCAACCTAACCTTAACCGTTGTTGTTGGAAAATAATTTAGGCCTTTTTAAAATCTTTTACTTGTCACTTTGATCCAGAAGGCTTTTGCTATCCGACTATTTTCAAATCAAATCATTTGTACTCTTTATTGGAAAGTAATTTTTGAGAAGATGCGCAGAAACAAACTCGGATTACAAGGTATTTTCGAAAGTCCAGACATCTAAAGTTATACATATCAGTCGAAAAAGTCATCATCGGACGAAGCCATGCCGTGAAGCGACCTAGTCGTGTTTCGGGATGTAATCCGGTCCAACCGTCGTGGGTGACGTGTCTGGGCAGTTGCATCAACACCCGAACTATCGTTCTCCCCAAATCTATCCACTCTACTTAAGAGTGAATATATTTATTCTGGATCTACGTGCTCCATCCTCTGCCACGCTGTCGCTTACCATCATGCGAGACGTAGATCCACCGGTGATAAAAAAAATATTGTAGATGACTGTACTATCACGGACACTCCCGCCTGACCACCACTAAGTTCATTTTTGCTAACACTCAAAAATAGAAGCGCTCTGTAGCCCCGCCAAGGTCAAATTAGATTGTCCTTAAAATTCACAAAAGGGACTACACGTGATGCGTCACTAAGCTTTGCAGTGCATATTACAACTAATTACGTTCTCGCTTTCCTAATAGGCGAACCCTTTAAGGGGCCATGGCATGGCGCCGTCGCAGGATTTAGACAAAAAAATAATTAAGTTGGCAGGCGGTAAAGGCCGCGATAGTAACTAAGCGTAACCATGTAGGGTATCTAGAATAGCCTATTGAAGAAAGAGCCTATTCAAGTTGACCCGACTTAACTGACAGCACTCATTAGTCATCGTGTAGCTCACCCATTAAGAGCCGTAACAATTATTATTACAAGTTCATAGACAATTACAATACGTCTTCGGTACTTACATGATCAGCGTAAACAGAGATAAAGCACGGACAGACAGTCGAAACAAGATATGAAAGAATTGAGAAACGGTAATTGCATCGACTGACAATACTGTGTAGTTAAGCCGTGAATGAACACCTCTCGAAGGATTTAACTGATGTTAAAAGATATTAACATTAAAAAAAAAAAGCTTGTAGGCATCTGAATCATTAATGGTATGAGTAATCATTTTGGCTTTATGCATGAAACTGCGTCGTTGGTCTAGTGGTCGCAAGCGCGGCTGCTGAGCGTGAGGTCCTCGGTTCGATTCCCAGTTCGGGCAGTGTTATTGAATTTTTCTGTTAGGAAATTCTCAGTAGCAGCCCGGAGTCAGGAAGTTGGTGGTGTGACACCCCGTGCTTCGGAGAGCACGTAAATCCGTCGGTCTTGCGCCTGATCTCTCTCTGGTCGTGTCCGATTTCCGAATTTGAGAGTGAAGGAAGAGGGAGTGCACCTTTGTTTGCGCATATACTTGTGCACTATTATATCTCCTGCGTACTTGGCTAATCTCCGTGGAGATAGGCCGCCGTGACCGAAATACGGTCGGAAGGAGTATTTTTATTATTATGCATTATTTTGCTTATTTTTCGTCATCCTGCATTATTGTCACATTATTTGTAAATAAGCCATGATTTTAAAAGAGTGGATCTATGGAGATCTACATTTGGCCATCAACTCGCACGAAGAATCGCTCTTGCCGGTTCTTCTCCATAAGACCAACTTCAAGAACCGTGCACCTAGCATCAACTTTTCATAAATACCTGGTCTATTCTTGAGTTTGCTCATCAACTAGGAAGTCGTACAAAAATATTTACAAAATTCATTTTAACCAGGCAGTCTCTTTTACAATTATTAAAATCGAACGTAGTACATATTCTACTATTCACGTCTCGGCTAGATTCTCAATACGTGGATGACGTCATTGGCGTGTTGCCAGCTCGCCGCGGAAACACGGGCGGTCTAGTCATCGTGTCTGTTTATGTGTTGCATTCTCGAAAACGGGCACGCTGCTTAGAGAAAAAAGAGACCGTATGTTTTTGTTTTGTTCCGATTTTTTTTTCGGAAGTCTTGCTGCGTCGTACTGTGCGTATGGTGATTGTGAACATGTTACATTGTGAATATCTTAGGTTTTTGCGATCACTACACAACCACTTTTAACCGGATTAATCGCGTGTATTATTGGTTTTTATTTTTCCTGACGTTTCGAACATTGTAGCGTTCGTGGACGCAGGATGGCTTAGATGACAGGCGTCATGACAGTTTATTAACATATTTCAGTCTACCATACATACATATATTTGATAAGTAATTTTTATGCCGTACATCTAGCAAGCTTATATGGAAATGGACGGACCATGTCTGTCGCATACCGCAGGAGATATGGGCGAAAACCACTACGCAGTGGACTCCAGACAGCAGCGACAAGCCCAGACGGAGATAGCGGGATGAACTAGACTCCTGCTTAAAAGATTGGCCACATGGGGCAGCGGACAGAGACAAGTGGAAGGAGGGAAGGGAGCCCCTGCAGTGGTGATTTATGGTTTCAATTTGAGGGGCAAGTTTTGTTTTGAAGATCCCGAAGAGAAAGGAATCAGAAAGTAAAAGAATTAAAACAGAAACTATCTGACCTCGGTAAAATCTAGCCCAAGTCTAATAACTTTTATACCATATAAAGTAACATGAATTACAAAAAAAAAGAAATTTCCTAAAAATTCTTGGACGTGAATGTATTTGACCTATATATTAACCCTTTCAAAAGAGGTCATAATAATAAATTAAGACCCCTAAACATTGTACTAACAGAAATTAAAATGTCTACCAATATGAATCGCATCTTCAGCCATACCCCTTACATGGCAATATTTCTGCCTGTGCTTAATTAAGTCTGGAATGGAGCCAAGCATACTCCAGATGTCTAGACAGACAAATAAATACGATCTATTCTTCTCCTTATCGTGTGGTTGATGAACATCCTAGTGTCAGAGTTTAAACCACCCGTAGGTCTCTGACATGGATTTACACACCATCGTGAACATCTCTCAAGTATGCTGCGATGTTTTCCTTCACCGTTTTAAGCAAGTAATAATTAGTTTACAATATGCACATGACTTTGAAAAGACAGTGGTGTTTGACTTGGATTCGAACTTGCTACTTTTGACTTGCTACTAAACTATCCATTAACAAGTATAAGGTTAAAGTTCTAATTCTTTGTGGAAACAAAAATACTGTCACTTATTATTCACTTGCTGATGCCCGCTGCTTCGCATTTGGTTCCCGTTCCTGCATGCCAATTACCGCTCTATAATTGCCCATTTTATTACAGTATTAATATGGATATAGTATGTTATCCTTAAGAGATAGACATATGCCATCACGTACTTTTCTGTAGACCTATATAAGATACACAATTCCACAATACATAATTTTGTTGTATCTCAAAGGGTTTAGGCAGCGTTTTCGTTGAAAGCTCCCAGACGGCTTATTTTGTTCCGACACCTCCAAGAAATATCATTATATTTTAGCCAATGTATACAAAAACTTGACAAATCACATACTAAAACCTTCCTCTTAAATCACTCTACCTATTAAAAAAACCGAATCAAAATTCGTTGCGTAGTTTTAAAGATCTAAGCATACATAGGGACAGACAGCGGGAAGCGACTCTGTTTCATACTATGTAATGATAGTGACAGTTTATCGGCTGCACCTATGTATGTCATATCATTGTATATATAACGTTATCTAATGCTGAGACTTATTTGTCTATACATAACGCTTGTTTACAACAAGGAGGTGGACAGAGACCAATACGACTAAGCTTTTCCCAATCGATTAAAAAGGGATCGGCTTCCAGTCAAACCGGATGCAGCTTAATACCAATATTGTACATGGAGCGACTGCCTATCTGACCTCCACAACCCAGTAACTGGGTAACACGATATCTCGTGGTAAATTTCAGGACTCTGACTGCACGTAACGGTTGTCATAGATCTTCATTTGACAACCGGGACCAACGGCTTAACGTGTTCTCTGAGGCACGGAGTGGTCTCGGTATGAAATGATGGTCACCCATCCATAGACTGACCGCGGCAAGCGCAGCTTAATCTCGATCGATAGATTTGTGCGGCCGTTACTTAGCTACGAGGCCCTTTAGACAGTTACTATTAAAATATAACCACTGCACTACATTCGATTCCTACCTAGAATAAATACATAATTCCATGATCTGCATATAATAGCCATGATGACAGTATTAAAGAACCAAAGAATAAATGGTTTTAGAGGTAAATATAGACACATCGCGATTCTAAAAATGACCTAGTTTTAACTGAAACGTCAATCACAGCGAATGACGTCACGCCTCAGTCAAATGTCAATCATCGCCGTACAATATGGCTTCACCTTATGTCAAATATGCTGAGGCATGACGTCAAAACGGCGCCATGACATACAGAAGCGTTCTCGCGGTTAAATCAAATTAGTTAGATTAAAATGCAATAATTTGCGTTGACACTTAGTTTATTGCTGAAATAATGTGCTTTTCGGATATAGTAGACGTGTACCTATATTATAAAAGAAGATTTCAAAATCTGTCATCATGCCTATTGTTTCCTGGTCTGTGTGTGTGTGCAACCCAAACAAGACAGCAGTAAAATAACATATTTTTGTGGAAAAAAATACGGTAGTGAGCAGGATTCGAACTTACGCCTCCCGGATAAGTACTCCAGGCGCCCTGACACACACACGACTAACTACAATGTCTTACAAATGCGATTACCTTAACAAATACCAAGCGGCTAAGCGGCTGGAGTACTTATCCGGGATGCGCAGGTTCTCAAAATCCTGCTCACGACCGCATATTTATTTTCCCAAATTTCTAACTTTATAATTCGCTACGCATACGTTAATGTTTTTGGGAGATTTATCGGTAAGACTAAGTAAGTATTTACATATCGCATCTATCATGTGTTGAAAACTCAAAAACCTTAACTCGTCTATAAGTCCTACTTAATATAACAAACGGACGAGACGTTCAGACAAATTGACTGACACATCGTTAGTCAAAACCGGTTGAGCAGTTTAAACGTTACAACGACTCATAGATACATACATATATATAGGCGGGTTACATTTGGTGATTTAAACAGTGTATCTTATAACTGCCTCATAGGTTTATAGGACGCAAACGCGGTCACTGAGCGTGAAGTACTAAGTTTGATTCGGGCAAAAAAAAAACTGTTAAGAAATTCTCAATTGCAAACCCGGAGTTTAGATGGCAATAGGCTCACCACCTATTACATAGGACCTAATAACAGCATATTGAAATGTGGGTGCCGACTTTTCATATGTCTACCTACCCCTTCGGGGAATACAGGAGTGATTCTTTGTTATGATACAGTACTCTGGGCTCCTACTGAGACTTTTCTGACAGAAAAATCTAATAACATTGCCTGAGACGGGAATCGAACGCAGGCCTTCACGCTCGGCAGCCGCGCTTGCGACCACTAGACCTATGCGGGCAGTTATATGACCTACAGATAATTGTTTCGGGTCTAAGTGCAGTATCTATCTACAAAGCAATTCTTAATTACAGATCACGCATATTTTGAACCCAAAAATACCATCTGGTTAGAGCACAAGCTGATCTCAATATTGACGGAAACACAAAACTATAAATATCACTGCATTCAGATTCATAAAACCAAAGTCAATATGATGAACAAATGACACACTAGAAATGTCATTGACCTTTTAGAAATATCGAGCTAAGCTCATGAAGAAACGTCAGAAAAAAAAGTTCGGTTTATATTCATACACTAGCTGTGCCCGCGACTCCGTCCGCGTGGATGTCGTAAATTAACACCATGTCGTGTATGAACACAAATTCATAATAATTAACAAATGTTCGACGTGATTCTTTAAATTGGCATAACTTTATTATTTATGAACCGATTGACATGAAACAAACACTAAATGTTAAGTGTAGCCTACCACAATATATTAGAGTGAGCCGTTTCTGAGATTAGAGTGCAAAAACGCACAGACAAACAGACAAAAATTATAACAATCATTGTTTTGGGTGCAATGTGTGTTGATAAAGGTCCCAATAATATTTTTGCCAATATATATTCCAGGTACAGACAGCGATCCGTTACATTTTTATTATATGTATTGAGTATTGATGATACAAACGGTATAGAGACAATGGTATGAAAAAAAATGCAAAAAAAAAATCGTCATCTTGGCAGTTTTATTATCTGTCGACGTTTTGTGAAATGATAAATCTACATTAAGCACCACGCAATTTAAAAAAGAGGATAGTAAATCTTTGAAAAGCATTAAGGAATGCTTAGCGAACTCTAAAGTTATAATATTAAATGGAAAAAGAATACGGTCGCGAGCAGGATTCGAACCTGCGCCTCCCGGATAAATACTCCAGGCGCTCTGACCACTAAGCTATCTCTACCTCTGCTCACTACCGTGAACATGACTTCGAAAAGACAGTGGTGCGTGCCTTAGATTAGAACTTGCGATCTTTGACTTTTCAGTCAAAATTTTTTCTACAAAACACATAACATCGCATCACGCCAGTACTCCACGGGGTAAGCAGAGGTGCACACAGTTGTACACCCTCATTTCCTCAATGCTTTTTTGGGAGCCGAGTTGCCCGCGTCCGTAGGAGTGGACCCTTAAAATGGAATCCCTACACGTGGGCCCTGGGTGGTGCAAAACAGGCAACACAAGTCTGGTGGGAGGCTTCGGCCGCGGCTGGTTACCACCCACCGGACGAAGCCATGCCGTGAAGCGACCTAGTCGTCTTTCGGGATGTAGTCCGGTGCAACCTTGTGGGAGACGGGTCTGGGCAGTGGCATTAACTCCCCAAATCTATCTACTTTATGTACTTAGAGTGAATAGATTTCTTCTGGATATACGTGCTCCATCCTCGGCCACACCGTCGCTTAACATCAGGCGAGTTGGTGGCCAAAAGTAGATCCATTTGATGTTTTTTTTTTTAACTCCCATATTGTAATAGGTGGTGAAACTATTATATATGCTACAATAGCAAGGTAAATATATACATTTGAAACACATTTACATCGGTAACAATGCATAATGCATGAATCACATTATGTTTAGTACAATCTATATTTTTAACATCATTAACCCAGATTCTAGTGTATATAATTGATAATATATTACGGATTATTTCTTATCATTTATTTACTCTAGAAATACTATTTTATATAGCAACTGGTTTTGTTACTATTCCTCATGAATCTGGCTATCATATACAAATGGAATTTTTCGAATCCGACAAGTATTTCGAGAGATTAGCGCGTTTAAACAAACGAAAAATTTCTTCAGCTTTATTATATTAGAAATTCCTATAGGGGTTAGGGGTTTTCCCAATGGGAGGGGAACGAGTGCTGAGCGTGAGGTCCTCGGTTCGCTTCCGAGTCGAGAATAAGGTAAATTTATTATATTAAATGGCTAAGCATGCGTGAATGCTTTTCAAAGACTTATCTTTAATCGAGCAGTGTTTTTGGGTTTTTTCTGATAGAAAAGTCTCAGTAGCAGCCCGGAGTCAGGAAGTTGGTGGTGTGACACCCCCGTGCTTCGGAGAGCACTTAAAGCCGTCGGTCCTGCACCTGATCTCTCTCCGGTCGTGTCTGATTGCCGTCCCTAAGAACTATGAGAGTGAAGGAAGAGACTTCAGCGTACTTGGCTAATCTCCTTGAAGATAATCCACTGTGACCGCACATTCAGGAGTATGTTCGCTTCGTATTTTTTATAGTATTTTTGATTTTAATATAAAAGGTGTAATATATACGACACCGAGGAAGCCAATACCACCTGGAACCTGCATCCCTTCATACTAGACCTCTTATCGTGTGGTTGATGAACAACCTAGTGTCAGAGTTTAAACCACCCGTAAGTCTCTCACATGGCTTTAAACACCATCGAGAACATCTCTCAGGTGTGCTGGTTTCCTCACGATGTTTTCCTTCACCGTTTTAAGCAAGTGATGATTAATTTATAATACGCACATGACTTCGAAAAGTCAGTGGTGCGTGCCTTGGATTCGAACTTGCGACCTTTGACTTGTCAGACCAACGGTCATACCACTAAGCTTTCACTGCTATGTTAATAATAATAAACTAATTACAATTACACAGGTCATTGAAATAGCATTCAATTACAAATCACTTGCGATGACTAAAGACTATTATCTGTTTCAATGTGTCTGCTGACTCAGTCTTTGAGGAAAACTAACTAAACTCATAATCTACCTACTTGCAGCTCAATACCAGTATTTTACATGGAGCGACTGCCTATCTGACCTCCACAACCCAATATTACTGTAAGGTTATAAATGCGGAATTATGTGAGTTTTTTTTTAAAACGTGCCCCACACTAGGAATGTGTGTGTCTTCCTGTGTCGTGGGTGCGTTTAACATAGAACACTTTTATTAATTCAAGATAAATCTTTGAAAAGCATTAACGCATGCTTAGCGAACTCTAAAGTTATTATATTAAATGGAAAAAGAGTTCGCTAAGCATGCGTTAATGCTTTTCAAAGATTTATCTTGAATTGTTAAGGTAATTGCATTCTTTACGACATTGTATTAACTGCAAAGTTGGTCGTGTCGGTTCGGTCACTTGTATAGGGACTGAATTGATAGAAATGACGTCGCCATAAGTAGGTTAAAATATGGAAGAAGAATTCGCGGTGGTGAGCAGAGGTCGAGATGGCTTAGTGGTCACAGCGCCTGGAGTATCCATCCGGGAGGCGCAGGTTCGAATCCTGTTCGCGACCGTATTCTTTTTCCATTTAATATAATAACTTTTAATGAATTTTGAATTCCACGAGTAAGTTGCGGGCTGACCAGCAGACGCTAGTTATATTTTACTTATATTATTATTTTCATAGCATAACCAGCCCATATATGTCCTACTGCAGGGCGCGGCCCTCTTCTCATACAGAGAAGGCACGAGCATTGATCACCACGCTAGCTCACTGCGGGTTGGCGATTTCAGACTACCAAGTCCAGGTTTCCTCACGATGTTTTCCTTCACCGTATGTCTGTGATGTCTTAGATTAACTAAGAATGTACATATGACATTGTAAAACACACATTGGTACATGCCAGATTTGAACCCACAACCTAAGGCACATCGCACACTGAATACAATAATGACACAATCCAAAAACCCGAAGTTATTATTTGATGTCTATTTTTGAAAAATTATATTATAGAACAAACATTGTGGTTGTATTTATGAACAATAGTAACGTCAAAGGTCGCGGGTTCAAAACCCGTTCTTGTCCATTATTTTTTCAATGATTCTTTGAAAAATAGTAATTAATATAGGCATTACATGGCCTCAACATGTATTAAAAATATAATTATATATGAGTATAAATATAGTTAATTTTAAATATTGGTTTATCACTACATAGTATAAAACAAAGTCGCTTCCCGCTGTCTGTCTGTCCCTATGTATGCTTAGATCTTTAAAACTACGCAACGGATTTTGATGCGGTTTTTTTAGTAGATAGAGTGATTCAAGCGGATGGTTTTAGTATATGATTTGTCAAGTTTTTGTATACATTGGCTAAAATATAATTATATTTGTTGGAGGTGACGAAAAAAAAGAAGCCGGCTGGGAGCTTTCAACGAAAACGCTGCCTAAACCCTTTGAGATATAACAAAATGATGTATGATGGAATTGTGTATCTTATATAGGTCTACAGAAAAGTCCGCGATGGCATATGTCTATCTCTTAAGGATAACATACTCTATCCATTTTAATACTTTAAACAAATGGGCAATTATAAAGTGGGAACGGGATCAAAATTTCATGATTACTTTTGGTCGCGGTAACAGACATACACGCGGGCGAAGCTGCCGCCATTAGCTAGTAAATAATAAACTAGTGATTCAAGATAAATCTTTGAATTTTTCATTTAATATAATAAATTACTATTTTTCAAAGAAACATTGAAAAAATAATGGACAAAACGGGGTTTGAACCCGCGACCTCTGACGTTCTGGGTCATGTCCCGGAACCCGGAACGTCAGAGGTCGCGGGTTCAAACCCCGTTCTTGTCCATAATTTTTTCAATGTTTCTTTGAAAAATAGTAATTGATATAGGCATTACATGGCCTCAACATGTATTAAAAAATATAATTATATATGATTAATACAATAACTTTAATAAACTAGTGGTTGTAATGCCAGCTCAGAAGTGCCAATTTTAGAATAGTGCTGTTTTTGTTTTCAATGTGCGATTCATATATTTAATATTTAATGGAAAATATGGTACAGACACACAGAACACATTAATAATAAAAAATATATAAGGTGTGATGACCACAAGATGATATCATACTCAACAATGTAAATGTTATACATAATATTTTTTATAAGGAAAATCATTGTTTTATTAAAAACTATGTCAAGTTATAGCATCATAACATCACACCCTTTCAGGGTTGGGCAGAGTCTTCAAAGAACATTCCAGACGCCCTACACGATTACGCTCACATAGCCTTGTATATTGATGTCTGGACTTTAAAAGAGACTGTGACCTCTGAGTTTGTTTCGGTATTTCTTCTCAGAGATAATCAGATAGGAAATGCCTTCTACATTTTAATGTGACATGTAAAGAGTTCCAAAAACCTATTTACAGAATTAATGATTTGAATTTAAAAGAGTTGTACTCACGCATATCAGTGATGCAGGTGTTGCTATCAACCAAGTAGAACTCTAATAGTTTAGGCTGCCATTAAAATTTTTTTCTGAACAGAAATAACACTGCCCTGTCCCAGAATCGAATCCAGGACTGGACCATACCAACAAGGCAGTAATTAAAAATCATGTTTGACAGAAATGCTAACATAACTTAGCATCACGCCTGTATTTCTCGAAGGGGTAGGCAGAGGTGTACACAATGGTACACAGATATTTCATCAACACTGTTATTAGTCCCATGTAATAAGTGGTGGCCTATTGCCATCTACCAGGCAAAATTCCAAACTCCGGGCTACTGAGAATTTCCTAATAGAAAAACCCAATAAAACTGCGCAACCTGGGAATCGAACTGAAGAACTCATGCTCAGCAGTCGCGCTTGGGACCACTAGACCAACATTTTGGTTTTAAACAAAATTTTAATGATTTGTGTTGTTTTTATGTCAACTATTTTTACTTGTAATATTTTGTATTCTTTCAGCATGCCCAATCAATGTTATTACTACAAATACCAGTTAATAGATTTCTTTACTACAGTCTAAGAACCGCCACTGTCTTTTAACCCTGATATTGGCAAAACCATTGAGTAATGTTGAAGCCATCTACACTAATATTATAAAGAGGAAAGATTAATATTTATGTTTGTAACGAATAAACTCAAAAACTACTAGTCGATTTCAAAAATTCTTCCGTCATTAGAATGCTACATTATCCCTGAGTAACATAGGCTATATTTATTACTAGAAAGTACTAGAGATCCTTACTAAAACTTCATTAATGTAACCCAAGGTGTAAATGTTCACCTATGCGAAGCCGGGATGGACCGCTTATATAATATAAATTGGAAATGAGTTTTAACTGTTACATTATGATTAACCTTTTTTTATTTAACCAATTTTAGCCAGACCTGTGCAAAACTACAACATTATCAAATATATTTTATCATTTTATCTTTTGTTATCTAATCTTATAAACAGGTTGATTTTTATCATTGCCAATTAGATATTTATATATTGACTTTTTATTACTGTACTGTATATCGTTTTTTATTACTGCCTCATTGGTCTAGTGGTCACAAGCGTGGCTGCTGAGCGCGAAGTCCTGGTTTCGATTCCCAGGTCGGGCAAAATGTTATTGGGGTTTTTCAGTTAGTTAGTTCTCAGTAGTAGCCTGGAGTTTGTAAGTTGGTGACACCCCCGTCCTAAGCCGTAAGCCGTCGATCCTGCGCCTGATATCTCTCCGTTCGTGTCGGATTGCCGACTCATCGGACTATGAGAGTGAAGGAAGAGGGAGTGCACCTGTGCACTATAATATCTCCTGCGTCCTTGGAGATAGGCCGCCGTGACCGAAATTTGGTCAGGCGGAGTATTTTTATATACAAAAATTATTGCAAATATACTACAAATATAATAAATAGGAATGTTTGTTAGGATGGTAGGATGTTTGTTACTCTTTCATGCAACAGAATAAAATAACAAAATTACATTTAGCAGACATTTGAAACTAATATGTACACACTTGCCATATCTAGAAAGATAATACGTTTATTTAGTGCAATACAGGACACATGTTTAATCTATGTCTATAGGTGGAGTCACGACCAACACCTACTTATGAAGCATCACTCTATGGTTGCATAATCTTATAAAGTACTTGACATTTATCACAGCCACTTAATGTTGACAATTAATGATTAGAAATATATCACATTATCTAGCTCACATTTTTCATGGGTGCATAATATTGGGTTTATGATGAATCCACAGTTACTTCATACCAAAATTTCATTAAAATCTGTTTGGTACTTTTTATGTGACAAATTCATAAACAGGGGGGTATTTTTGTGAACAAGTGGAAATTCACCCTCTTGCACCCCAACTGCTTTTCTACCTTATAATCATCACCATCAATCAACAATCAATACATATCAATTAAAATGTTACGGATTGTTGTCTGTATGTGGAAGATGTATGAGAAAATATATTATTGGGAACTTTATCAACGCAAACAGCACCCAAAACAATGATTATTAGAATTTTTGTGTGTTTGTCTTTGCGTTTGTGCACGCTAATCTCAGAAATGGCTTATCCGATTTAGATGTGGTTTTCACTAATATATTGTGGTAAGCTTCACTTAACATTTAGTGTTTGTAACATGTCAATGCTGTTTCATAAATAAAAAAGTTATGCCAATTTAAAGAATCATGTTGAACATTTGTTAATTATGAATTTGTGTTCATACACAATGTGGTGCTAATTTATCTATAACATAACTCAAATTATTGAAGATAATGATAAAGCCCTATATACACCTGAAAAAAATTCAATGTCTTAATATTTTATTCTAGTTAAAGTCAAATAATTTATTCCAACTAGACCATATAATCATACTTTTTAAAGGCAAAAAATGCATGTTACAAAATGTAGATTCCTATGGAAAAGAATAGGCAAGAAACTTCGTGGTTACACTTTTAAAATGTTTTATAATACATTTTACGGTACATTTACTTTGTCCAGTAAAAAGACATTATAAGACTACATACAATAGAAGATAAAAAATAATAATAATGTATATACTAGTATTGGTAGCTTTGAGCTGGCCAGTCACCCTGAGATAAGAAAAAAAAATTAGATTTTAGTTTTATGTCAGTTAACATAAGCTCGTTTAAAACTAAACTGAAAGCTTTCCTATTGGCTAATGTTTGTGTTTGTGTTTAGATGTGAAATATTATGTTTAATTTTATTTGTAAAATAATGTTAATATATTATAACACACAAACACACACAAGTTTTTGTTCTTGATGAACTAAATGAAAACATGCTGTACACCCCAAATATTTAACAAAACCAATATCCTAAAGCTACATTGTGGTGAATAACTAGAAGAAGAAGAAGAAAGAAAGAAAGAAAGAAAGAAAGAAAGTTTTTTTTATGTAACACAGATACAAGACACACAAAAATAAAGAGGGACAAGGAGAAAATAATAATAATAACAAACAAAACATAAAAGAATATATAAATATTAAGTAAAAACAGATGAGAAAAAAAAAATTGTTAGGGCAACACCGACAACATTGGATTCGGATATGTGTTCAGGCGTTTCATATATCCGGTGTAGTGCCCTGAGAATAATATTTCAAATGTATACAATTTTAAATGTTTGTTCTAACAAGGGAAACTGTGTGTCCCACCTGTGCCAAACCCAGACATTTTAACAACTATTCCTCTACATACATATAACTATAATCACACCCATTACCTAAAGGGAACAGCAGAGACTATCGATTTCAACCAACACAGACACACCTTGTTTCTTTATTCATTTTCAATTAACCCATGTTCATTTAAAAGACAAAAATGCTGGTCAGTTTACCAATCATAGACTATTATTAGTTCCAGCTTGGGAGCTTTTTAAAGGGCGAGGCAACGATATATTACACTTAGCAACCTTTGGTCTCAATTACTTATCCAATTAACACCAAATAACTAATTAACTAGACCCCCGCCAGTTTCTTTGTACCGACAAAAATAAATAGAATGATGACACAAGAATGAATCATGAATGAAATACGAATAAAGATATTCTACAGATTAAATCACAACGAAAAATCTTGTACGGTTACCAATAAGACTACAATTTTGGCCCATTACACTCTGTGTATTATCCTGCCAAATTAAAAAGGTACGAGATAAATTCATAAGGTATGTTAAGTACGTTGTCTCCAATTTGGTCGGATTATAGAGTACCCATGTTACGCGGTGACATCAGCTCACATTATTGAAGAGATAATATGTAATTGATTATAGTCACGCCCAAAAAGAATGGTTATAACCCATTTTGGAGCAATACAAATACAACAAAACACATTATTTCGGTGATTGATATTACCAAAATCGTTCTTTATAATATCGAAATTTTACTGAACTTACCTGTTGGGAGAACTCAAGTTTCGTCTATATTGCGGCGAAAACATCACACGACACCGCAATACATCAATATTACAGATAACAATACATATATAGTTATTATCAACTAAAAAAATCCGACCTAATTCCTATGAGCCTTACCAGACACACCCTTTAGTGCGGGTGAAGAAAAAAACGCATACCGACATAAAACTAACGCGTTCCTACTGTTAATATAAACAAATATGTACAAAAGAAAGCTAAAAACACGCAATACTCACCGGCAGAGCTCCAAGACGCGTTAAAAACCCGGTTTTTGAGTCACTTCACACACTTATCGAATAGCGATTGTAACTTACACTAAGCACATAAACGAGGTAACATTATATAAAATAACATGCACAAAACGTTGTTCGTTAATTTTCAGAGCACTAGCACCACCGACATTACGCGTAGAGCGTTTATTTCAATAATTCGTTCGTAAAAAAAGAATTTCTGTAACACGCCACCGGAGTAGATCGATGTCGGCGCGAGTTTCGTTTTTTCGCCGTAGCGTCGCTGCTGTCGACTGACATCAGAAGCCACGCTTCAGATGGCGCTGGCATCAACTGTGTTGCAAACGTAGGAATTTCATTACCTTGACTTTTAGTTTAATTAATCATGATAAACGAACGAAACCCACAGTCAAAATGAATAACTATTATTAATTTATACAAATCATTTGTTTTACCTTTTACTCCACAATGTATGCAAATACAAATAAGAAACCGTCCTTAACACTGACGCTCAACTCTCGAACTTGTAAAATCAGCTTTATAGCACTTGTAAGACAGTCATCCCTAATTCCCTATCGAGTACTTCGATCAGTATTTTAAATAATATTTAGATGTTGTGATTGTAAAAATTTACATAATTTAGTATTAATTTACTTAGTCTACTTCAAAACAAACATTAAAATCGTTTGGGTTTGAGATCAAGAATTCTGAAAGGAATAAAATTCCAAATTGAGGAACTAGTAAGAAAGGGAAGTTTAAATAGATGAGAAGTAGCTATTCTAAGCCTGTTTCTGTTTGAAATAACAGTCTTGAAATGTTTATTTCGTATTAGATAGAATTGGTTAAGACAATTATTGTTTTTGGCCTTTATGTGTAGAATGAGGGCACAAAAGTAAAAAATAAAATTTGGTTCTGGGACAATTCTTTTGTTTGCCAGCTCCTTCATTGATAATAATGCAGTAACTTCAGGTACCTAAATGCAGTGGCAACATTAAAATGTGTCGTTTAGATACACGCAGTCGTAGTCAGCAATATAAATCTGAAAGATAATTTCAGTAAATGACTATAGGTATATTACGTTATATTAGTTTTTTTATACACGTCTTAGTAGTGTATTTTTATACATTTTTTTTTTATTAATTTTAATTCTTATTACAATATTATCTCATTTACAAAATGTGTTCATAAATTCAATTCTAGCACACGTAAAAAGAAACGCATATTACGTTTCGTTACATGCGTTGACCATATAGTGATTTGAAATGATATCTTTTAATTTAGATATAGCATTAGGATGTAAAATAAGATTAAATATATTATAAATACAAATCAAAATGAAAAGTATACGGTATGTATTGACACTATTAATTTAAAACAACATAAATAAATTATCATATAATTGAAATGCTACAAAAATAACCAAACGCGACGCGTTGTTAAAAAGTAAATGGAAAGCAAAGCAATCAAATCTTTTATTCATTTTCAAAATGGCGTTGGATTGAGTTGTGCGTTATTGTTACTTTTTGTTTTTGTAAAATTTTAAAACTGTTGACTTAAAACTGAGGTAAGCGCTGTTTTATACTGATTCTCAATCCTACATTTCTGTTATTATAGCTTTAAATGTTGTTATTATATTGTAAATTATGATTTTACAGGTTAAAATGGGTCGGTCGCCCAGCCCGCGGCGGCGCGATGACAGGCGTCGAGACCGAGATCGAGACCGAGATAGGGACCGCGAGAGGCGAAGACCTCGCACCCGGTCCCGTTCGCGCTCTCTGGACCGTCGGCGACGCTCCCCAGATCGCCGACGGAGCCCCTCGCCGCGCCGCCGCCGATCCCGATCATCGTCACCAGGACCTTCCTCATCCTTCGTGAAGCCAAAGAAAACTTTCGGAGAGCGTCCAATAGTCACCCCTGCAGATCTAGAAGGTAAATCTCCTGAGGAACAGGAAATGTTAAAAATCATGGGGTTTTGTGGTTTTGACACAACAAAAGGGAAGAAGGTGGACGACAATGTGGAAGGCGATGTACATGTGGTGTTAAAACGTAAGTACAGACAGTACATGAACAGAAAGGGCGGGTTCAACAGGCCGCTAGACTTCGTAGCATAATCCCTCGGTCAACGCACAGCGTCTTTTCAACATATTTGTGGTCGAACCATGTTGGTCTGTTTCCTTAGCAGTAAGGCTGATATGTGATATTTTTGATAGCTTGGTTTTATATGAACGTTATTTATTTATTGATATATATTATGAATATTGCCTAAATTTTTTTGGCAAGTGTAACGGTACTTATAGGTAAGCAGTCCGCTTTCCTTTGATTGTGGTCTGTTGCGATCCTGTAAGATTAAATATAAGGCCTACTCAGCCTGATACCGTATGTTGCAGTCATTTGCCAGTCTGTTTAACTAAAGGTTAACTTGACATCAAGATAGGAAGCTTATAAATCTTTCTCATGGGATTGTTTACTGCGTTTAGAAGTCCGTTGAGGCCTCATTAAAGAAAGAGAATAATGGGGAGAGGAGAAAAGAATTACTATTCCTAAACAAATATGTATGGAAACCAATTTAACTCTTTAAAAATTCATTATCTATGTCATCTTTAAGCCATGTTAAAAAATAATAACAGCCAAAAGTTATACCATTCTACAATCTCATTCAAAATTTCACCAGTAAACGGTCAAATTCTTCCATGGGAACCCTTGAGATTTATAAGATATGGGTTTTTAAAAGCACCATTCTGTATTGCTTGGGGTCAAATTATTGGACAATAGGTATCCGTTCATCCTATACATATTATGATAAAATATCTCCCAGGACATTCGGCATTGAATTTCAAAACTGGTTTATACGACAAACAGGAATTGAAGAAAAAAAGAAGTTGTAAATTCATATACTTAGGGTCTCCATGACAAAGAGATAGCTTTAAAAAAAACTAACTGCATTTAATGGATGCAAATAAATACAATATCTAGCTACTTCCACAAAATTGAGGGTAGTGCCGTGCACTGCACGGTCTAACAGCTCCTGATGATGCCCCGTGGAGGGACGAAACACGTGTAGAGTAGTTGGTGGTAGTCGGAATTTTAACCGCTTGCGTATGTGCATATATTTGCGGACGGGCGGGCGGTGCACAGGTAATGCATGACTACCCTCAATTTTGTGGGAGTAGCTAGATATTGTATTTATTTGCATCCATTGTAATGGACTTCCGCAAAGTAACGCCTGAATCTATTCAATACTAACTGCATTTAATCGCGTTTATTAACTAAAATGATGAATTTCTTTTTTGTTTTGGCTTATGCCAATTTCAAAAACAGATTATTAAAAAAAACTATGGAAATAAGTAACCACTTCCAATTTACATGTATTTATTTCTATACAACTTCTGCCCGCGACTTCGTCTGCGTGGACTCAGAATTGTGTCCAGCCGGGATAAAAACTATCCTATTTGTTAATCCAGGTTATAAACTATCTGTGTGTCTAATTTCATCCAAATCCATATGGTAGTTATTGCATGAAAGAGTAACAAACATCCATTCATACAAACTTTCGTGTTTATAATATTAGTAGGATTTTTCCACAATAAGACTGCAATTCAATAAATCTATAATGTTCATGTAAAACCAAGCTTTCTTGTCGACTTTTTTACATAGGATTAAGTGTTAAACAATATTGTTTTTAATCTCACATAGTTTTAAGAGAAATGGCTGTGATAATATACATTATTTAACTTTAAAAAAGCTTGAGAAGTTAATTATCTCTCTCAATCTGGAGAAATAAATGATAAAACATGAAATTAATTTAAAAAATTAAAAAGCGCACCTATTTTACCCGGGACAATGTAAGGATTCTAACAATACCATACCTCTAAATCAGTTCAGGCGTTTAGAAGTTATGGTGAAATGAAGAAACTCACAAACATACATACCCTAAAAACATAACACTCTTTTTTTTGGCAGTTGTGTAATAATATTGCAAATGTTGTAGCAATAGCATTTCATGCCACAAATGGAATAAGTTTAAAAAAAAACATTGCTACCAAAAGCAGCATCGCTGTTTGTAGTCGACAATACAGTCATTCTAGACTTGGCAACTCTATCTTTAGGTGACCGACACAACTTAATATCTTGTAGACCCATCATGGATGAGACCATCAAGGTATTGCAGAAGAAATGGTCAGAAATTACCATGTAATATCAGCTGGGATCCATATGGGATGGGTAACCATAGTGCATTTTTAAATATTTTCATCAATTTTTAAATATTCATTTAGGCCTCATATACATATCAAATTAATTTACTATTGAAAATGGTGTAATGTAACATCAATTCTTCACATATCGATTTTATCATTCTCAATGTTCACTTGAGTATTTTTCTTTTTTATCCGTTTTGGATTTTTATGATATGATATGAATTTTAATATCTATTGCAGCCATATCTCTTAAAATATCCAATGTCTTGGTGCTAAACTTCAGAAATATGTTTACAATATTTGAATACGGGTAATTTTATATCGCTAATGTCCAAACCATTTTGTCTTGGATCGTATCAGGGTCTTTTCTCAATTATGGTTATGTCTCAATTGCCTTCAAAAGGTTTCCATCAATAGACACTCAAACTTAAATTATTAGGCCCAGAAATAATACTGTACATTTATATAGGGTTGCCATCCATCTGGGTATCCCCGGATTTGTTCTAGATTAGAGGGCGTTCGGGCGGAATTTCTTTACTAGTTCGGGTTTTAAACTGCTAACACATCAACCGAATATACGCAGCCCAAAATTACGTCTAACATGCAATATCTAAATGCAAAATTAATATTAATGAATAACTTAAAAAACAATACTGTTGGTATGTCTGGGTTTAAAGTGCCAAAATCCGGGTGTTCGCACTTCGTGTCGTGGTTAACAGATTTTAGAGATGGCAACCCTACATATATAGAACTCTTTACTTCAGGATTTAATGTATTTTTTCGCTTCTTTTTTATTGCTTCATGATGAAATTAAAATTATTCATAACTTGTATTCAGCCATTGTTGAGTTGATAGGCTTTATCCATGCTTATTGCAATGCTATATTCAACTAATAATCAAGAGCTGAGCTGAGAATCTTCTAGATTCAACATGCATTTCCGATAGCAAAATAATTACTTTGCATCTCTTCTGGGCAATATTCTATCGCCTTCACACAAAAGTTTCTGAAGTTCCCATCGAGACACTAGTCATAAGATAGTATTAAGTCCGTTACCGCCGTACCCGCGCGCAGCAACCGCCCGCGCGGGCCCAGTCACGCGCTTAGCGCAACCAAGAAACCGCTCGAAATGCGTACGGGCCATGACGATATAATTACTGAGGTCTGTCCTGGTTGAGTTGACCAAAATGGCGGAGTAAGGAAGCATTTCGAATTTTTCGGATCATTTTGAATATTTCTGTCTGTTCTTGTGGTTACAAGTAACAGAACCGTATCACAAAAACAAATTGAAAATAAGATTTCTTTGGAAAAAATAGATTCCAAAATTATTCTATAGTGAACCTTATAAATAACAAAATTCTCCGCACGATTTTATAAACTCAAACTTTTAGGACAAACTTTATATGGTTCACTATACACCCTAAATTGCTGAGCCATTATCGATGCAACTCTATTTACCGATAGACCGAACTATAAGACTGAAGCGATCCGCACTAGTTGTAAGTTGACCGCACGGCGCACTCTAGTTAGTAGAAGATATATTTATACACACATATACACACCTTCCCCCCAGACTTTCCCCCTTATCCTCCATAATGTACAATAGTTAAGGTCCACACGTCAGAATGTGATGTTCTTTGTAAATTGAGCTGATGAGAGCAGTGTCGCGATTATAAAGAGCGAAACTGGCTGTATGTGAACGCGGCATTGCCAATTTTGAAAGCAGTAATGGCAACACAGAATCCTTTTGGAGCTGTATTGCCATTTTATTACTAAACTATTTTAATTTCGATCATGCTTTTGGTATTCTTTCTTACATATAAAATTCTTTCCCATCTTCAGATTACGAAATAACAATGCATTTTGTCGTGCCGATCTCCGATATACAATAATATACAATGGTTAAATATATTTTTTATGTATATTATTAACGCACGCGCCGTGTGGGTGTGGGTAGCGTATCACTCGTCCCCGTACACATTTCGGGCAGTTTGTCAATACATCAGCCCATTAGAATGAATCACTAAAACTTAAAATTCTCCACAGCACATTTTCGCACAATTAAAAGTAAAAATTGTCAGTCACTGAATTGAATGTTTGTAAAATACCCATTAATTTTACTATGCATTCAGTTTAGTGAATCATTTACATAAAAAAATTGAGTACCGTAAAATAACACTGTCATGGTACTTTTTGGCGCCAATTTTTGACAAGCAGGCGCCCATTTTGGTAAAACCTCAGATAATTTTGTATAATTTCCCACTCACAAATAATTAAAAATAATTTAAGAACTCAATTGTGTTCCGAAATATTATTTTTGTATACAAAAAAATAATTCAATTTTTTTTTTTTTTTAATTAACGTAATCGTTTCAACTGTTTCATAAAATTAATGTTTGTAATAATTATATTTGAAAAATCTTAATTTCTAAAAAGAATATCTACAAACAACATCGTTGTTACTACTGAAACTATTTTCAGTAAAACAGAATGGATTCATTCCCAATGTACATACCACGAATTATTTATACTTCATTAAAATATTAATTAAGAAAAATATGTAATTTCAAATTTAAGTTGTCCCCATAATGTAAATCTGCATTGGAATTACCCAAAAGTCCACCCAATATAAGATCTTAATTATGAAAAAAAAAATTTTTTTATAAAAAATTGTGTTACTATCATACCTTTTGATGAATTACATTTTGTGGTAGTATCATAAACTTGATTGATCAATCTAACTTTGTACTTACCAAAAAATATTTTTATGCCGCTCTAGAGCTCATAAAAGTAAGTGTGTTGATCTAACTTCCTTGTTTTTTTGCAAAATGGGGTAGTGTACATTTCGGTGTGTTAAAATTTTAGTTTACTAGTAATATAATATGTGTACTAAATTAAAATCCTTGGTACTTTCGTTGCAAGTCGATTACCTAATACATTATGTATTAAATTCCTGTCAACGAAATCGTTATGTATAAAATTTTTCTTCAAAGTACATGTGATTTAAATAATGTCAAAAAAATCTAACTTTAAGATATAATATTATCAAAATTGTAATATATGTTGATTTACCTTCAAATTATAGTGTATAATGGCGTCGACTATTTTAGTTAACTTTGTCAAAATATTTTTTATATATTTTGGTTATGAAAATAAGACATTGTATGTAGTGTTGCGTTTCTGTACATTTTGTGTATAAAATTTAATTTTTGTTAGCCAAGGATGCCAAATGAATAAATCATTTTGGAAATACACTTTGTTTTATTGCTTTAATATTGACGCCAGTGTAGTAGAGTATTGCTCTTGGACTCCAGGTGCTTCGGTAAGTACGTCTGCCGCATGGGCCGACAGGGCCGACACCGAGATAAGGTACCCCAGTGGTATGATAGTTGGACTGAAAAGTCAACGGTAGCTAGTTCGAATCTAAGGCCGACTTTACGACCACAAACTTTTCGAAGTCATGTGCGTATTATAAATGAATTATCACTTGCTTAAAACGGTGAAGGAAAACGTTGTGAGGAAACCAGCACACCTGAGAGATGTTCTCGATGGTGTGTAAAGCCATGTCAGTGACCTACGGGCGGTTTAAACTGTGACACTAGTTTACATCTACATGATATTCGTACCTGCTACCCAAGTGCTGCAGGATCGTGACGCTGCGCTGAGGGTTTAAACTGTGACACTCGGTGTGTTCATCAACCACACTATAAGATGACTGAGGTGCCATCACTGCGGTGACTCCCCCGTGGACACGGCGCAGCACATGGTGTACCACGCATGGGCCGCGCTATTACTTCATTGGGGCAGTAGGAGTGAGCGATCGCTCTCTGCTGTGATCTTAACATCCCCCTGCCCTTATCATATACAGGTGATTTTTTCTAGTGCAGCCAAATCCGAAACCGGGCCCGATTTTAATGAAAACTAAACTAGGACCTAGGACGAGGCCGAATCGAAATCGAGAAAAATTTGATTCGAGAGCGAATTTGGAAATCGAAAATGACAGTGGTAAAGCAGCGGTTCGAGCATGGTTCTTTTTGTCGACACGTTTGTCGATTTTAAACGTCAAATTTGACATAAAGTGTTGATAAAACGATAAAATTCAATACATAAAAACTTTTATCGAGTAAACAAGTTTGTCGAAAAGATCCGTGCTCGGACCGCAGGTGTTGCAAATATGCGGTGTTACAGATGTTAACAGCACGGACAATTTGTGGATGGGTAACCGCAAGAAAAACCGTTCATTTGTTCAAAATAAAACACAGTAACTATTCATATTTTACATTTATTTCAGCTTATTGAACATTTTACATTTACAACACATATCTTATTGATACGGAATGTGATTCTGATAATTATTTGGAGTAAGGGGCAGTAAATACGATCGACTAATCTGAACAATCAAACGAAGCCGATTTCTGAAGAACTGACTAATCTAGAAACATTGTCTTACTCTAACAGTAAAACAGAAAGAGGCGAAAGAAAATTACAGTTGTCCAATTCGTTGACATTAACTACTTCATAGTGTTGTCCACTATCGATAGTCGACCTGGAAAACTAGTCATAATATCGATAGTCGATCTCGAAAACTAGTCACAATATCGATAGTTGACTTCGAAAACAGTCAATATCTATATTCGACCTCGAAAACTAGTCAATGCCGTTAGACTTATCAAATAATACCATTGTTGAAGAGCTATAAGCATCATCATCTCGCTGCCTTTATCCCAATTTATTTAGATTCAGCGTAGCACGAGATCTTCCCCATACTAATTGATTTTGAAATTGCAAAATGTTGGCTATGTTATATGACCGGCCGCCTGCCCGACGTCAACCCTCATTGGGAATGCTGTTGTTGGTGGTAACCGCCACCGATACGATCTCCATCTATCTAGTTATATCACACCAAATATGAAGAGCTATAGCATCAGTACTGTTTTAAATACCGATAGAGCTAAACTAAGCTATCAATGGTGACTATATTGCTCTTTATCAATAGTATTACTCCAATTTTTTCGATGACTTGTTTCGATAACGAAAGTCAATCGATAGTGAGGCAACACTACTTCACAATGCTTTTGTAATTTTTATGTCAACACAATTTATCTTCCGTCTCTTTCTTGTATTAAGTGTGGGTAAGAGATAGCAATATTCTAACTTTAGTACCTAATTTAGTCGATCATATTCATTTTTATTATAAATATTAATTTTTACTATAAAATTACAATCGGAAACATTCAACATATCCATATCAATTAATGTTCAACGGATATTATTCACCTGCATTTTTCGGGATTGTCCGACTAGTTTCGAGCTCGAACGGTGCCCTTCGTCATGAGCTGATCAGTTCGGCTCGCGACATCGCCGCAGGCTCAGCTCATGACTAAGGGCTCTGTTCGAGTTTGAACTAGTCGGGCAATCCCGAAAAATGCACGTGAGTAGAAAGCGGTGAACAATAATTGAATATGTCTCACAAAAGTTATTATACATTCAACATATCGATAGATTTAATAATGAGACTTAGAAGGAATGAAATGAAGATGACACAAGCATAGTAGCGAGTTCAATTCCCGATTGTATAAATATTCGTGGGGCAGATAATTGTAAAGTCTTGGTACTTAGTGCAGGTGGGTATGACAGTTAATTGTAAGTTTTATTTATGTGTAATTTTGAGATGCTGCAATTTTTTATCATGTAATGGTATGGTGATAGAGTAAATATAGGTCTTCCATTTCTTTGGTAATCCTAGCCCGTTGCAAACTGGTCAGTAAACTCATTGACGTTAAGCGACGCTTCGGGATGTCAATTTGTAGGTGACCGCTAGGTGAGGTAAAGCAAGTCTTGGCGCGGTTAGTACGAACATGGGTGATCACTCTGAATATTTTCATGTGAGTGTCTACACGTTAAATCGTCGGTCTCGGATGTTGATAATTTATCACTTATTAAGAGACCCACGGTGGGCGCCATCAACTCGGCAGGTTGCTCTTTACAACACAAAATAATGTAATTTTCTTTCTAATCAGGAATCAGAACAGACGTATCACTACATAGTATAAAGCAAAGTCGCTTCCCGCTGTCTGTCTGTCCCTATGTATGCTTAGATCTTTAAAACTACGCAACGGATTTTGTTGAGGTTTTTTAATAGATACCTAGAGTGATTAGAGTGATAGTTTCAACTTTGCAGCCACCACCGACGTAAACAGGAGATAAATATTATTCGTGCCATCAGCGTCACGATATTATCACTTTGTGCTAATGTATTAAAAAAAATACTCATAAAATATATTAAATTTAAAAGAGTAACCATGGAGTTTCTTGCCGGTTCTTCACCATAGGAAACGACTATTTTTGAAACATGCAACTAAATTTTGACGTTTCATAAGTGCCTTTAATTATTATTTTTACTTTGAATTGCCAACATTTGTCGTCTAATAATGACGTGACACTGGGGACACGAAAATGTCGGCAAGATGGTGGCGTTAAAATGATAAAAAACCTAAAAAAAAAGATGGCGTAATTTGAGAAAGTTATGAAATAATCATATATAATTATATATTTTTTATACATGTTGAGGCCATGTAATGCCTATATTAATTTCTATTTTTCAAAGAAACATTGAAAAAATAATAGACAAGAACGGGGCTTGAACCCGCGACCTTTGACGTTCCGTGTCATCACTCTACCAACTGAGCTACCTTGTCGTGTTCAAACCTATTGAATTTTCAATCTTCTTTGTATACGTCTTAAATGTCTGTAATGATTACTAGATAAATATCACCAGGCGTCTCCTTAAGACGTATACAAAGAGGATTGAAAATTCAATAGGTTTGAACACGACAAGGTAGCTCAGTTGGTAGAGTGATGACACGGAACGTCAAAGGTCGCGGGTTCAAGCCCCGTTCTTGTCTATTATTTTTTCAATGTTTCTTTGAAAAATAGAAATTTATGAAATAATGTTTATCTCTTTCTTATATCCATGACAAGAAAGAGACCAGAGTACTTTAAGCTAATTATTTGTCATATTTTACCTGTACACTTATCTCTTATTCACACAGTATTAGAAAGTAAATAATAATCACAGTAATCTAAATAATAATAAATATATGCCATTAACTACGTGTTAGTACCAATATGTGTGGCGACGAGTAAAACATATTTACCATACTCACTTGCACACATACTGCTCGTACACTGTAGTGTAAGGTTAATTAGCATTTAGCATATTTTTATCATCTGAATTCTCATTTAGCATTTAGCTTATTAAATACAGTGGCAAAACCCTGTGAAGGTATTCATCGCTTCGCGCTTCGTACGTTAGCACATCGTGACAGCTAATGATACATTGTTAATTTCATCACGTGATCTCCTTCTCGAAAAGCGAGTGAGTAAAGTGAATGCGGTTTAGCAATTATTCCTTTTAATTGAATTATATTTATTTTAAGGAAATGCTTAGATAAGGCGAGCGTGATATTAAACGGACTTTTTAATTCGCATATTAACAAAATTAATCAATTATTCGTATTTATTTAGCATTAGCAATTAGCATGCTAGGACACGTGAAATCGGATGGTCATTAAATTAAGGCGGAATAGCATTAATTATTATTACCGGTACACTGTGGGCGTGCTATACTGTGTATAAGCTCGGCAGTAATGCCACGGGTCTTTAGCACTTATTATTTAGATTTCTATGATATACATAATAACTTCATAGACATAACACATCGACACAATTAATAATACCTAAATAGAATACATAAGGTCCAAATTCATTAGATAACTTCCTTTTCAATGTTAATTTGTAAGTCAAATACATTATCTTATGCTAAGAATTAAATGGAAAACAAAATATTTGTAATTACAATAGTAAGACAAAATCAGCTCCAATACCAAGAAACATTAAGAATATTTTTTTTATAGTATTTAAATGATTGTGTAAACGAACCCTTATTACTTACACACGAATCGCTTAAAAGGGAATTACCTAATTAAGACCTTGTAAAGTAAATAAATTAATTAACAAAAAAGCTATGACTAAAAATAATCACAAAATTAAGGAACTTGGAAGAAACTTTAGTCCAGATCTAAATCTCTCTAACGCATTACCGACGCATGCGTAGCGAACTCGTAAAGTTATAAAGTCTTGTGGAATTAAAATTACAATTTTTAATGTCTTTTGGTGACGTCAAGCTTTAGTATATATGTGTATATATATTCTGGATATACTGATATCCAGAAGCATGAAGTTAGACTGGGATACGACAAAAGATGGGGAACGGCTAGGCTGATCGTCAATGGTGACGGCCCTGACTGACTTTTACACGACTGCCCAAAAAAAGGAGTGTTACGTTTTTCGAGTTTATGTATGTATGTTTGTGAGTTTATTTATTCCAACATAACTTCTAAACGCCTTAACCGATTTAGATGTATGGGGTATCTTTAGAATCCTTACAGCGTCCCGGATAATAGAGGTTAGAAAGATTTAATAAATTGCGGGTGTCCTTTTTCATTAATTTCATCTTGTAGACTATCTAAGATGCAACCTAGCCTTCTTATTTGCGATGACAGCTTAAAGTAACGACGGAATATGAAAAATAAATGCCCAAACAAGGAGTGTGTTATGTTAAAGTTACAATTTTGTTGTGGAAAGAAATTATTTATAATAATTAATATTAAAGTTACAAATTCTTGTGGAAAAAGAATACGGTCGCGAGCAGGATTCGAACCTGCGACTCCCGGATAAATACTCCAGGCGCTCTGACCATTAAGCCATCTCGACCTGCTCACCAGCGCGAATTCTATATCCATACCTTATCACGTCCTTTGGCGACGTCATTGCTATCTATTCAGTCCCTTTACAGGCTTTACAGGGTGGTTAAATTTATATGAATAATCTTAAACAGGATCGGATTTAGGGAAGGGCCACGGGGGCTTCAGCATCGGGGCCTTCACTATGTACTATAGATTGCTATTGTTCTTTTTTGTTTTTTGAATTTTGCATGGTAATAATATAATATATATTGTTACACCTTGATATACCTATAACAATATACGGCTTGGCGTATTGCGCAAATAAGTAATACTAAATTGAATTAAATCATTATTTTAGATAAGAAAAAAGATCATTTCCCAACATTTTTGATCTTGTTTCAGAAGTTTGCCGGGCCTTTTTTTTGTTACTCATAAGATCTTTTTATCTTATAAATATCATAATATTTATATTTCAGGCATTTACAATTTTGAATGTTCCGAGTAGGCGCTATTATTATTAATAAGTGTTTAACAAATTGTGGAAATCAAATAAAATTAGTTTAATACTGATAGCATGACTTAAATATAACAATACACTTGTATTAAAAAAATAAATGCGGTCAGAATACTCTTTAAAAAAAGTAATTGAACCTAAAATATAGCGTACATACATATAAAGAATTCTGTTAAACGATTTTTAGTTAAATTTCTTTAATTAACCAAAAAAAAAATGTCATGATAATTATGATTAAATTATAAATATTCTCATACCTATAGTAAACGGGGTTTCACTTAGGAAATAAATTAGCTATATATAAAGCTTATGTATTACATATTTAGTACCAAAACCGTGTCATTTCGTACTTTAAGTTATAACAATAGCAATTTGGTATTTTATTTATTATAGTGGTAAGTTTTACTATGGTGTAGTGAGTTCGATTCCCATTTGAACCAGTAGCTGCATGATATCTTTAATTATTATACAAGCGATTTATCGAGATGGACTAATTAGAATCTGAATTTTTGTAAAAAGAAAAATTTTAAAAACACAACGGTGTTATATATAGGGAAATATATTCTAAGCATTTTTTTAAGTCTTACTAGGTCCGGGAGTCGAACCAACTTTAAAACAAACACTAGTGACATGACCATTTACAAGTGAAAGGCAGTTTCGAACTCAACAATGCGACAATGCGTATTAGAAAAAAATATCACTTGCTTAAATGGTTTGCTCGATGGTGTGTAAAGTCATGTCAGAGACCTACGGGTGGTTTAAATTCTGACACTGGGTTATTCATTAACTTTAGGGTAAGGGGCATGATATTTTTGGGGATTATTTCTATATTTTGATGATCATGTCTAAAACGGCGCGGCCTCGTCGAGTGTGTGGAGCCAGTTGAAGATCATCATGTTTCTTTCATACTTCGATAGGGGGCGTCCTCTCTCGCGTTCTAAATCTGCAGCCGTTAAGGCGAGATGGGCTGCTTCTAAAATTTACAATATGTATTTGTTTGTTATCATAACTTTCCTGCTTATCCCGGTTTATTTGTGGTCATTAATCTTACAAAACTACTAGTTGTTCATAAAATGGAATAATAATAATAGCCATTCTGACAAAGAGACAAAAGTTCACATAACTTAAGTACCTAAAATGACAAAGAGGCAAAAACTCGTATTGTACCGGAAATACTTACAAAAAATATTCAAAGCAGTGCAAAGGCCTCCCTACCCTCATTCCACTCCTTTATTTTAGATCTTTGTTGAGCAATATCTGAATAGAAATTGTAAAAAAAAGGGAGTTTCAAGTTGCCCCCAAGCCCCCAAAAGTTTAAAGTTCGTCCCTGACCGCTATGTTCTACTTACCGGGGTGCACGAACCGTGAGTGTGGCGGCTTAGCTAGCGGCACGGCCAGCGTGGTGGGGCCCGGGCCCGACACCGCGCCCGCCACTGCCGATACTGCCGCCGCCTGCAGGGGACATTATATATGGTCCTACATTAACAATCTCTAATATTTTAACACTTTATTTAACTGCTTTTTGGAGATAACTTTCGTGAGACACATTCATATTAATTATTGTTTAACAGTTTGACTCGCGACATCGCCGCGGGCTCAGCTCATGGGGCTCACTAAGGGCTCCGTTCGAGTTCGAAACTAGTCGGGCAATCCCGAAGAATGCAAGTGAAAAAAAACCCATGAATAAGCTTTTTAGTGATCCGAGAGAGGAAGATGCGAGTACCTCTACTTAGACTTACTTTTGTTTTATTAACAAACGTTATGTTTTTTTTTATAAGACTTATCAAACTGCCTTAGTGGTCTATTGATCGCAAGGGCCAACTGCTTAGCGTAAGGTCCTGAGTTCGATTCCCGGGTTAGGCAGTGCTATTTGTTTTTTATACAATAGCAGTCCGAAGTTTGGTATTGTGCCTTGTAGATGGCAATAGGCTCACCAACTATTACATGGGACTTAATAACAGCATTGGTGACAATCGTGTGTCAACCGTGTACACTTCTGCCTACCCCTTCAGGGAATACAGGCGTGACGCTATCCATACTAATATTACAAATTCTAAAGTAACTCCGTTTGTTTGTTACCTTTACACGAGTTAACGGCTGCACCGATCGTAATAATATTTGGCAAAGAGATAGATTGTATCTTGAGGAAGGACATAGGCTACCTTTAGTCGCGCAGACAAAGTCGCACCAGCTAGTGCAAAATAAATCAGTAAAAATTACCTCTAGCCTGTCCAGGTTGAAGTCGGACTGCGACATTCGCTCCAGAGCTCTGTATGTCGTCAGTAGCCGACGCTTTATGTAACTCTGTCGTACCTGTAATATATAACTTTATTATGTATTTACATTTAAACAAGGTCCAAGTTTTGGTTGGCAAATACTATGTTATTAGTATCAAAAGGTATTGAACTAGCGCACGCACACGTACACACACACAGGCACGCACGCACACGTACACACACACACACAGGGACGCACGCACAAGTACACACACACACACACAGGGACGCACGCACACGTACACACACACACAGGCACGCACGCACACGTACACACACACAGGCACGCACGCACACGTACACACACACACACAGACACGCACGCACTCGTACACACACACAGGCACGCATGCACACGTACACACACACACACACACAGGCACGCACGCACACGTACACACACACAGGCACGCACGCACACGTACACACACACACACAGGCACGCACGCACACGTACACACACACAGGCACGCACGCACACGTACACACACACACACACAGGCACGCACGCACACGTACACACACACACAGGCACGCACGCACACGTACACACACACAGGCACGCACGCACACGGACACACACACACATGCACGCACGCACACATACACACACGCACACGTACACACACACAGGCACGCACGCACACGTACACACACACACACGCACAGGCACGCACGCACGCACACATACACACATGCACACACACGCACAGGCACGCACGCACGCACACATACACACATGCGCACACGCACACATGCACGCACGCACACGTACACACACACAGGCACGCACACGTACATACACACACAGGCACGCACACGTACATACACACACACAGGCACGCACACGTACACACACACACACACAGGCATGCACGCACAAGTACACACTCTCGCACATGCTCGCACGCACACGTACACATACAGGCACGCACGCACACATCCATGCAAGCATTCACACCGTCCTTATCCTAATTTATTTGCTTTCGGCGCAACACGTCATCTTCCATACATCTCTGTCACACCTCGGTAGTCACTAGTTTTTCATCCATATCACGTTTAACACAATCCATCCATCGTTTTGTAGAATATAATAAATTTATTTGTAAGAATATTGTAGTCACAGGCTGGTTTTTTCTTTATTTATGTGATGTGTTATCTTGCTTAGCGACCATATCACCCAGTAAGGTCAAAACAAAAAAAATATACCAACAAAGTAACCTTACTGGTAACATATAAAAAAGTTTAGCTTTTTCTGATAATGGAAACGCTCGTATAGAATTGCAAAAGCCAATGTCATAAATGTTGTCTAGTTAACTGTCTCGTTGGTCTAGTGGTCCCAAGCGCGACTGCTGAGCATGACGTCTTGGGTTCGATTCCCAGGTCGGGCAGTGTTATTGGGATTTTCTATTAGGAAGTTCTCAGTAGCAGCCTGGAGTTTGGAATTGTGCCCGGTAGATGGCAATAGGCTCACCACCTATTTATTACGTGGGACTTAATAACAGCATTGGTGAAATGTGGGTGTACCATTGTGTACACCTCCGCCTACTCCTTCGGGGAATACAGGCGTGATGCTATGTTATGTTATAAATGTTGTCTCGCTTAAATAACTTAACTCTAATATCTTCGTTTCGGACACATTCCATTAGAACATGGGGAACATCGTCCACCACACCGCAATCATTACAGTTAGGAAACAAAAGTTTATTAAATAAATGATTATAATACATTAAAAATAAAAATATGTTCGAAAGATATGTCCGAAGCGAAACCTTAAATCACAGGTTGTTACAAATCAAAATGTCCAAAATATTCGGTCGTTTCCGGCACACAAATGTTTAAAAGTCAATACATACATAAGGCCCATCAACGTGAAGTTTTTTTAGCGCTTTTTAACCTCCCCCCTCCCCCTTGGTGATACGTGGTGAGGTATAATATTAACCCCCCACCCCCGACCAAAATCACGTGTATTTTTACCTACAAAGAATCTTAAAATTTTTAGAATATTATCTTTAAATATTTTTTGTGATATTTCGTGATTTTTGACAAGCCCCCTCCCCCACCTTTCAAGCTTCACGTGATTAATGGACGGCCCCATAGTAACAATAGAAGAATGCATATAAAATAATAACATAATCACCAAATACTGAAGAAAGGGACAGGTCTCGAGTTATCCGTAGTATTAAGGTCTAATTTCAGTTTAGCATCAAATTTTTCCGTAACTTACTTTCTTATTATCGGTGGGTAGCGGCCTCTGAGGGGGTTGAGATGGATGTGAACGTTGTGGAGACGGCAACTGAGAGCCACCCACTGGAATATAGAAAGAAAGAAAGATTTATAGATTAATCTATCAAACGCATGCGTGGCTCGTAAAGTCAAATTTATTTGTGAAAAGGTCAGGAGGTGCAAGTTCAGATCCTGCTCACGATCGCATTTTTTAACGTGAGCAGGATCTGAACCTGCACCTCATGACCTCTGCTCTCTCAGAATTCAAATTCAGATATAATATATAATAATACCAATAGTTTGTGGTGGGACAGATACAAGCAGGTATTATTATTATAAGACAATAAAAGATTAGTTGTATTTCAAGATAAATCTTTTGAAAACCATTAACGCATGCTTAGCGAACTCTAAAGTTATTATATTAAATGGAAAAAGAATACGGTCGCGAACAGGATTCGAAGCTGCGCCTCCCGGATGAATACTCCTGTTCGCGACCGTATTCTTTTTCCATTTAATATAATAACGTTAAGTTGTATGTTAGGCTGGCAAGTCAAGAGTCCCAACTTCGAATCTAGCCGTCACTCCAGACTTTTCGAAAGCCTTTCTTAAAAACGGTGAAGGAAAACATCGTGAGGAAACCAGCACACCTGAGAGATGTTCTCGGACCAACGGACGGTTTAAACTGTGACACTAGGTTGTTCATCAACGGTACATCTACATGATATTCGTACCTGCTACCCAAGTGCTGCAGGATCGTGACGCTGCGCTGAGGGTTAGGGCTTCTAAAGCGGCGCATAGACCCACCTCCGACGTGGCACTGAAATAAATAATATTAAGAAAGTAGATTTTCGTTTCCTTTACCCGACTGCCCAAAAAAGTGGTGTTATGTTTTTAGGGTTAATGTATGTATGTTTGTGAGTTTCTTTCTTTTTATTATATGTATTGATTGATGATGACTGATGATTAAGTAAGAGGCAAGATAGGGCCCATCCATAAAGTACGTCACACCTTAAGGGAGGGGAGGGGGTCGACGAAGTGTGACATTATGTGACAAGGGGAGGGAGGGATCCTAAGTTTCGTGACGTCACATATCAAAATCTAATACATTAGTTAATATATTTTATTTTAAAGGTATAAATTGTTTGGTTGGCGAGTTCACCCGTAATTTTTTTCAAATATTTGTATTGATGTTGATTATATTAAAAATAAATTTTAATAGAATTTAAACAAATTACGGAACTGATAGTGTGAAATTGCAAAATATGTGACGTCACAATAGGGAGGGGGGGGTTCACAAGTGTGATCAAAAAAATCACGAAATTAGTGTGACGTACTTTATGGATGACCCCATACAAGACATGTGCAACTGGGCTTAAACTAGGAAGATTCCTGTGCTATAAGCACCAATTGTTTTCGTCACCACCGTGTTCGGGCAGCCATTTTACGATTGTGGTGCGGTGCAAAGGTAAGTATATATCAAATTTCATTCAATCAAAGGTAAATCACTAGACATGGGCGTTTTTGGTATTTTCTGTAAACGGTTACATATCCGATATGAAGTTTTCATATCGATATGAAAAACCGTTTTTAGATATCGATATGGAGAGTTTTTAGATATCTACAGCAAACGCTGAACGATATTCGCTTCGTCTCGTTTTCACACCCGGTAACGTCATCAGTTGGACAGAGAGACGGCGAATATCTAACCACGGGATAGATATGAATATGACAAGTTGAGTAAGCTACGTAAACCGATATGGATATGGATAGTTAGTTTTTCGTTTAGTTCGATATGATTTGATCGATATTGTAAAAATGGTTTTCTTTGTGTGGCATATCGATACTATATGATATATGTGTATATCCGATTTTAGTTACGGTATGATATATCGGACTCATGTCTATAAATCACTGTGTGCATGCAGGCGTGCGCGAGTGTGCGTGTGTGTATGAACATATGATTGTGTATGTGTGTGCGTGTGGTAATGGGCGTGAGTAGCTGTTTTATTATTATTATTATTATTATTTCGGTGTTTTCATCATTTTGAGAGAGAAGACAGTTGTCTATGGTATGTTTTAGTTTTTTTAATAGTGAAATTAGATTTGAGAGTAAAAGCTTTTGCTTTTCTTTGTAAATATTTAAATATGTGTTGACGTGACTCACCTCCTGAGCGGCTGCATTAGGGGTAGGCAGTGCGGCAGGTCGGCCGCGCTGAAGGAGCGCCGGAGCCCTAACTGTGCACACAGGGCGGCGCACCCCGCCAGGAGCTCGCGACAGTTGTCCGTAGACTGGAGAGGGAGTGATGACGATGAGGGTCTTCTGAGGAGAAAAGACCTTGATGGAGACAGTGTGTCACGTCCGAATTCCACGAAGGGGTAGGCAGAGGAATAAAAAAGCAAAGTTGCACACCCACAATGCTGTTATTGAGTCCCATGTGGTGAGCCTATTGCCATCCACCGGGCATAAACTGCAGGATACTACTGAGAAATTTCCTTACAGAAAAACTTAATAAAACTACTCGACCCGGAAATCAAACCTCAGACCTTTTAGCAACTACTCCTGACTAGTAGACCAATGAGGCAGGAGGTTGTTTCATTCTTGATGAAGATAAACATAGCATCGGGCCTGTATTCCCTAAGGGGTAGGCAGAGATGTACACACACATTTCACCAATGCTGTTATTGAGTCTCATATAATAGGTGGTGAGCCTATTGCAATCTACCGCTTAATTTCAAACTCCGGGCTGCTACCGAGAATTTCCTAACAGAAAAACCCAATAACACTTTGCCCGACCCGGGAATCGAACCCAAAGCCTCATGCTCAGCAGTCACCCTTGAGTCAACTAGACCAACGCGGGAGTTGTGCAACGAGAGTAAATAGAAAAAAAAAAATGACCTAATCGAGAACCACCCCTTTTTGAAGTCGGTTACAAATAGGGAGTAGTTGGTGGTAGTCGCCATTTTCACCGCATGCGTATGCACATATATTTGCGGGCAGGCGGGAGGTGCACAGGTAATGCAATGACTAGCCTCAATATTGTGGGCGCATTTGCATCCATTGTAACATTACAACAAAAAAATATTAACATTACACGAAAAAAATTTTAAGTGGGCAGGCGGAAAAGTCCGCGATAGTACATACTATCGCGGACTTTTCCGCCTGCCCACTTAAAATTTTTTTCGTGTAAATCCTGCGCCGACGCCATGTCCCGCCCCCTTAAAGTGTTCGTGTATTAGGAAAGCGAGAACGTAATTAGTTGCAATGTGCACTGCGCAGCTTAGTGACGCATCACGTGTAGTCCCTTTTGTGAATTTTAAGGACGATCTAATTTGACCTTGGCGGGACTACAGAGCGCTTCTATTTTTTGAGTGATAGCAAAAATGAACTTAGTGGTGGTCAGGCGGGAGTGTCCGCGATAGTACTTCCGCAATGTGACGCCTGAATCTAATCAATATATAGAAATGTTTAACAGTACTCACTTTAACGATTTGCTATCTGGGTTGGGGCTGGCGACTCTCTGCGACGGGTCGGGACCCTGTCCCGCCTGTGGATAACATAACTTTTAATATTGGACTATAATGATCATAACACTAAGAACATCCAAGAAAAAATCTTTGAAAAGCATTAACGCATGCGTAGCGAACTCTAAATTTACAATATTAAATGGAAAAAGAATACGGTCGCGAACACCGCGGTTCGGTCACCTGTATAGGTACTGAATTGATAGCAATGACGTCGCCATAAGACGTGTTATAAATATGTATGAAGAATTCGCGGTGGTGAGCAGAGGTCGAGATGGCTTAGTGGTCAGTGCGCCTGGAATATTTGTCCGGGAGGCGCAGGTTCGAATCCTGTTCGCGACCGTATTCTTTTTCCATTTAATATTGTAACTAAAGAACATTATAATAAAACAACTTCTTCTGAGCATGTCGATGAAAATTTAAATTGAGTCAGCCCAAAATTTGGCGACGAGTTTGGCGCTTTCAGTGGCGTCCATCAGATCTTCTCATGTGCCAGCAACAGGACAGGCAGGACACGATATCAGATGTCCCATCGTTTGTGGGGCAACACCACATTTTCACTCCAGGGTAAAGTCAGTAAAACAACTTTTAACCGGATTAATCGCGTGTATTTTTGGTTTTCGTTTTTCCTGACGTTTCGAACACTTTACAGCGTTCGTGGTGTGTGCAGGATGTCCTACTAATACACGCGATTAATCCGGTTAAAAGTTGTTTTATTATAATGTGTAGTGATCGCGAAGACCTAACATATTACTATTAAAGAACATTTGTTATTTTTGTCATAATCTACATTTACAAACTTATTTCGATTCCTAAAGTTATTATATGACCAGTGGTCAGAGCGCCTGGAGTATTCATCCGGGAGGCGCAGGTTCGAATCCTGTTCGCGACCGTATTCCTTATCCATTTTAATATAATAACTTTAGAGTTCGCTAAGCATGCGTTAATGCTTTTCAAATAATTATTTGATTAATTTGTTTTTTTTTGTTGAAAATGCGCCATAGACGCTGTACTCCTACCGACCTAAAACCACACGGTCTCCTCTCTATAACCTTTACCACGGTCCCGGTTCGTTGCAGGATCACCGCGACCCCATCAAGATGTGGTACGTTAACGGATTTCAACAGACACTCCTGGGAATTGTGCAGGCCACATGTAGCCTGCACGGAATCTTCGCCGTGGCCCACTTGCTGAAGGGTGGTGCGTGGCCGTATCGGGCCTGGCGATGGTCGGGTGACACCCGCAGTCCAAGGCTCACGGTGACCGGACATCGTTAAGCGTGCTTCGGCACCTGGCGCGCCTTCTGCGGCAGACTGGAGTTTGCCACTCTTTCCACGGCCTCCTTTGCGAGCATAACCTCCTCGCAAAAGGTGGCGATGGCACTCCATGCACTCTCGCTTCGCACCTCTCATCACGGCCGGAAGCGAGAGATCGCCCACCTCAACTGCCCCGATGAAATCATGGCGCTACTCGGCCCAGGCACACCTGCAGCTTGTCTTGCGCCGTGTCCTCGGGGCAGCTTCCGGCCTATGCGACACATAGTTCCCGAAGCACGCGTGGTCCGAGAGCATCTGCGTCATCGGAAGCCGAGGGCGCCATGTCGCCTCTCCAGCGACTTTTCCATTACGGGCTTCACCGCCGCCACTACGGCGTGCCCCGCCCGCGGTCGCGCAAGTCTCTCCCTCCACTCCGCCATTACTTTTATTAGCTTTCATCAGATTAGTGTTACCATTTTATATCTATTCTTCCACATAGTGGATAAGTCATCATTATTTTGTTTTATAAATCTCACATCGTTTATTACAATCCATAATGTACACTTAGATGTTTAGGCATGGTCACTGATTTTGAAATCTCCTTCTATAAAACAAGTACACATCTACCGAAAATTGTATCTCTAAATTTAAAACGACTGTGACCTCTGAATTTGTTTCGGTATTTCTTCTCAGGGATAGTCTTAGGAAATACCGTCGCGATTGAGTTTTAAATATGTTTCAGAGACAAAAATAATTTTATGAATTTTATTAATTATATGTACGGTAGACTGACATAATTTTAAATAAACTGTTGAGATGCCTGACACCTTAGTCCTCCTGTGAGCCCACAAATGCTGCAGTGTTAAAAATGTCAGTAAAAATTAAAACCAATACACGCGATTTGTGGGTGTGTTTTATTATGTTATGTTGTTAAAGTCAACACAAAGTCAACCAACAATCATATATTTCTATGCCACATTTTTTATGACATGATTCTCCTAACCTCATTAAAAATTACCTTGCAAGCCAGCAGTCTCAGTACCCTCGCGTCGGAGGCAGCTGAGGACACGCTGAAGAGGGACAGGTCGGTGGTGACGGACTCGTGCGAGGGAGAGCGCGCCACCCCGCCGCGCCACGCCTCCGGGGTGCACATGTCTACTGCAAAATTATAAATAAATATTATATGAACAGAACCTGTAAAATAACAGTCAATATTAGATATATTTAAGTGTTATCTTACGGAAGACTTCTCTGGTTGCAAATAAATACAATATAATAATAATAATAATTGTTTATTGTCTCAAAAAAGATAACATAGACATAATTTTATTCCCTAGACCCCACACTAGGATTCCCTGTGTTGTGGGATCTAGTCTCTTTCAATCCGTTTACATTTAAGACAACAATGATAAAGTTTATAAAAAAGAAAAAAACAAACTTGGTGTATGCGTGTGTGTCTGAGTGTGTGTTTGTGTGTGTGTGTGTGTGTGTGTTGTGTGTGTGTGTGTGTGAGTGTGTGTTCGTTACTATTACTGTATGATTTTTAAAATTTCTTCTGTGCTGTCATAATCTTGCTCGAGTAGCCATTTATATATTTTACTTTTGCAACTGTACTTTTTTAGTTGTACTATATCATGCTTTAAGTTAATTTTCCTATATATGTAGGGCCCCATAAAACTGTACGATCTCCTACCAATTGTTTTGAGACACTTTACCGGGTTCCATATCATTCTACAACCAGTTTGGCTATACGCGGCGTTGCTCAAGGCAGTTTTATGAAATCGCAGTGTGATAGCTAGAATGTATAATTGTCTAACCCTGAGCACTCCCTGCTCTGAGTACAACAAATTTGTGGGGTACCTGTATGGTCGGCCGTATGCTGTTTTTAAGAGTGCACGTTGTGCTCTTTCAACTTTAATCATATGACAATCTAAATCTAATATCTACCTACTACAACAATATTGAGGATTAATTATTGTTGAACAGTTATTATTCACTTGCATTCTTCGGGATTGCTCGACTAGTTTCAAACTCGAATGGAATCCTCAGCTAAATATTATAATCTTATGAATATAACTACAAGTTGAGATAACTTTTGAACATCCCCACTGTCAATGTTGTCGCGTTCACAAATAAGCGCATTTAAATTAATGAAAATAATTAATATGAATGTGTCTCACAAAAGTTATTATACAAAAATATTGAGGATAGTCCTGTCTGGAAATATATACACATATAAAAGTAAATAAAAAAAGGCCAGATCTAATCTATCTATTCAGATTGTGTGGTGTTTATAATCAGTGGTGCTAGTAGCTAGATATAGGTATATATTTAACCATAACCACCTATCATTCTGTGACCATGAACACTGCAGTGTTCGAAACATTAGAAAAAACATAAAACAAGAATTAAATCTGTTAAAGTTGTTTTGTTGTGTTTGTAATGAGTAATACTTTATCACAAAATAAAATATGCAATTTTTATAATGTTTCTAAACTATTTCAAGCTATGTTTACATTGATATGGGTTTTATTGGTGTAATATATTTTAAAATCCGCAATTATTAATATTTACAACCATGGTGATATAGGAAGGTATTTTACGAGTCTGCAATTTAACAAATTAATTGTCGTAATGTTCTAACGACAATATTTATTTCGGCAAAATAATTTATTTTTCTCGCCGTATGCAATGTTACGAATTCGATAAAAGTACATGTAAAACACTTTCTGAAGATATTATTTCCTACAAGAAATATTCATTGGGCCAATTAAAATACGTTTCTGTAATAAATTAAGTAAAGCATAAAAATATTGAGATTTTTCGGAAAAATCAGAATCAGCAACAACAACAAACCATTAAACTTACCGCTCACGTGGGGCTCCACGGTGGCAGCTTTTAAAATAATAACTAAATAAACACCAAACGTTTACACTACAATATCACTTACACTACACAATATAAACAAACAATAATAATTGCAAAAATATTTAGCAAATTTTCTTTCCAATAATGGCCGGATGAGTTTGACAGATTAGAATTGGGCCGTTAAGTTGCGTTCAACATAATAACTAATGAATACAAAATACACAGCAAAACATGGCAATACGTTGATTGATATGTTGCTCTTGAATGTTTTCAGTTAAATTTTCTAAATTATTATTTGACTAACATTAAAACGATTTCATTTTATACTTTTATGAATCGCAGACCTTAGTATTATTATGTTTTCTTTAAACTTTCAGGACGCACCTAACCGCATTTCCATGATTTACAGGCTACATTATAATTTAGTAGGTACGTAATTTGCGAATAAATATTTATTCATTGAATGGTTTTTATGCAATAATACTTTTATAATATGCTTGGTTATTTAGCTGATTGATAATAAACCAAGCCAAGAACCGCATGACAATACAAAAAAGAAACAGTTATAGAAACATCATCATATTGTTAAAACAATAATAAATTAAGAAGACCTTCCTTCCGGAAATCCGGAAGCAATGATATGAGTTTACATAAATCCACAGACGATAAAATGAAATGTTGTTTATATCTCAGTAGCGTTATCTAGGAGTAAAGTATTGTAAACTAAACGCAAAAGTTTCAATGTTTTCTTCATAGATGGCGGTATAAGTAACTCAAGAAGATTTTGACGAAGTCTCGTTTCTTTGTATTTGGGACGGCAATCTGTTTTTGGTGACTTGTTTACATTATCCTTGACCTCAAAGCTGAATAAAATAAATCTACCTATTACAAATACGCTACTCACCAAGGTAGATGGCAAAACGCACACTTTTAAATACTTACACATATGAATACGTAGTTAAATAATTAATTATTGATCACCTATTGATATTCAATTATTCATGCATATAATACTTAAGCCAACACAAATAATCATTATTACATTACTTAGCACTTGTTTTAGCTCAGCTATGTTCCCGTGTTTATCTTGCAAGTATGTAGTCAGACACGGGAATAATGATATGCCAAAACACGTGGTAAGTAATGTTTAACTTGATGTTACAATATCTATAATACCTACCTATATTGAATACTGACATGGATCTCTTTCTAATTTTCTCTATGAAAACGGCAATTAAACACTTCATTATCACATTGACTGTTTGTTTAGAGGTTTTCTGACTTACCTACTTACTTATAAGTAGATAAATTTTATGTAAGTAAGTCTGGCCTCGTTGGTCTAGTGGTCCCAAGCGCGACTGCGGAACATGAGGTTTCGGGTTCCCGGGTCGGGCAAAGTGTTATTGGGATATTTTGTCAGGAAATTCTCGGTAGCATCCCGGAGTTTGGAATTGTGACCGGTTGGTGGCAATAGGCTCGTCACATATTTGACATGGGATTTAATAACAGCATTGGTGAAATGTGAGTGTACAACTTTGTACACCTCTGCCTACCCCTTCGGGGAATACAGGCAATTAAAAAATTAAAATTTTATATAATCCTACTTAGCACCAATTCTTTTTATCATATACCAAACGTATCATCAAACCTATATTCCCCGAAGGGGTAAGCAGAGGTGTATACAGCTGGACACCCATATTTTACTAATGCTGTCATTAAGTCCCATGTAAATAGGGTGGTGAGCCTACAATCAGGCACAATTCCAAACTCCGGACTGTTACTGAGAATTTCCTAAGAGAAAAACTGAGTAAAACTTTGCCCGACCCGGGAATCGAACCCGAGACCACCTGCTCAGCAGTCGCGCTTGAGACCACTACACCAACGAAGCAGTTGTTACTTCTTTTTAAGCTCGGTGTGATCGAGCGGGTCCCCTTAAACTCTACTACTCTTACTCTCTAAACAGACCGGACTAGTATAACATTTCAAAATAAATCTTTGAAAAGCATTAACGCAGGCTTAGCGAACTCTAAATTTATTACGTATATTAAATGGAAAAGGAATACGGTCGCGAGCAGGATTCGAACCTGCGCCTCCCAGATAAATACTCCAGGCGCTCTGAACACTAAGCCATCTCGACCTCTGCTCACCACCGCGAGTTCTTCTGCCATATTTTAACACGTCTCTTTGGCGACGTCATTGCTATCTTTTTCCATTTAATATAATAACTTTAGAGTTCGCTAAGCATGCGTTAATGCTTTTCGCGACCATGTTCTTTTTCCATTTAATATAATAACTTTATTATAACATTATTGTTATGTAGTAGGTACATACCAATATATTATATAATCTATTGTGACTGATAATTAACGAGCCAACAGATATAAAATTTTAATCTAGAAATAGTTATCTTTCTAACCTAAATACAATTTACATCTAATACAAAAAAAAACCATCTGTAATAAAATACAGCGAGCCAAACAAGGAAAGCCACGCGTATAAGCACTGCATATTGATTTGGAGTAAATTCCTGGAAGCCGACCATCAGATACTGTTGACAAACTCGGATATCGGCCGTTTAGAATGGGTTTACATGAAGCTCGGACCTAAAAATATTTTTGACACGAAGTCACGGGTCTGAACAAAATATATGTGTAAACATTGTTTTGAAAAAGCATTAACGCATGCTTAGCGAACTCTAAAGTTATATTTTTTTGCGGAAAAGTTACCTAGTTTCCTGTAAAGGGACTGAATGATGAGATGGCAATGACGTCACCAAAAGATGTAAATGTGCAAGAAGAATTCGCGCTAGTGAACAGAGGTCGAGATGGTTTAGCGGATAGAGCGCCTGAAGTATTTATCCTCGAGGCGCAGGTTCGAATCCTGGTCACGACTGTGTCCTTTTTCCACAAAAATGTATAACTTTAAACATTTTTTTATGCAAACTATACAAAAATAACCAACGACACGAAGACTACTTAGTTTGTTTTTTCGAACGGGCTAAAATCTGGGAGTAGCAGTCGGATAAAAAAAAAGACTTTTTGTATTTGATAGCCTTATATTTGAAGGAGGTTATAGACAACGCACTATGACCCTTAGGAGCGGAACAAAAAGCAAAAAAAGCGGGTTAAACCGCTAGGAAACCAGTAATTTTTTTCAATGGAAATTTCTGTTAGGAAATACTCAGTAGCAGCCCGGAGTTCGGAATTGTGCCTGGTAGACGGCAATAGGCTCACCACCTATTACATGGGACTTAATAACAGCATTGGTGAAATGTGGGTGTACAACTGTGTACATCTCTGCCTACCGCTTCGGGGAATACAGGCGTGATGCTATGTTATTTTATGTTATGTTATTTCAAAGGAGGAGAGGGGTCGCTACTTTTATTAACGTTTTGCATAAATGTCGTAAACATTATAATAAAAATAATTGCACTGCTATTTCGGGATTTTGGGGAGGTTTGAAACTTATTGTGTACGGAAACCAAACCTACAACCCGCGGTGTCAAAGGCAATCAATTGACCACTTTGCAAAACTAAAGGCCTTAAAAATACATAACCAGCCCATAACTAGGTAATCTGTGCCATATCTGTACCACTGCAGGGCGCGGGCCTCTTCACATACAGAGAAGGCACGAGCATTGATCACCACACTAGCTCTCTGCGGGTTAGCGATTTTAAAATACAAATAACTGACGAAACATTCTTAAAGCATATGTAAATATAGCGACTACGTCTGCATGGACTTTAGAATTGGGTCCAGCCGGAATATAAATAATCCTATGTTTAATCCAGGTTATAAACTATCTGTGTGCCAAATTTCATCCAAATTTGTTTAGTAGTTTTTGCGTGTAAGAGTAACAATCATCCATCCATCCTCAGTTTTACATTTTCAATACCTATTAGTTGGATTCCATGTAAACCAACGTGAAACATAATACGAACCTACATACATATATGTATATTATACATATAACTAGTGAATACTTTATCAGCAAATGTATGTTATGTTTTCTGATGCTACCAACACTATTCCTTTATCAGACATTTTTGTAACTGTCTAGAAATACCTATCATACATACGTGGCGCATGGATTAACATTTGATGTGACATAGCTAGATAGAAGGAGACCGTATCGGTTACCACCAACAACAGCATTCCCAATGAGGGTTGACGTCGGGCAGGCGGCCGGTCGTGAAACATAGCCAAAACTTTTGCAGCATTCCAGTACAAGTAGAGAGTATGCATGGGAGAAGAATACATGCTGCGCCGACCCCAAGTAAATTGGTATAAGGGCAGGGGGGTGATAATGATGACAGATGCCTGTTACCCACCCGGGCTACGGTTCTGACACACCTCATTCCCATCATCTATGTTCATTAACCTCCTCATGCATGCAGTCGATGTAACTAGGTTGCTTTTGACCTGTCCTAAAAAGTTTCTACATAAGTTTATTATTGTTACAAGAATAGTTGGTTTTGTTTAACTAAATAGGTACGAAGTTTCTGTATCCTGGATACCAGCTTTAAAGTCTACATCATGCAAACGTGTGTTAAGTCTGGAGTGTGACACAGTCAGCACTGTATGCACCATCGGTACCACGGACTGTCACGGACACGATGATTGACAGAGATACACGACGGAGGCACCAAGTAGTACATCATCGGCGCGAGCGAAGCGGCATGTGGCACGATGCAGCGCCAGTCTGACTCACGACATTGCCGCGGACTCAGCTCATGACTAAGGGCTCCGTTTTAGCTCGAAACTAATCGGGCAAACCCGTAGAATGTACGTGAGTAGTAACCGGTGAACAATAACTAATACAAATTATTCACAACTAGCTGGAGCCCGCGACCTCGTCTGTGCGGCAAAAAACTTATCTAAAGAGACAAAAGAGTTACTAAAACCAGCGTTGCCACTTTGCTGTCGTAAGGCGCCATAGTAAAATTTTGTAAATCTGTAAATAATTGCTAGATAAATATCGCCAGGCGTCTCCTTAAGACGAATACAAGGGAGCTTGAAATTTAATAAACTCGAACAACGAAACGGTAGCTCAGTTGGAAGCATTGACTAATTGTTGGAAGAGTGATGACAAGGGTAGCGGGTTCGAGCCTCGTCCGTGTCTTTAATTTTATAATGTTTCCTTAAAATTGTAATAAATATAGGCATTACATGGCCTTAACATATATAAAAAATATCATTATATATTACAAATAAATAAATAAGAAATATTAATAGAATATCCAGCCGTTTCGCTAAACGTCTTTATTATAAACCTGCCTACAACTCCACAGTTTACCTACATAAAACATAGTCACTATTTCACACAGGGTTGGATCGCGCACACAGCTCTGTTCACATCATATTACAAACACAGATTGATTGTCTGTATGTTTGTATATATCTTACTAATATTATAAATGCGCAAGTTGTTGAGGATGGGTGCGTGTTTGTTACGCTTTCACGCAATAACTATTGAACAGATTAGGATGATATTTGGCACACAGATAGATTAGGACCTGAATAACATATGATACTTTTATCCGTCTACACCCAATTCTGAAGTCCACGTCTAGTCCAGACGAAGTCACAGGCAGCGGGTAGTCAAATAAATAATAATAATGATTTTAATCTGATCCAGCCAGTCCCTTGCTATCCTCCCACCAGCGACGCCCTAAGCCGAGGCTCGTACCCCACAGGGTACCCTTAGCGTGTGTCGCTTAGTTTATAAGCTGAATGCCCTGGCTGGGGGCCTTAAATTTCTTATGGCTACCACAGAAAAGCCCGGTTAAGCAGTTGACAACCTCCTAGGTTAACATGTGAGATGCCATTCACAAAAAAAAACAACATTTATAGATTATACCAAATAAACATACAACGAATTACTATAAAGAAATAATCAGGGGGTCTAAAAAGGCTACTGGCTGAATCATAATAGGCTCCATTTCACAAATCGTAAAATGGTCACTTCATGTACAAAATCATAATACCTATGATTTGCGTGCAATTCATATACAGTAAGTCATCTGTTCGACAGTTTCAATGGAGATTCGTAAAATGGGTCACAAAATAGGAATTGCTAATGTGTCAAAGAGCAGAATCTTAAGACGTTACTCAATTGGGCATGCCTGATTGTTCGTAAGACGTGCTCACTGAAAAACCATTTGGAGATTTTTTGATTTTATGCTATATTTTGTTAATTTCCTCTCATAAAAGTAAGAGATTACAAAATAAAAGGCAAAAATAACTAATAACCTTCATTTGACCTGAAGTCACTTGCAGTGACGTCACATGTTCATATTTTATATAATCTGTGGACTGAAAGTTATTTGTCATTCTTAGTGATGCCAGAGTTCTAGAAGGAAATGTTTTCTGGCATTTTTATAGTGAAGCTATTTTAACTAAAATCGCATTTCATGATACGAATGTATTTTATTTTTTGAACTAAGATTACTATGTAAGTATATATCTACAAGTATATCAAAATAGATCTATGCCCAAAAACTTAAAAAACTTGCGTTTTATATTAAAAACATCAAAATTTTAATACTAGAGCTGGCAACACTTGTCAGTTTGATGTTTGTGACCTTCATTTGACATTACAAACTGACATGAAACTGACAGCCGTTTGTTTTAGTTCGTTTAGAAACTAGGTGTGTTAAAAATTACTGAACACATTACGTCATATGGGCAAATATTTAAAAAAAATATAAAAAATTTAATAATGGTCTAAAAAATAAAATAGCCAAATTAGTTTCTCATAATTAGATAAACATTCGAAAAAATATATAAAATAAATACCTTATTTTTTTCATGCATGCCCAATTCAAATAATGATTCGTTTTTAGGTTAGTTAGTTTATTTTGAATTTAAGGCCCCCTGAACATCATAATCAGTAACCCTGCGACCACGAACGCTGCATTTGAAATGATAAAAACAAAGAAAACAATAATACACGCGATTAATGCGGTTAAAAGTTGTTTTATTATAATTTATTTATTTCACTCAAAATTATACCTACTTATTCTTTGCATTACTCCTGTATTTTTCGAAGGGATTAGCAGACCATTTGTAAGAGTAAGACTTTTTTTTTAATCATATATTAAGAAACAATAAACATATTTATTATTTATTATTATTATTATTATATGGTAAACATATTTATTATTTATTATTATTATATGGTAGAACCATTTATGATTAAAAAAAACGTTTGACCACCAACTCGCCTGATGGTAAGGGCCGAAGATGGAGCACGTAGATACAGAATAAATCTATCCACTCTTAAGTAGAGTGGATAGATTTGGGGAGAACGATAGTTGGGGAGTTAATACAACTGCCTAGTCCCGACTCCCACAACGGTTGCACCGGACTACATCCCGAAACACGACTAGGTCGCTCCACGGCATGGCTTCGTCCGGTCGGTGGTAACCAGCCGCGGCCGAAGCCTCCCACCAGAGTTGTGTTGCCTGTTTTGCACCACCCAGGGGCCACGTGTAGGGATGCCATTTTAAGAGTGCATTCCAACGGACGCGGGCACCTCAGCCCCCAAAAACACAATCCCTAAATCCGGACGGCTATTGAGAATTTCTGATCAGAAACCCTAATAACACTTTTTCCTATCCGGGAATCGAAGTCAAGACAACGATAATGTCCACTACACTAAAAGAGGCAGTTAACCCCATTATTTACTTACCTATGCATACTTCACGAATTTGAACCTATGACCTCCCAACCGCCTACCTAACTGAGCTACTGAGACTTTACAAATAAACAAAAATAAGAAAACAAAATATGATGTCTCTATTCATTTTCAACAACAGCTACTTAGCGATCAGTATGATTTTAAAATTAAAAACTTTAACATGTATGTGTGTGTGTGTATCTATGTGTGTGTGCGTAACGCTTACATAATATATAAGCTGTGTGTTTATGTATACTTGTAGTTGTGTGCGTTGAGTTATGTTTGTGTTGGTTTTGGTAAAGAATAGTATAGATGCCGTGTGGCGGATTTTCTTTTTATTTTTAACTTTGTGTTAAAATCAGTTTAACATTAAAACAGATATCAATGGGTTTATTTAAAATGTTTGTGAATATAATTAGTCAACAAAAAATATTAGAAAATTACTTAAGTGAATCTCTTTATTTATTTATTTCACTTAGAATTAGTTATAAATAAAATTAATTTATATTATTGATTAACCTAATATGCACATGATCCTGTTAGGGTGCTGCAAGTAATAATTATGTAGATATGTTTTATGTTCATATCGTATTGTTAATGAAGAGTGTGAGCAGAGTTTAAACCACCCGTAGTTCTCTGAAATAGTTTTACACACCATCGAGAACATCTCTCAGGTGTGCTGGTTTTATCATTATGTTTTCCTTCACTTTTTTAAGCAAGTAAATTCAACTCAAATAAATACTACTTACTAAAATCGACGTGTGTAAGTAGCATTTATTTGCTTTAACACCCGTGTCGACACTAACTCATTTAGGGCTTCAGTTAATTTCGTAATTAGTCGGGCAACCCCAATAATATTCAGGAGGACGTACCTAATATCCATTACATTAAACTAGTTTTTTTTTTTATATATATAAGCCGGTGCAGTCTCAGGCATCAGCAGAACCGCCGCGTGTTGAAAGTTTGAATAACGCAGGGATTATTTGTATGATATACATATAACTATTCCGGGTCTGCGTTTTTGTTCATGTAAGATATTTAGTCTGTAAGTACATCTACGGCACATGACCATGAGATATGCCTAGTAACCTAATATACGACGTATAAAAAAATACTCGTGTTGTACACTTGGTCACTTTATTTCATTAACATAATAGATTTAAAAAACATAATTCTGTTGAACTAGCCTCATAGTGAATGATTATTTTATTTGTATCTGTGTAATAAATATTTCTTGATTTATATTACTTTGAAGGCTGAATTAAGAAAATCAGTACGGCTTCAAAATATACTTTTTTTGACATTTATTTATTCTAATTATTAGACTACAATAAGTATTTTTCAAACGTTAAACATATATAGATCGCCCCGAAATTAGCCCACCCTTCATGGTTTAGCTGAGAAGAAAAAATGGCGCAAATGACTACCCAGCAGCATGTCTTCGTAACCGTATACCTTGACCATGTCACCTTGTATGTCACTCATGCCTCTATGCTTTATCTAATGTAACAAAAACTCTCGTATAATTATTATTTAACTTTTAATTAAATAAAATTAAATAAATACGTATCCACACTATTCTATCGAACGCTCGGGTATTGTACTTGATTGTAGCGCGAGTGTCGGCGAGCGGAATGCAAACTAAACTGTTCAGGGTTGTCGCAAAATGTTATTATTATTATTATTTTAGTTCAATAATATTTATTTATTTAATTAATCTTAAAAAATATATTTAAACTAAGAATATAACCTTAAAACTTAAAATAAATACTAGTCTAAAATAAAAAATACATGTATCGATCGAGGAAAATTCATCCGCATCGCTGTCAATTACTGGCAACGTGTCCAAAAGACAAGCTTTTTATTATGTATATTATATTGATTTCACGATATTTTTAAGATGAGTCAATGCTAGTTATTTAGGTAGATTTTGTTAATCTTAGTTGTTAGAAAGAATTTGATGTGAAATAAAAAAATAAAAAAACAAGCGGTGATTTATTGTATAAAGATCAGATGATGTTTTGTTTGTGATGATGTAATTGATATAATTTTTGCATTAAACAACGGAACGACTTTCTTTACAGATGATAATTATGTCAAATGAAAATTGAATATCGTAGGTGTTGTTCAAGACATCAATTTATTTATTAATTTATTAAAAGTAAATTTAAAAAACAAAATGAATATTTCCAGGAGTTTTTAGTATTTCATTTTAAAACTTTCTGTTTCTCGTTTACTTAGCTACTTTGAATAATATTTAATAATAATTATAAATTAGGAGTTTATTTTTAGTAACTATTCTACTTGGGATTGAAAATACAACTCAAAGTTATAAAACTGTGTGTTATAAATATCCTAATCTCGAAGAAGAATTCTCACAATGACCTTATTACTTTTAAATTTTATATCTTGAACTCTGAGCACAGCCCTATGGATATATTAGTGCACTCACACACAGAGCTATGTCCGGACGCGCGCACACATATGCAACACACGAATTAGGGTCGTTGTGTTTCCGCATGCTCGAAAAGCTGGTTAAGTATAAAATTGAAGAATCTATAATTTTTAATGCTATTTTAATTTAAATGTAGAACGTTTGCATTTTTTTCATGCATTTAAATTTGCATGGTTTTTGAAAAATATGGTTCTAATATTTATGCACAGGCTCATGAAGTAGTGCGAGAGTTACTAATCTATTTCTTAAAAATTTTAGATTAGTATATTGAATTTCAGGTAGATGGTAATCCGGTCAAAGACTGTTTATACTAAATAAAAACAAACTGATATTTGGAGAAGGAACAATTGAATTATGCACTTTATCGTCAAAAACATTTGGACGTCATTTGCTTTTTATTATCACCCTTCGCGAATCACTAATGAATACATGTAAACCATGCTATGTATTTATTTTTTATTTATTTTTTCTTAACTACAGCAAAAATATCAAAGGTTTGTAAATTTAATCTTTCACACTTATCCCAGTTCACCAGACGGCCGCAGCCCGTTTTTTATTACGCTCGCTAGATGTCCTTACATACACATATACCTACTACATTGTTTAGATTATTACAAATATATATATTTCGTATAAATTTTAAGGAAAAAAAAAAGAAACTTTATAAAAAGCAAAGCTGTATATATTTGCCTTATGCACATACGTTATGTCTTTTATAAAAATAAAGGTAATGGCTGCCGAACATCTTTGAGGAGTCATACTTATCTATACAAAGTCAAAATAGAACCTAGTTTTCAAAACACGAGGCTTAAAATTCAAGAAGGCTCATAATCTGTGCTTTAGTGGGCAAGTTAATCCAAGTACCGTTGTTGTCAACCGACTGCAGTCACTAGAATTGCTAGTATTATTAATAAAAAAATAACCGGATTAATCGCGTGTATTATTGGTTTTTGTTTTCCATGACGTTTAACTTTTCAGCGTACATGGTCGCAGGACGACTAAAGTGACAGGCGTCATAACAGTTTATTGAAAATTATTTTGTGTCCATCGTACAATTTACTTTATAATTACTATATATTACAAAAACAAGGATCTAAAAAAAATATTTTTTTTTTCATGTTCAGTGCTCCATAATACATTGTGAAATTTGATTGCGTCGGCACTTCCTATAGACTATCTCTGAGGAGATTAATCCGATTTAAAGTTGTTTTATCATAATGTTTGATTGATCGTGAAAACCTAACATGTTAGTATTTAGTATTAGTTTTATAGTTATAGGTATATTTATACTGTTTATTTATAACCAAATTAAATACAAGGGTCTAACAGCCAAAAGAACTCCACATCGTTATAATTTTTCATTGACATAGAAATTAAACGCTCAAGTATTACTGAAGAACGCATCTTTTTTTATAATAAAATCGTATTTTTTTAAACTACTATAGGTAGTGGATTTTTTGCTAGTTACTAGACTTTGAGTTATAATGTATTTTTAATCTTACTTTTTTAAACGACTAACTACAAAATAAAGCAGGTTTTAATAAAAATAAAACATACAATATATACATAAATTTGTTTTTATAGGTTAGCAGATTTTTCTGTCTGACAGAATAATGCTATTATTATTATAGTTAAACAACTTTTAACCGGATTAATCGCGTGTATTATGGGTTTTTTGTTTTTCCTGACGTTTCGAAAGCTTTGCAGCGTTCGTGGTCGCAGGAGGACTGCGACCGCGAACGCTACGATAATGTGTAGTGATGGCGCAAACCTAAGATATTGCTATTATTATTTTTGATATAATTCAAAAGTGTGGTTTCCGAAAAATAATATTGATTCATAATCTTTGTTTGAGGGTATTTGCCAGATGATACGGGGCTGTTTTTATATATGCTATGTGTTTTAGTACTATTTAACAATATTTTTGATAAAATAATATGTTTTCTATTAACATATCTGTGTGTAGGTATTTGTTGAAAATACAAGATTTAAATTAAAAAATAAAAATAACGTACGAGACAGATTTTTTTGATTTTTTATTATTTTTAAATGTTTCCTTAACGAAACTTATAGTTTTTTTTTTACAACGTTGTTTTTTTATAGTTAAATATCTAATATTATTATTCTCTTTTCTAATGCATTATAGTCTTCACACATAATTATGTATACTTTGTACCTACAAACAAAATAACAATTGACAAAACTTAACCCTTTTTTTAAAAAAAACCATGACTTCGAAAAAAGTCCCCCACTTAAAATCGAACCTACGACTTCGCTTATACCCTAAACTACGAGCGATTATGAGTGCAAACGCAGTATGGTATATTGAAAATTTGTTACAAAACCATAAAAATTATCGCCTTTTACCTATGTGTGTGTAAATATTCGTGTATGCGTGTATCGTTACACGACGCCCACACACACAAATGTAAGTTGTTGGTCTTAAAAGGCAGGGTTGTCAGTGGTAACGGATTAATATTTTCGTTGAGATATTTTATTTGTTGGGTTTTATAAATATTCTTCTTATTATCATATGGTTGATGAAAAATCTAGTGTAAGAGTTTAAAGTACAATTAGGTCTCTGGCCTAGCTTTACACACCATCGAGAACATCTATCAAGTGTGCTAGTTTCCTCACAAAGTTTTCCTTTACAGTTTTAAGCGAAATTTAATTTACAATACCCAAAAGATTCCGTAAAGTCAGTGGTGCGTATCTAATTTTCGAACCAGCGACCTAAAACTACCAGTCCAATAGTCATTGCTTGTCTAACACTGTAGTAAACTTCGAAACTATACAGAAGCGATGTTGCGGTCAATAGCTAGCTAGTAATAACCATATACTTCCAAAACAAACACAACTTATGCCCTTACAATCAAAGTTATTAACATTAATTATTATAATCCGCAGCCCTGACGCACACACACACAGCCGTGTACATACACACTCACACACACGTACAGGACATATGAAACCGAATGCTTGTCAAACTAAATGGATACGGTAAGTAGGGATGTGGCGACAGTGGTTAAGTATCGATATGTAATTTATTTTATTTGTGATTTTCTTATTTCTTTGTGTTTAGAATCGACGACAATTCTGAATTTTCTGTTAGGATATTGACCTAACCTAACTCTTCGGGGATACGAGCGTAAAGTTATGTTATGCTATGATGCTTCTAGCCGTTGTGTATATTATATTTTTGTGTACTTCGTATTATTTATGCTGTGGTAATGGAATACTTATCGAAATAAGTCCATAAGTTACAGATGTCACTAAATTTCATGATACAGGTACAACTTTACGCAGTCAAAGCATAAAAAATGCAGTAATACTTAATATTTTCTGGTATGTAAGCTCTCTTAGTAGTTCCATTAATTTTACTGATTTCTTCTAACATTAACACCTCATAAAACCCAGCACGTGGGAATCGAACACAAAACCACAAGCTTAGCAGTCGCATTCACATCCACATGACCAACAAGACCACAAGATCAAAAAAAAACAAAATATAATCACTACCTGTAAAAAATAGAACTATATTTCATCGACAAAATATCGACATGTC